>VMOF01000067.1:0-18920 GCA_011764245.1 Trialeurodes vaporariorum
TTTCAAAAAAACCACCCTTTTTTGAGTTAGGGGTGGTTTTCCAAAAATTTAGGGGTAATCTTTGATTGACCGCTGTGACCCTCCAAATCATTGGATTTCAAAAAACTAAGAAGTTTCTGAAAAGGCAGACTAAGGGCTTTCTGTTGATGTATCACATACCTATTTTTTGTGAAAAGGGTAAAAGGGCCCCCTCACACCAAAATTTTGGGGCTTCGGGGGGCCCTACGTAAAAATTGTCAAATGTAAAGGTATGGCTTGTGATACATCATCTGAAAGGTCTTTCAGAGACGAAAAAAGTGATCCCCCCCAAAAGTCGTCAAAACAACCCCCTTCCAAAATGGCGGCCGTTTTAAGGTTAGGGGGCTCAAGGGGGACCTTCAGAAAAATGATCCAAAATTGAACGATACATGACTAAAAGGGTCTTAAAAAGAGAAAAATAATGGTTCAAACCGCGAGTCAAACCGACTTTTCAATCCAAAGTTACGGCCGATTGAAATTTAGGGGTAGTTGGGTTTCCCAAAAAGGCACCCCTAATTTCAATCGGCCGTAACTTTGGATTGAAAAGTGGGTTTGACTCGCGGTTTGAACCATTATTTTCTCTTTTTAAGACCCTTTTAGTCATGTATCGTTCAATTTTGGATCATTTTTCTGAAGGTCCCCCCTTGAGCCCCCTAACCTTAAAACGGCCGCCATTTTGGAAAGGGGGGTTGTTTTGACGACTTTTGGGGGTATCACTTTTTTCGTCTCTGAAAGACCTTTCAGATGATGTATCACAAGCCATACCTTTACATTTGACAATTTTTACGTAGGGCCCCCCGAACCCCCAAAAATTTTGGGGTGAGGGGGCCTTGTACCCTTTTTCACAAAAAATAGGCATCAAAAGAAACCCCTTAGTCTGCCCTTTCAGAAACTTCTTAGTTTTTTGAAATCCAATGATTTGGAGGGTCACAGCGGTCAATCAAAGATTATCCCAAAATTTTTGGAAAACCACCCCTAACTCAAAAAAGGGTGGTTTTTAAAAAAAAAACTTAGGGATAAAAAAGTTTTATTTTTTTACGCCGTATTAGATTCCAATGTCAAAACATACCCTTTCCTTTTGATTTTTTCGAGATACGGGTACCCACCCCCCTAAATAACCCCCAAGGGTGGTTTTGGGGGGCTGAAAATATTTTCTTTGGGATTCCTTGGGGTCGATATACCCAATGAAAGTTTTGCTCCCGAAGCTCAATTTTCGGCCGTTTTTGAGATATAGATAGTGGACGGGTGGTCTGCCACACCCTGTATTTTCCTGTAACATTTGGGAGGGGGGGGGGGCCCCCCCGAACTTGGCATCCCCCCCTCTCTTCTCCGAGAAGTTATATTACTATGATAGAGTGACAAAAAATTGATTTTTCTCATAGCTCAGTTATAACGAGGTAATTTTGAGCTCTCTACCGCTGATAAAACGGGTATTTGGGAAACTTTGCGGAAAACCCGATTTTTGAACCGCTCATAACTCCAAGAAAAATCACCTTTGAAGAAAATTGGTAAGAGCCTTTTTTTGTAGAACATACCATTGACTTTCTTTTTATACTGAGGTATTTTGGTCAAAAAACCATTATTAGCCGAGATACAAGTGAAAAACCGAAAAAAGAGCGATTTTTGGCTGGAAAACCAATATGGCGGCGTTAGCCGTGTCGGAAAAATGGTGCAAACTTAGGTGGTGATTCCTGAGGTCATAAGAAACGTTTTAAAAAAATTTCCAGCTTTCCAGCAATTATTTCCTTTCTAAAGTACCTGACGACTGGCCTACTTAGTTTCGGGACTCCTTATCGCACTTCGCACGGCAGACGGACTTCTCGTCAGTCGTAACACTCGTAACGCGCTGTGCTGATGCCATCCTGTGATGCTCTTCCAACGCTAATTACATTGTCAGTTGGTTATTCCAACAGAATACTATTTTCTTCTGTAGTCTTCTGCATTCGTCCGCGTCCCGTAAAACTTTGTAACGTTCCCTTCCTTTTCTTCTCCACAATATTATTGTGTATTCAAGATATTTCTGAGAAGAGAGGAGAGGAGAGGAGAGGAGAGGAAAGGAGAGGAGCCTTTTATACATTAAGCTGATCATCCAACTTTTTACGAGCCTGCATAGTAACCATGGCAAATATTTTCCCGAAAAAGATAGGGTATAAGCATTATTAACATTGACTCATGGGCACTCACAGAAAAATTGCTGGGGGGGGGGGGGGAGAGGGCTACATCATTGAACCTGTAAACAATTTCTCGTGAATATCATATACAAAACTGAATGTTCTGTGATTTTCGTTTCGCGTGAGCATTTCCCGTACAAAAATAACTGAGATTCCAACAAAAACATAAATGTGAAAAACAAGCCAAGTTCCCTATAAAGGCTTTATTCATTTCCATTCAGCCACGAAAAGGAGTGAAATATGAAATAAAGCCAAGTTTTCTGGCTTAAGTTTTTCTTATCAGAAATTCTTGTCAGAAAAAGGAGAAAATTGGTTTGGCGATCAGCTGTTATTCTCATGCTCGAGCTCGAAGCATATAACATTCGCAAGAAACTCAGGAGAGGACAAATATTTCGGCGATGATGAATTTCGCATTTGTGCTCCGCTGAAACTTGGCTGCGTTTGGGATTGAACGTATAGACCGTTTTACTATGACGTCAAGAAAAAAAATTGGATCCAAACATTTGTTCCATCTCGCTCACTCTCACAGGAGTTTTCGTAAGAAGTGGGATTCAAGCATTCAAATGTAAATTAATGCAACAAAGCATGCTGTTTCCGCCGATTTTAATACCTACATTAACTGATTCCTTTGATATGTATTTACAAGTCATTGAAATTTTCGAAACAAGGCATTAATTTAAAATCATCGTAGTTATATATCATATTTTGTTCTTGTCTCAGTGACAGGTTCGTAATGTAGGATACGGGTTTAATGCCACTTATGACACCCTATGATACCTCGATAAAGTTTTGAGACGCAGAGAGGTGAGACGTACCGATTGGGTGTTCTTGCTTTAGAAGGCGGTGATACGCGCATAAGAATCTCTGAGTGAGACAAGGACAACGACAGGACTCACCCTTTCATATCAATGTGAATTCATTTTTGTTGATTAATGCGTGATGTTTCAAGAATTAAAATAGACTGAAAAGATTCTTTAAAGCACGTGGGATCTAGTATGTGGCAGTGAGATAAAAAATAAGTGGTTGTTTATTTACTAGCGTGAATTTGCATTCGAAAATGTGGATACAATTTTTTATGGGTAATTTTACGAGAGTGAGCTAGATAGAATCCAATTTTTTTTCTTGACGTCATAGTAAAACGGTCTATACGTTCAATCCCAAACGCAGCCAAGTTTCAGCGGAGCACAAATGCAAAATTCATCATCGCCGAAATATTTGTCCTCTCCTGAGTTTCTTGCGAATGTTATATGCTTCGAGCTCGAGCATGAGAATAACAGCTGATCGCCAAACCAATTTTCTCCTTTTTCTGACAATAACGATTAACGCACTAAAAAAATCACGAAATCCTCTCCTAAACTCACAAAATGCTTTTAAACGCGAGACCGTAATGGCGGCCGAGGCCGCGATTTTCTTATGGCAATTGTATGCTTCTTCTTCTTCTTGTGTGGTGTTGCGAGAACACCTCGTGTAGATGGCGCTGATTGAAGATAGGGAACCCCAATGAAAACCGCGGCCCCGGCCGCCATTACGGTCTCCTGTTTAAAAGCATTTTGTGAGTTTAGGAGTGGATTTCGTGATTTTTTAGTGCGCTAATCGTCATTTTTACTGGGTATTACCCCTTTATCAACTATTAATAAGCCTGTAGCAAAAGTTTGTAACAGCTCCATTAGTTGATCTAACAAGTCAGCTTGTCAGCAAAATAAATTGCTGATTTTACTTACCAATTTGTTATTCCAGCATAAAAATTGTTATTTTTACTATTTGATTTGCTGGTTGGGCAAAGTTAGTTGTTAAACTAACAAAATGAATCGCTGATTTAGCATTTGAATTGTTAATTCAACAAAATTATAGGTTAATTTAGCAAATCATTTTGTTCTGTACTTTTTTAACTATTTATTTTTTTCAGTGCAGTGTTGCATGCTTGCACGACTCACCCAATGAGACCCGCAGAATCCAGTATCGGCAATCCGGGAGATGGTTTGGTTGCAGAAAGGCCATTGAATCCGGGAGTCGAAGCTATCCGGGGTGAGTTTCGCGGCGGCGGGATTGGACTTGCCGAAGACGCGAGCTCCATCCTTTTACCTTTGATGGCGCGGGCGTTCTGGAGCGTCTCCGAGTGACCAATCAGGGCGTTGATAGAACTCAAAGAAGTGCTCGCGTGGAAGTTCCTGCCAGGCTGCACAAAATGAATTCTATTTATTCAATACATACCCATGTATAGTCTGTTCAGCGAGTTAAACGCATTATTTGACAACACTGCTGGACATTTAAGAAAGATGTGAGCCAAATTAAAAAGGTCTCTCACTGTCAGTTCCTCCAAAGGCGAGTTTGAACGATCCGTCCTCGGACCATCTTTTGTTCAACGGCTACCGCTAACTTCATTGTTTTGTAACGTTTTCTTTAAATTCAGTGTCCTATCCGAATTTTCTCTCCGCGACTTTAAAGACAAATTATGACCACATATTCGATCTCAGCGCAATGTTTCCTTGAGACTGACTCCAAATTTCAAGCAAATAGCTCGAGATTAAGGTGAATGATGATTCAGGAAAATTCAGCGTTCAATCTGTTAATTCAGACAAACCTTGGCCTATTTGCGTGAAAATTGGAGTCAATCTCAAGGAAAAATTGCGCTGAGATCGAATAGGTGGTCATAATTTGTCTTTAAATTCGCGGAAAGAAAATTCAGATAGAACACAGAATTTAAAGAAAACGTTACTAAACAATGAAGTTAGCGGTAGCCGTTGAACAAAAGATGGTCCGTGGACGGATCTTCCAAACTCGCCTCTGAAGGAACTGACAATGAGAGACCCTTTTAATTTGTCTCACATATTTCTTGAATGCCCAGCAGTGTTGTCAAATAATGCGTTTTCGCTCGACAGTCCATGGCTCTTAACTCGCTGAACAGACTATAGCATTTTTCAACCTGAGGTAAACATCCCAGTGTAGCCGACACCCCTCAAATGGAGCTGTTGCACACTTTTGCTATAAGCGATTTAACATTCGATTCTGGTGAAAACCTTCAAAAATAACGATGGCAGCACTAAAAACTTCCGAAATCCAATCCTAAACTCGATAAACGCTTTTATTTGCGCGGGCGTAATGGTAATGGTGGCTGAGGGCAGTAACAATGGGAGATTCCCATCTAACAATACTGTAACTCGATCAAGAAGTGACAAATAAGATACGACTTTCATTAGACACCGGTGTCACTAGGTGTTGCGGTACCATTCATCGGATGTAGATCATCACTCTGATGACTATTTACTTTGTGAATAATCCTTGTCAGCATAGAAAGAGTGACGAAATTAAGATAGGAATCTCCCATTGTTACTGGCCTCGGCCACCATTACGCCCTCGCAAATAAAAGAGTGATTCTAGTTTCGGAGTGAATTTCGGAAGTTTTTAGTGCTCACATTGTTATTTTTCGAGGGTTTTACACCAGAATCAACTGTTAAATCGCTTAAAGCAAAAGTGTGCAACAGCCCCATTTGCACCAGGCCCCGACACCTATTTTTAACAATGTGAAAACTATTAGTTTAATGGCAATTTTGGTGTTTTGCGAATTTTTCTTTTTCGAATGTTTCACATTTGAGGTCTCAAAAAACAAAACAAAACAAAAAAAAAAAAAAAAAAAAAAAAAAAACAAAAAACACAAAACATCAGTAGGTATTGCCACCAAACTACAGTGAAAGTTCATTGTGTGGAGCCTCGGTCCTGCCCTGAAAAAATTCCACTTCACGAAAATTCCACTTGGGAAATTGCAGTCAGAGTATGGGAAGTTTCAAGGAGCTGAAAACAAGTCCTCTTGGCGAGATATTCTACTTAGAGGGCGTTCCACTCAACGAACTTTCACTGTAGTACTTTTTACAGTGAGAAAAATAGGTGTCGGGTACTGGTGCAAATTTTAGGGGTGTCGGCTACTGGGCTGTTTACCTTAAATCTTGCAATTTATGGCCACAAAGTTGCAATATAATGACAACTTTTTAACGACTTATGACAATTCTCCACCCTCAAGTTGCTATGAAGTCGCAACTTTCGACACATAGACACATAGGCGTAGGTGGAAAGTGACACATGGGAAAAAAGTAGGGCAGCTCCGAAAAGTTTCCATATTTTTGCAATTTCGTTACAACTTTTACGCCATAAATCTGCAACATTATAGTCAGATGATAAAATTGCCAAAATTTGAGGGCTATATTTTGCGATAAAGCTATCCAAGCTACAGCGGCAATTTCATCGTCGAATATTTATGTGCATGGATATCAATTTTCTTTAAAGCTTTAAAACTTGTTTTATTATACAGCACACGCTTTTAATATAAATAAAAAGTAAAATGACTCACTGTGCACTATTAAAATATTTCGGACAGACGCATTTCGGGGGATTTGAAGATGGGAGAAAAGTTCGCCCAAAACGCGTCTGTCCGGAATATTTTAACCCTCTAATGACGCCACTCTTCCGTTTATAAAGGGAAGGTAGTTAACTGTTCGTACTCAGGGGAGTTAAAATTGCCTATATGATACATTGAAGGCACCCGAAGACATCTTATCTTGTACGTGTTTTCATCAATAATCGCGTTTATCCGGAAAGAAGACTGGAACAATGTGAAGTAGACTAGAGAAGAAAAACGAGTATACTCGAGCCTGGCCCTTAAAGGGTTAATAGTGCACAGTGAGTCATTTTACTTTTTATTTATACTTACGTAGACATTTTATCAGTGAACCAAGAAAAAAAAGACATTTTGTTTGTAGTCCATATTAATGTAGACCTACTGACCTGAAACCAAAGAGTAAACAAAAGTCGCAATTGCATTGAGAGCCAGCGTGGTTAATGCTGATAAGAGTCGGCTTCTGATTGGCTGAAAATCGAGGGAAATCGAGGGTCCAAAGTATTTTCGGCCTTATGGAAATTAACACAGGGTTTTCGGTCCGGGACGTTTATCTAGAAACCTGTGCAAAATTGTCTCCAAACAATTGATACGAGTCGATTTAGCAGAATTCTCCGAACAAATTGATAGGTCACAAGTACCAGTAGGTATATTGAAAATTCGAGAAGACTGTCTCAGTTGAAAAGTACACATAATAGTGAGTTACTCAAACACACGCCAAGCATATAAACACACTATTGTGTTGTGCGTTACTTTTCAAATGAGAGTCTTTTCGAAATTTGCAATAAAGTGGCACTTATGACCTATCAATTTGTTGAGAAAATTCTGCTTAATCGACTCGTATTAATTGTTTAGGGGCAATTTTGCACAGGTTTCGAGATAAACGTCCCGGAACGAAAACCTCGTGTTAATTTCCATAAGGCCTAAAACAGTTTGGCACCGCGATTACAGCCAATCAGAGGCCATTCCGATCTCTTATCTGAGTTGACCACGCAGGCCTTCCATGCTTCCATAGACCTGTTTAGAGATGAAGTCACGATCAAAATTGGTTCCAAACAAATGCTCTATCTCGCTCACTCTCGTTTTAGCTAAAAGAAATTAGATCCAAATTTCAGAACGCAAATTAATGCTAGTTCACCACCAGTTTTCTCAAATTTTATTTTACCATTAGATTCTACGTACCTTAAAGTATCTTTTCACTCAACCATAATTCCTAAAAGATCACAAGCGAATTCACAATCACAGCTATACCGAAAGATGTTCTATGTTTTGTCCTTGTCTTACTCAAGGTCTCTTATGGGAGTATCATAGCCATGATACTCTATCATAGCCATGATACTCTATCGTCCTAACCTCTCTTCGTATCGAAGCTTGTCCGAGGTATAACACATGGTGTGAGGGTGCCGATGAGCCTATATCCTGGAATTTTGTGCCCATAAGAAACTGTGAGTGTGACAAGGACAATGTAATCGTGGGATCGATATGAGAAATAATATCAACGCGTGCTTTAACATTACTCTGTGGTTTATTACTTCATAGCTTCTTATATACAGTTGTCGACTCGCGAGTATCGACCGGATTTGTTTACATTTGTTTAAAAACACTACATCACTACGTTCTTATACTACATCACCCCCTTTTTGGGAGAAAAAAAACTTAGAAACAAAATTTTTTTTTTTTTTTTTTTTTTTTTTTTTTTTTTTTTTTTTTTTTTTTTACTTTAAATTTATTAAAAAATTTATCAACATAATTTTAGCAATGAGTAAGTAAACCTATATTAAAACATTTGACACTTTTTTTACAATTTTCACGCGTGAAAGAAAGATTAATAAAATATGATTAAGTAGGAATGGGATTATTGTATGGTAGTAACCTATCATTATGTACAAGAGTATTTTCCCTTTTTAAATTTATAATGCTATTTACCCCTCTTTCCGTACCAGTAAATGTGGACCTGAATACATTGGTTTTAATTTGTGCGAATTTCCTATTCGCAGTTTGACGTTCATTCCCGGCAACAAAAGAAAGGTTTTTGCAGTTCTGTTTACTTATCAGTCATTTGCTTTTTTGTTTTATGAAGAATATCATGAACTTTTTGTTGTGCGTGACCCAACCGAATTTTAAATCTTTCGCATAGTTATCAACATTTACAAATTTTGATTCTTGCGGCGGAAATTTCAAATTTTTGGTAATTTACCGAAAACCAACTCGAAAGGTGTATAATTATGCGAAATAGAAGGCGTGGAGTTAAATGATAAAAAAAAATACGGAAGATTTTTTGCCCAATCGCTATCTTTCCTATCTGCATGGACTCTTAAAAACTCATTCCAAACCCTGTGAGCTCTCTCCCCCGACCCAAGAGATTGATGATGGAAAGCAGTGGACGTTTTACGCTAAATTTTTAATAACTGGCAAACCTCCTGCCAAACTTCATTTAAAAACTCCGTACCCATATCAGTTCTTACTTTCTTACTGATTCCGTATCTAAAAAAAAAATTTTCTACTATGGCTTTAGCAACGGTTTTGGCTTTTTATCCGGAATTGGCACAGCATCTATAAACTTCGTTAAATCACATTGAAAAGTCACAGCAAAACGAAAACCTTCCTCAGAAATAGGAAATGGGCCAATCAAATCTACCTGAGCCTCTTCGAAACTCGTGAATGGAGTATCAGTCACCTGTCTGAATTCCTTATTATGCGTAATTACCTTATTTAACTGACATTTTTCACAACACCGAATAAAATCGGAAATTTTTTTTGACATAAATTTCCATTCGTATCGTTGCTTAATACGTTTTTAAAGTTTTGTTAATACCAAAAAGTCCGTAAACATCATTGTGAAAAGACTTCAAAATTCCTTTCCGCTCACGCTCACTATCCACATACTTAGGAGGTGTATAAACAACAATCTGTACATTCAAACAGAATCGATTTACGTAAGCAACGAAGTCATCTAGAGTTAAAAATTTAAAAATATCATCAACAATCGACAGTTTCATTTTTTTTTCATTTTCTGTCGGCTCAGCAACTCCAGCGCCGCACGTAATTGTGGCAATGAACTTGTGCCGCCGACTCGTAAGTTATTACATATCCAGCAGTTTCTTTTCGAACCTCATACCCACATGCAAGATTGTTATTAAACTCAAAACGCAAACTTTTTAAACGATGCACGTCAGTTGGCGAAGTTGCTGTCCAAACACAGAGTTGATCAGGCTCTTTGTTTTGACCTTCGTCCACCTGATGAGCATTATTTACGTTATCTACGTGGTTTTCACAACGTTCTTTGGCCCTTTGGGAAAGCGTGACTATTTTTACGTCAGAGTTTTGGGTATCAACGCTTTTAAATTTTTTCCCAATCGAATACAATCCTAGATAAAGCATCTGCGACAACGTTGAGTCGTCCAGCAGTATAAAAAATATTGAAATTAAACTCTTCAAGGTCTAACCTTATTCTCGTCATTTTAGAAGATGGGTCTTTCTGAGAAAATAAGCTTACTAAAGGTCGATGGTCGCAATAAACCGTAAAAGTTCTACCATAAAGCAGAGGTCTGAAATGCTTAATAGCCCAATGAATTGCTATCAATTCCTTAATATTATTGCTTGTTTCACTTCATGCTTATTTAGAGTTCTGGACGCATAAGCAACAACTCTTTCGGCTCCGTTTACGCCAGTAGCTTGTGCTAAAACCGCACCTACCGCAAAATTACTACTATCCGTGCGCAAAATAAAAGGTTTTGTGAAATCGGGGTAGCACAAAACAGGTGGAGATGCGAGACGCTTTTTAAGAGTATCAAAAGCGCTCTGCCTTTCCTGATTCCAAATAAAAGGAACATTTTTCCTTAAAAGCTTATTTAAACAAAAACAAAAATCGGCAAAGTTAGGTATGAATTTTCTATAATAATTTGCGAAAGCTACAAACCCTTTTCAACGCTTTTTCATTTTCAGGCACTGGGGAGTTTAACACAGCACTAATTTTTTAACTATCCGGAAAAACCCCTCTGTCAGTAATCCTATGTCCAAGGTAAAGAAGTTCACGGCGTAAAAATTTACATTTAGCTGGATTTTGTTTTAAATTACATTTACGCAGCCTTTCCAAAACTCTTATTAAATTCTTATTATGGTGAAGCGTTGTAGCGCCAAAAGTTATTATGTCATCAATAAATACGAAAGCACGATGTTCTAACCCAGCAAGAGCAATATTTATCATTCTTTGAAAAGAATTTGGAGCAACTGAGATTCCAAAAGCGAGTCTTTTGAACTGAAAAAGCCCTGAATCTGAAGAAAAAACTAATAAGGGACGGTCTTTTGGATTTACCGAAATTTGATGAAATCCTGCCTGTAAATCGAGACTAGAAAACACCGTGGCACGACCAAGTTGGTCCCAAAAATTTTATCAATTCTTGGTAACGGAAACTTATCTGCTACTATGCGCTTATTAAGAGCCCTAAAACAACAAAAAATCGAGTCTTACCCGGGGCACCTGCCTTAGGCACCAAAAGTATAGGAGAATTATAAGGACTAGTCGAAGGTTCTATAATATCATCCTCCAAAAATTTATCAATGTGTTGCCTAATTTCCTCTTTTTTAGCTTGAGGAATTCGATAGTTTTTCTGATAGACCGGTGAGTGATCATTTAGCATAATGTTTTTTTCAAAAAATTTTTGACTGTCAGTTTATCCCCGGGAAATGAAAACAATCATGCCAGTCTTTTCAAATTTCGATCACCGAATCTACATCTTTACTGGAAAATTTGGTGCGTTTTCCCTAAAATTTTTTTAAGCATTAACCTACGCTCAGCTTCCGATCCGGATGCTTCATATTTTAAAAAATTTAATTATTAAGAGAATCATACTGTAAAGAAAAGTATTTAAAGTTATGGGACTTCTAAAGTATTTACAATGCACACATGTTTAAAGCCATTTGAGGGCAAAATTGAATTTGAAACAAAAACACCTGGCGAAAGTTCGCCAGAAACAATAAAACTATCCTCAGGCAACTCCATCCTAATTGCCTGCATGACCTCCGATCTTGCGGGAATGGTGATTCCAGAACCTTTAAATTTCTGAATGGGTAACTCTATAATCTTCTCATTCAGAGAAAAAGACATTAACCATGTACCATAATCTAAAATACATGAGAAACGATTTAAAAAATCAAGACCGAGAATCCCATCTGTTAGAATTGGAAAATCTGACCCAACTAAATGAAAATCTTGGTTAATAGACAACTCCTTTCCACAATGTAGCCTCATCGGCAATTTACCCAGGGTTTTCTGAACATCTTTTCCTATTCCTGACAGTTTAAGAATATCCGGCAACACGTTCCGTTTTTAAAATTTACAGTATTTACTTTACATAGACTTACATCCGCCCCGGTATCAACTAAAAAGGTTAAAGGCCTTAAACTAAAATCTGTTCTTATTTGTACAAAATTTACATTACCATTCAACTTTAATCGAAATATCCTTGAAATACTTCTTGCTGATCTTGGTGGGCCGCCGCCATAGCAACTTTCGCTCCTTGGTTCGAAGTACCGGACGGCCCCGCACCGTTTCCCGAATGAGCACCTTTTCCTTGAGAAGAGCCAGAGTCAAAACATCTACTGTCAGCACGTCCTCCGTCTCCTTGGTCCCGGTTCCGGTTTCCATAGTGATTTCCATTTCTGTTACGATCACCATACCCGTTCTGGTTACGACCACCATTTTGACTGCGATTTTGGTTGTAGTTACGATTCCGGTTCCGATTGTCATTCTGATAACGGTTGTTGTAACGATTGTCCTCGTTCCGATTCTGATTATTAAAGCGATTTCCATTTTGATAACGGCCTCGCTTCTTGTTTCCATGAAAATAACGACGCTGTCCTTTGAATCCTTTTACATAGTTCACCTGCGCCTGAGTTTCCGGTGATTCTGACAAACAAGTAGATTCAGCTTCCAGTGCCAAAGACACTGCTTGTGAAAAATCCTGCACCATGGAACACTGAAGTACATCCCGTTTTTTTTCCTTTGCAGCCTGTCTTTAACACGTTGAGGGCCATTGAGTCATTTAGTGTGCGCACGACATCCCGGCTTTCTTCACCTACCGACGACACTTGCAAATCAGTCATAGCGGCAACTAACGTTTCTATTTGTGCCACAAAATCCGCTACTTTACAATCATTTTGCTTTAAACCTTGCAAATCATTCCGCAGTTTGAAATAGTCGTACGAGGCTTGAACCGAGCTTTTAAAAAACTTTCTAGTTCCGCAAACTTTTTTGGTTCTTTGGTCAGTGCTAATTTTGCCGCGCCTTTGACTTTTATTTTAACGACAAAGGTGATGAGCTTCTCTTGCGCCTCTTTCTTTACTGAATCATAATAGTATTTAACAACTTCCAAAAATCATTCAGCTGGCCTGGCGTGCCATCAAATTCACTGATTAACGAACCAAAAGTTTTGATATCAAACTCCATACTTCCAGTTTCAGTTTCAGTTTCAGTTTTGATTAATGAATCGTTACAAAATTTTTTTTACATTTATCATACAGTGCGAATAATTCGGATGTTTTAGCGTCAGTTTCCAAAGTACTCCATAATACATCCAACTGCGCCAATTTACTTGCTGCCCCCTTTTCTTCGTCGTTCCTGATTAAATTTTAGCACATTAGCCACAAAGAGCGTAAACTCGGCCATTTTCTTTGGACGCCATAAAACACATTTTTAAAATAAAAATAAACTAAGATAGATGCAAAAAAACAGAATAAAATAGATAAATAGGCAATTGCTTTGTATTAAAAATAAAAAAAATTTGTCCAAAAACTTTGCATCACTTTTGCACTAACAAAGAGCGTAGTTCTACTAATTCTTTACTTTGTTGCTCGCATTGGCTTTAACGGGTTTAACCTTAGCTTTCCGAGCTTTTACATAATTCCATAATAACACAAAAAATTCACTAACACCAACAAAAAAAAAGTCCGATTAGAAAATATTGGGCCTGATCGTGACCATTAATGGTTGCTTTCCCGTGCACTATAATTTTCTCGCGATTTTCCGTTTTTTTTCGTTTTTTGCGAACCAATTTCCCATTTTATACACTGCACTAGAAAATCGATGGAAAAATAAAAGCACAAATCCGAAGTGCGAAATTCGAAAATCACGGTCGCCATGTAATCGTGGGATCGATATGAGAAATAATATCAACGCGTGCTTTAACATTACTCTGTGGTTTATTACTTCATAGCTTCTTATATACAGTTGTCGACTCGCGAGTATCGACCGGATTTGTTTACATTTGTTTACAACACTACATCACACGTTCTTATACTACAAAAAACACAGAACTTTCTTCGATATAACTGTGATTGTACATTAATGCGCGATGTTTCCAAAAACTTGTTGTAGTGTGCTCATATCATAAGTGGCGATAGCCACCAGGCCAAGTCCAAAACCCCCGAGCAAGAAGGTGGCGTCCGCGGACACTTATTATACACCGATCAGTTCGTTTTTGTCGATTTAAGCGTTATATTCTGTTGCCTAGGATTCCAAAAAACCGCCCATTAAAACCCCATAACACCTGGTACTGTTCGATTCGTCTTGAGGGGTACATGTGCCGCTCTTTTAAATTTGATTTTCAATCGGATGAGTAACAACGGAGATATTTCCAAAAAAAATCGATTTATTCGCGTTTTTTTTGCCTCTTGCCGATTCACTTTTGCGTTTCGCACCCTCGTTTTTGCGCACAGATAGCGGAATAACGGTAGATGAAACCCCCATATAACCTGATATAGAAAGATTCGTTAGGGTTTTCTGAAGGGCATAGGCCAGGTCTCGTTGAATTTTGAGCAATATAAAGGGAAGATATCTATGATTGAAATTAGCGTAAATTCAGAATTTTTGCGTTTCGGCCGCTCGTTTTTTGCGCTCAGATTGCGGAATAACGGCAGATAAAACCCCCATATAACCTGACGTAGAAAGATTCGTTAGGCTTTCCTGAGGGCATAGTCCAGGTCTCGTTGAATTTCGAAGTGTTTTAAGGGAGATATCTATGATTGAAATTAGCGTAAAATCGCCATTTTCCATTCGAACACCCAACCGTTTCGCCAGATAGATTCGAGGAGCTCGCTCAGTGCCAGGATGGATAGAGAATGAGGGAATGGAAGATTGGGAGAGAACCGGAGAGAACAAATTTGCTAGCTGCGCAGCATATGTGCGCGTCGTGACTCGTGATCTTTTTTGTCTGTTTCGTTGTTGTTCGTTTTATTATTAGTGGTTTTCAATCAACATTATTATATTGTATAGATTGTCTGTACATAAAATTCCTTCTATTTTGAATACTCTTCGATCGATTAGTTTATTCCTTAGTTCTTATTTTCTCGGCAAATCTTGGCAGATCAGAGGGCAACAGCACAATTTGACATTTGAGGTTATTCACGCAGTTCTGTTTCATAATTTAAAAATATTATTGTTCAATCGTGGTTCAATACTTTAATGAAAGTGCGGTGATGTTTTTTAAAAATCCGCTCTTTGTAAGCATGCCATCTCCGGGTAACTTTTTTGGAAGCCTCTGAAGTTTCCAAAGTGTTTTTCAAAGAATTGGTATTGTTGTCTTGTGCTGTGCTTGTGCGCTTGTAAAAAATTTGACAAATGCTGTCCGTACGATTATATATGATTTTATCTGTCGCTTCTGTTAGCAATGTATATTCTGAGATCAGGCAACTCCAATGAGCTCCTAGTCTTAGAATCCCTATTATTAGCAGATTGCTGTTTCTACATTGATCATCAATTCCTTCAAAGAGATTGCAAGAAGTGCTAGTTTGCTAACTGTTACAAATCAATCAAGTTTTAAAACAAGTAAGTCTCTTTTCCACCTCCAACCCTTCTCTAACTCTCTTAGTGTAAAATAAAGGATACTAATAGTTCTTACAGAAGAGCTCACATTATCTGAGTATATACCGGGTTCTGACAAGTAGCGTTGCTCGCTATACTGAAAAACACAGAGACAAACTTATTTGTTGACAACGGGTAAAAACCCTGTTCCGACGCATTAGCGGATATAGGGGGGGGAAGGGGGCGGTCGCCTTTCCCCCCCTTCGTTCGGCCCAAAAAAATGGGGGAAAAGGAAGGGGAAAACAATGAGGAAAAAAAGGAAAAGGAGGTCCCCGGGGGGGTGAAAATCTCAGGTTAGCCCCCCCTTTCGCTACGGCTGGACCCCCCAAATGTGCTGACCACTGCAAAACAATGCCCGTCAAAGCAATTTTGCAGGCTACTTGCCACATTGCTACTTTCCAGAACACCTCCCCATAATATGTGAGCTCTTGTGATGGTGTTAGTCAAGACCTGTGATAATTTTTTGTAGAAGATTAAAATTTTTGGAAGCATTCTGATGGGAGATACTGTATATGTTAGGAACCAGAGCTGTTGCGTGCACTTTGGCAACAACGTAATACATCCATTTAAACCCTCGTAAAGGGTCAAACTTTTGAGGATGCACAGTGCACTCCCTCAAGTCAGTACTTTACATTAGTTGGAATGGAGGGAAATACAGTGTTGCCAGATTTTTACTGTTCTTGTTGCACAAACCATTTCTTGAAAACCTGATGAGCTATACCGTCACAACTCAAACGTTATTTTGCAATTTTACGTGAGTGTGTCTTTAAAACTGGGAGACCCAAGAGGAAGACCGTTTTGAAATCTTGGTTTAAACTCACCAATGACTTCCGAATAACAATTATAACCCTAGTAAAGAATGATTTAAAAACATAGACTCGAGCTCTATTCCTTGGCGTAAAGACATCCGTGTTCTCAGCTCGCTGAGTACTAAGTAACTTACATTTTTTTAATTTTGAAAGTCACGCATTACTGATCCTTGATCTTTTCAGGGTACCAAAAACAAATTTTAAAATTTAAGCTCTATACCCGCTGAATTTCAAAAATTGTCGCTTTAATGATATTTAGTGCAAAACTATTATTAGTAAAGTATCAGAAACAGTTTAGTATTTTGAAATTCTTAAAAGGGGAAATTTTTTCCTCGTGTAGAATTGACTTAGCTTTTCATCAGTGACATTCAAATTAAAGGGTTAGGTAAAGCTTAAAGAAGAAAATCATTGCAACTTAGCTTTTTTTCTACTATTGCTTGTAAAAGAAAAAAAATGAAAAGAGGGGGGAGGGATTGCGCTTGCTATTTCATTCTGCTCTATTGATGTGCCTTATGATGGACTCAACTTTATTTTAATCATTGCTTTAGAAACACATCTTTGTCAAAAATCTCTTTATGACTGACCCACCTAAAACCCCAACCCCTTAACATAGGAATAAATCGCAAAACCGGCCTGATATCTTTGACCAAAACTATCAGTAAACCTCAAGTAAACTCTGGCGGCCAAGGTCCAAAAACTTCTCCAAACCCCTCCCCTTTTTCTACCTTCCTCTTTCCTACCTCAATCTCCTCTCTTTAAAAACTTTTCTTTCAAAATCTGTTATTTTAACCTTACCTGAGAGATGCATGATTGTGCGTGAGGTCTCTCAGATTCAACTTACAAACTAGCTGATATCAAAGCGACCAAGTCCCCCCCCCTCCCCTCTTCCCACCCTTTCTACTCCTGGTTTCTTCTAGCCCCCTACCCGTTCTGATTTCAGCCTGAGATTTTTCTCTGATCTTCATTATTCCGAATAAACATTACAGTCTGTTGGCTGCGCTCAACGCAAACCATTGCATAACTCATAAATGGCAGGCGCATGAAAGTGCAAAGGATTTTAAAGCCCAAAGGCGCTGATATCCGAAGAACCAAGTCTAATTTTTTGTACCTACCGCACCTTTCTTCTGCTTCCTCTTCTACTTCATCCTCTTGCTATAGTTCACCCACCAAAAAGAAAAACAAATAAAAAAAAAGTCAGAGAAACAACTTGGCGTTGACCCGCAAAAACTAATATGGTATTAGTAAAAACTAAGTTGGCAGGTCAACGCCAAGTTTTTTTTCTGACTTTTTTTTTTAAATTTTTTTTTCTTTTTTGGGGGGTGAACTATAGCAAGAGGATGAAGTAGAAGAGGAAGCAGAAGAAAGGTGCGGTAGGTACAAAAAATTAGACTTGGTTCTTCGGATATCAGCGCCTTTGGGCATTAAATCCTTTGCACTTTCATGCGCCTGCCATTTATGAGTTATGCAATGGTTTGCGTTGAGCGCAGCCAACAAATGTAATGATTATTCGGAATAATGAAGATCAGAGATAAAATCTCAGGCTGAAATCAGAAAGGGTAGGGGGGTAGAAGAAACACAGGAGTAGAAAGGGGGGGAAGAGGGGAGGGGGGGGACTTGGTCGCTTTGATATCAGCTAGTTTGTAAGTTGAATCTGAGAGACCTCACGCACAATCATGCGTCTCTCAGGTAAGGTTAAAATAACAGATTTTGAAAGAAAAGTTTTTAAAGAGAGGAGATTGAGGTAGGAAAGAGGAAGGTAGTAAAAGGGAGAGGTTTGGAGAAGTTTTTGGACCTTGGCCGCCATTTTAAGGTACGTGGAATCCAATGATGTAATAAAATCTGAGAGAACTTGTAGTTTACTAGCACAAATTTGTATTTGAAAATTTGGATCGTGTTTCTTATGGGAAAACCCACAAGAGCGAGTAAGATGGAGCATTTGTTTGGAACCAATTTTTTTCGTGACGTCACACTAAACAGGTATATTCAATTGCGACTCTTGTTTACTCTTTGCCTGAAACTTTCTGGGAATTGAAGGGTTAAAATTTAAGAAAAACAAGTCAACTTACTTTCCATGTCAACGCTTCAGACTTTAATTCATTCAAGTATTTTTCGGACAAGAAAGGGGCGACATCAGCCGTTGCAATCGTTGCACAGAGCAGCAATTCGACGAGAGCGACCCATCCCATGATCCTCAGCTGAGCCGAAGCGACCATCGTCCGCACTCACTCGGGGGTTTCAAAAGAAAGAAACGAAAGGTCGCGAAATCGTCGCAGTTTAGAGCAGCAATCACTCTTAACTAACGAACGATCCAACGGAGAAGCGCGACAGAGAGGCTGTACACGGTGTAAATGGAGGAGGGTGTTAAAACCGATCATTTCGGAGTCCTCCCCTTCCCCTCCTTCGTAATTCTCTTCCATAAGCTCGCAGATTCAACATTCTGCGTCAAGAGACAAAAACAATTTGAGTGCTCTGAGATGAATCCGTAATAAAGTAATCATCTTTATTTCTAACGGTTCTTTCACTGTTGCCTGATTTTCGGAGAACGTCTTCATACAGAATGAAGATGCGATTCCTTTTCTTGTCAACCAGCTATAATCATTGAATAAAACAATCAGAACCCTGTCAAAAACGGTCCATACAGGTCCATAACCTATTCCATGTACAGAGTAAGGATA
>VMOF01000068.1:0-14454 GCA_011764245.1 Trialeurodes vaporariorum
CAAGGACTTCAAACAAGCAAAAATGTGGTTGCTTTTCAACCAGTTTCCTAGAGGTAGACAAAACACACGGTAATTCTCACTTTAAGTTGCACCGAACCAGAGGAAAAGAGTAGAAAAAAAAATAAAAAAAGGAAAAAGTTCCTGCTGACTCCTGCAATTTTTTTTGCGACTTTGCAACCAAAACGACGGCACATTCCTCAGGCACTCAGACGAAATTAGTAGTAGTAGTAAAGTCCAGCCGCCCAAACACGTGGCTCGTTATGCTGATATTTCACAAGGAACGACTGGACTGCATAAAAAAAAGGGGTAGGAAAGACAATCAAAGTTTTCTCAAAACAAAGGATAGGAAAAATTAGCAAAAAAAATGGAAAGCTGACAAGCTGAAACCAGTAATTTTCAAGGATTTTCAAGTACATTTGACGTCTTGGTCAAAATTCAATGTTTATTATTCCAGGTCAGCTCGTATGAATGCAACAAACTGTTAATGCAAATCCAACAAACTAAAATGGTAGATTTGTGTCAGTTCCGTTGTTAAAAAATTAGGTAAAAAGAAGTGACATTTTGAAGAAAAACTCACTTTTCTGGTTGCATTTTCTGACGATTTTTTTAGAGAAGGATTCGGCGGGTTGAAGAGATCACCAACACTGAAATGAGTAAGATTGAGACAAAATTAGGAGAATAAAATCATACAGACCGATTTAATGCCACATCACAAAAATAGAGGGATCCAAACAAATGTTATGTCTCACTCACTCTCACATGGTTTCCAGTAAGGAATTACGTAGATCCAACTTTTCAAATGCAAATTCGTGCAGGTAAACAGATAGTTCTTTCAGATTTCATTACACCATAGATTCCACACATCTTACAATATAATTACGCTTTAACAACATTTCCGAAACATCAAGGATTAATTTACAATCACAGTTACAACAAACAAAATCCTATATTTTGTCCTTGTCTCACTCACAGTTTCTTATCGGCACAGAATTCTAGGATGCGGGCTCATCTGCACCACCACACCACAAGTTATACCTAGAGTAAGCTTTGATACAGAGAGAAGTTAGGGGATGATTGTGTATCATGGCGGTGGCGAGGAAAAAATAACTAAATAGATAAACTAGTACCAGAATCCACAAAAACAACCAGGGGGGGGGGGTGTTTAAATGAACATTGTCAACATTAATTATTTTAATTTACATTAATCTCTTTCTTTGTATTCTTTTTTACTTTTCACTAGAGCCTCTTTGTATTTCTTGTTTTGGTTTTTTGTTTTCTTTTTTTGTTTTTGCTTTTTTTCTTCCATTTTTAAACCAATGAATTTTGTGTTTTTTTGTTTATCATTTTTTGTTTGGGCAAAATTGTTGAACCTCAATGGAAGGTCTAGGAGGACCACCCCCCCCCCCCCCCCCCCGGGAAAAACTTTTTTTTTTCATCCAAATGGTGAACAAATATAAAGCCATGGTCGGTACATCAAATAATAGTAATAATTTTGACGTGTTTGATATAATGGATAAAGGGACAGCAGATGAAAATTATATCAAGGAAAATGTTTAATTCTACTTTTCCTTGCAAAAAATGAGTTAAAATTACAAAATAAACAAACAATGAAGTTTGTTAACAATTACTCTTTTGATTGAAGTTGCATTTCCTTTTTTCCTTTCATTTTTTACTGTGAAATTGGCCCCCGCAGCGGGCATTCATGATCACGTGCGTTGCTTGTTGCATACTCTGGCCAGGCATCTTCGTCTTCGCTAGTATCTGCGCTACGTCATAGTTGTCACCTCACTTTCAAAAAAGGTTCTAGTAAAAGTCAACAGGTGGATTTCTGAAATTTGAATGGTGACTATCGATTTTCCCTCTAGTTTTTACACAAAAGCTTTCATTCCCAGGGGCATCATTTCCACTTTCGCCAGAGGCTAAAAGACGCCCCTGAGCATTCCGTTATTCTGTAGCAAAAGTTTGAAACGGCCCCATTCTAATAACACATCCTAAAATAAGAGAGCCTACAGAATCTAGAAAATTTGGTTTCCATTCAGTCTATTGTTGACAATCCATAAAAGAGATATGGAACTCAGAATGAATTCATTACCTGTCACAGCCTTTAGATATATCACCACACTCATGAACTTGTAATTTGTGTTGACCCGGCTTCAGACCATCGATTGTACCTTCTACGACACAAGTATCCTTATTTGACTGAACAAATCGAACTACTCCTCGCAAGATTCCACTGCTGAATCCTGATTCCCCTGCCAACTGAGCCACTGCTGCTCCTAAACTTACGTTCCCTGCGGAAAGCAAATAATTAATAACACTTGGGATCGGTCAAACAGAAAGCAATAAAACAGTAACATCAACAAACATTTATTCCCGATCATTGAAACAGAGGGCTCCTACGACAATGATGAGGCTCTAGCTAACAAGCGAACGGTTCTGCAGACATTTGCTAACGAAATTCCACTGTAAACTACAATCATAACTCTTCCATAAATTTTAATTCTTTGACTAAGTAAACTAAAATTTTGAATAATATCGTGAAGTTTAGCACGCTAAATCCAAATTTGGTCTGTATTTTTCATTTAGACTCAATTTTACTTTGGAAAACTGAAATTATCTGCACCTAATCTCAAATTTACGATCCAACAGAAAACCAAGTGAAAACTAGGAAAGTCGTGGAGGAACCGTAGAAGCTGCAGGAAAACTGATGAAAAATTCAGATTCTTCGACTAAATTACCCATGAAATTACCACAAACTTGTAATTAGTCAAAGATTCAGGATATTTGTCAAACTTTTTCTTAATTATCCATAAGGAGAAACTGTTAGCATATGTTTTGTCCATAAGGAAAGTTCGTTAGCAAATGTCTGCAGTTCGTAAAAATCCTTGCTAACATATGCTATAAGCGAGTGAAGAGGTGATTCTTCAATAAAATCCATCGGAAACTGTGACGAGCCCATTAAAAAATTACGAAATTCACTCACAGACTCACAAAGTGACTTTCAAGTTTAAGGAGTGATGGCAGAGCTATGCGGGGACTGGAAGATTCTCATCTAATTTGAGTCTTTCCTCTGTGTGTTTCTGTAGAGAGAGTGACAAATCATGGATTCAAGTTTTAAATGATATTAACAACCACAATAATGTCTGATTTTTGTCAGCATTTAATCTAATAGAGAACTATAAGAGTCTGGCACTTACAACATTTTGCTCGTCCCGTGACGATATTCAAACTTCTTGTAGGTGCGTAATATTCTTCACAACTAGCCGGCGTTACAGAATCAATTTGTATCTATGAAGTCAGATACTTCTTAAAGCGTTCGGCCTTGTATTTTGAAAAATCTGTATTGAAAACCTCCGAGCATGAGCGAGGAAATTTAAACTTTCATAGCTTGATTTTTTTTTTATTAATCTTTGATAGGTCATAAAGTAATCATGGCGCAAAGCTTGTTAATTCATAGATATCAATCTGATGATAACTCGTCGATCATGATTGACTATGAAGCACGCGCTGCAGCAGGGGTGCAAAATGTGCCCGATCTAGCAATCCGCGGATCACGTGAAAGTGAGGAAATTTCTGGGAAAGTGAGGAAATTCGTCCAATTTTCTTCTTTTTTTTCTTCAAAACATGGCAATATGGATTTCCCAGGAAAATAGTGTAAAAAATAGGCAAACATTGGTCATTTTGCGAAAATACAGTGTTGAAATGTTAAAATCAGCAAAAAATAGTAATCAATTTCAAATTTTTGTGAGGAGTCATGGATCGCGTGAAATTTCCACATTTTTGGAACATTTTGCACTCCTGCGCTGCAGGTGAGATAAGGTGATTCCTCAGCAACCTGTGGTGACATTCAAATCCGCTAGATCCCGCCACTATTGCAAGGTCTCTGAAGCCGTAGGCTCTTTGCCTTTGACCATAATTTGCAAGAGCATTATCAATATGTTCCGAAGGCTTTGATCTTGTAGGCAATGTTCAAACATTTTCAAAAAATTGACTCCAGCTCTCGCAAATGACGGTCAAAGGCAGAGAACCTATGGTTTCAGAGAGCGTGAAACAGTGGCGCAATCTTGCGGATTTGAAAGTCACTACAGGACGCTGGGGAGTCACCATAAGCTACGTTTTTTTCCCAACCAATTGCTTAATCGATCGATCAAAATATTGAAACGAAAGCGCTATCTTCAGATTGATTTAATCGAGTCATTTTTTGGAGAAACCATGTATACGAGTATACATGGTTTTATCGGAGAATACAAATTGTGAATCCTCAAGCTCTAAGCTTTCCAGACATGTATAGTATGTAAGGGTTCATGCGTGAAATGAATCATTCATGATTCGTTTTTATCACATGCATCGGAGTGCTGGACAATTAATACGGCAAGCTTCCTTCACTTAATTCTCAAAAGTAGGAGCTGCCACTACCAGAATATTATAGTAGTAAAGTTGATCTCTGAAGAAACCACAAATAACTTATCAAGTTATTATTATTCTCCTGTGCTGTTCTTAACAGAGTATAATTTCACTCGTTTGTATGATGATTTTCAAGAGTAGACCCTTCCTAGTGATACTTAGTTTTTACAAATCGGAGCATTAGAATTAAAAAAAACACATTCAAACTTTAAAATGTGTTTTTTTCAAAACATGCATTTTTCATTGCACCTGGTTACTCCAAAGAATGACATAATTGGTCAACACTGACAGCTATTTTTTCCTCTGATCTCAGGAGATCCATCGACAAACAAATTCACACGGAAAAAAAAGAATGGTGTAGTTTACCATGCACATTGCTGATTTTGGCCCCTACCAGAGTTGAGATAAACTTGACCAGAGTTATGGAACATTTGACCAGGTATCAAGTGAAATTGACCTGATTCCTGGTCAAATATTCCATAACTCTGGTCAAGTTTATCTTAACTTTGGTGGGAGCCAAAAATCAGCTATGCGAATGATAAATTACGCCATTCTTTTTTTTCCGCGCAAGTCATCTTTGCTTATAATTCGCAATAGGGTAGTTGCACAGGTCTGAAATATTGTGTTTTTTATAAGGAAAATGATAGTTTTTGATGACCTAAGAACTATGGTGCCATTGGTTTTTTCCCAAGTGCCCCGGTTTTGGAGATACACTCGCAAGAAGTTGTAAAAAATCGTGGGTGTAGTGACGTCACTACGCGGAATTCCCATTTAAAACAATGTATTTTGGGCCAAAATCTCATCTCCGGAACAATGAGACTTAATTAGAAACCAAAGGTATCTTTGTTCTCAGATCATCAAGTACTTTCATTTTCTTTATAAAAAACACAACATTTCAGACCCTTGCAACTGCCCCATTGCCTTAACCTCTTTCATAGAAATGGTAGGGAAGAAAACACAGGCAACCATGTCCAATCGGTTGATTGCTGTCGGCGGAGAATCAAAAGAAATTTTAATCGGATCGATTGAGCCCTATTGGTTCAGAAAGAAATGCATATGTACCTACTGTGCCATCTAGATTTGAAGTAATCTTTGATCTTACCATCCCTGGAGCCAAATCCTTTAAAAACTGCATGCTTGCCAGTTTTTTCAATCAGCTGTTGCACCTCAAAAGATGGAAGTGTCGTGTCCACAATGACTGATTGATCCTTCAATGAATGTTTACTTTCTCAATACCTTTGACACCGTCTAACTGATTATGTACATTCTTAACACAGTTCTCGCAAGTTAAATCTACAGCAAACTCGACCTGAAAATGAAGATGAACTTTGATGAATATGTTAATGTAGGTAAAGGCTGTCCCAAGAATGATTAGACCTGACTATAGTCTGTTTCATTTAAATAGAAGCTTGAGCTCGACTCTTTCTCCAACGAGTTTTACCCTCACTCTCATACCTGCGAAGACTCGAGACCTGTCCCATCGGTCGGGGATTCCGTCCGTCGCAATGGACAGTCAGCTATCCAAAGGGCAGTCCATTGTGATGGACGGAATCCCCGACCGATGGGACAAGTCTCGAGTCATCGCAGGTACGAGAGTGAGGGTAAAACTCGTAGGGAAAGAGTCGAGTTCAAGCTTCTATTTAAATGAAACGGACTATAGAGTCCTTATATATGAAAGAGTCTCGCCATACGAAGTTGTATCTCTGATTGGCTGCTGAGAACTGAAGAAGAAGGGTCTACGAAGCCTGGAGGCGAACCTCTTGTTTACATCTTCATGGAACCATCTTCCCCGCTGCCTAGCTTTGAGGAAGCTTTCGGCATTTAAAGCTTTTACTGATGAATTGCCAGGGTGAGGCAATGACTGGAGCAGGTAGCCGGTATACTTTGGATTGATCCCTCTCACACTAGCACAGAAAACAAGGGAGAATCCAACCCGTCCGCCTCCTCTCCCACCTTTCTTTTCTCTCTCTGTCTCTGCTCTCTCTTATGCCAAATTGGAATAATCCAGAGACCTTTTCAATCCAAACGAGAATCTATTTTCCCAAAAGTCCGCTGGTCATCAGCGAATCCAAAGATGACCGGACGCTTGGTCACTGTCTCAACGGGGGACTGAAACATTGGAACACTCCGTAGAATAGAGCTGTTGCAAACTTTTGCTACAGGCTTATTAATAGTTGATAATGGGGTTAACCCTGTTAAATTAACGATTAGCGCACTAAACATCACAAAATCCACTCCTAAGCTCACAAAATGCTTTTAAACGCGAGACCTTAATGGCGGCCGAGGCCGCGGTTTTCTTATGGCAATTGTTTGCTTCTTCTTCTTCTTGTGTGGTGTTGCGAGAACACCTCGTGTAGATGGCGCTGATTGGAGATAGGAAACCCCAATGAAAACCGCGGCCCCGGCCGCCATTACGGTCTCGCGTTTAAAAGCATTTTGTGAGTTTAGGAGTAGATTTCGTAATTTTTTTTTGTGCGCTAATCGTTAATTTTACAGGGTTTCACCCCATAATCATCTACTAATAAGCCTGTAGCAAAAGTTTGCAACAGCTCCATTGAGTAAAATTGACCCAACTTTGAGCCTCTGTAGGGTGTTCATGATCAAGAAATCAGTAAAAACAACTGACCCATACCGAAATCTGCATATCATGAGCTTTTATATGGTAGCAAGTTTGATGGTAAAATATTATTTTTGGTATTGATAATTAATTTTTAAAAAAAAGTCATTTTCCCATTTACTTCCAAGTATTTCCGAAAATCTTAGCACAGACTGTAATCGTGGTTGCCTACCAAACATCTTCTACGGGCAGGCGTTATGTCCAGTCTAGATAGTATTATAAGTCTTTGAAGTAAAGTCGTATTTTGCTTTGTCATCGCGATGGTGATTTTGATTATTTTTTCACGTAAATACGTTTTGACGCATTTTAGTTCTGTTTGCACTCTCAAATTGTGCTCATTTTGAGAGTGCAAACAGAATTAAAATGTGACAAAACATATTTACAAAAAAAAATAATCAAAATCGCCATCGCGATGACAAAGGAAAATATAACTTAATTGGTGACTAATGGTTTAAAAAGGAAAGTTGGCATTTAAACAAAGAAGGTCTTTCTATTCTGTGCTTACATCTATCTCCAGAGGCCGCTGGATTAATGAGCATCAGATGGAATCCCTCTGGCTGCAACGGAATTTGAGAGAAATGGATAGATAGCCAAAGATATTATATACTATGTAGATACTGAATGAGGCCCTACCTTCGGCAGGGAAAATGGACCTGCTAGGGGGTACACAAATTGGAAGAT
Source organism: Trialeurodes vaporariorum (assembly GCA_011764245.1). Classification (NCBI taxonomy): domain Eukaryota; kingdom Metazoa; phylum Arthropoda; class Insecta; order Hemiptera; family Aleyrodidae; genus Trialeurodes; species Trialeurodes vaporariorum. The sequence goes on from VMOF01000068.1 coordinate 7,703, forward strand.
TTGCCGGCCACATGGGCAGCGTGTTTTGCAATAGGCAAACATTCTCTCTCTCTCTCTCTCTCTCCATGAGTGAGAAAGAGAGAAAGAGAGAGAGAGAGAGAGAGAGAGAGAGAGAGAGAGAGAGACTATGTTTGCCTACGCGCAAAACAAGTTGCATACTTACAGGAATCGGGACCGTTTTATTCCCTAGCATTCGGTATCTACATAGTATATAATATCTTTGTAGATAGCCAAATCCTGATTGGTGGATGGGTGCATAGGCTCCGAGATATATATTTCGGAGCCTTCGATGGGTGTTCACTAGGAAAAATGGCAGGTCTAAACGCTAGACAACGGATGAATATGGTTTCAAAAGAAGGATAAGAATCCACAAATGGGTTCATATCTACTGATATCGATATTATACCTTGAGAGAACCAAAACAGTTTCTGAAGAATCTTTAAATTTCAAGATTACACAAACTTACAGTTGAGAGGACCATGGTTTGATCAAAGTTCGAAGGCCACAGGTTGTTACCAATAGCAAATATTTAAGTTAAGTTCGTACTTGGCGTATACGTTTAGGGGCCAGGTTGGTTATTTCCTCCGAGACAGAGATAAAAATCACACCACAATTTTTCTGAAAGTGGTTAGTGTAGACTGTAGATCCTATGAATTCTACATCAAACACACTGAAACACACTACAGCAGTGTCTCGGGGGAAGCATCACGAGGCACGAATTCAAATGAAGGAAATGTAGAAAACTTGCGCGATTTTTTTAAATGGCTGGTTCCTTCTAACACTTTTGAAACTTCCAGAAAAGCGAATGAAATCCAATTATGTATCACAAATGTGGTAAGAGAGGATAAATTGTTACGGAGTGTTAGGCGTATGGACGCCGAAAAAGTGACTAATGGTGACTCAACGCACAACCATTTCAGATAGACATCGGAGGTTAGGTTATCTGTGGCCTTGAAGTGACTGTACAAAAAAGCATGATTTATGCACTGGCACAGTGGTGCTTCCTGCTGATCAAAACAGGAACATCATCGTGAAATGTGAAAAAATGTCTTACAACTAACAGGTGGCTTATCGGAGGCCCCCGACTTAATACAGAAATGCCTAGAATTATTTGACATTTTTTTCTCAATTGAACACAATCAGAATTACGGGGGGGGGGGGGGGGGGGGGGGGGGGGGGGGGGGGGGGGGGGGGTGTCGGTGCAGCTAGGAAAATCTTATGAGCAAAAACCCACTACATTGATTTTAAAGTAAAAATGGTCCAAATTGACTTACATTTGTTTAAAAAAAAAAAAAACAAAAAAAAAAAAAAACACTCACACACACACACACACTAAGTAAGTGCGTCGTTAACGAGCCACTGCGCAAAAAATGAGTTAAGAGACCAGAGGCGAACTGGTTCCAAAATTCGGACCGGGACGCACACTTTCAACTGACTGCGATGTAAGTATGATATGAGGACACTGTTGGATTGTAATTCATAGTTCCGGGAAGAAAAACGAACACAGGAGCAAAGATGCAAGCCGTATTGCGCCTTGCACATTTTTGCCTCCTGCGCTGCACTCAGAGATTACTAAGCCAGTAATCTCTGGCTGCACTGCTCACGCAGTTCTCTAATTACAATTAGTCTTGTGAAATTCTCGGTCCCACGACAAAAAGTACTCTTCTCAAATAAATAACAAATATTCTTGATGAATATTCCCTCGTTTACTGATTAATAACAACAGAGACTCCCAACCGTAGAGATGAAAAAAAGAGGTCTCTCCCCCTCAAAAATACTGTTCTAAACCATAATTCGAATTTAAAATATATTAGTTGATGTCCTGAACTTTTGCCTTTCCATTGAAGTCAGACTAGCTTTTCTGTAGTTTTTTCGTTTTTTAATATATTTTGTTCGTTTTGTTCTGAGCTCATGCGATAGGAAGGCACTACGTGTCAGTCATGCGAACTGCAGGTATTTTTAGGAGGAATATTTGAAGCGGATTGTGGTCGGTCGCTGTGACTGTGACACGCGACAGGCAACTATCCGTTTCAAATATTCCTCCCAAAAATACCTGCAGGCCGCATGACGCATAACTGAGAATTTGTGCCTACCTATCGCATGAGATCAGAATAAAACATATTAAAAAAAAAACAAAAAACAAAAAAACAAAAAAACCTACAGAAAAGCTAGTCTGAATCTCAAGTTCTCACCCGAAAGATAGAAACCGTCTTACTCCGATAAATGCGCCTTCAAATTTTTTGGGTAGACTAAAACAGTACACTCGCGTACGAATAGTTAACTAATTGCCAAATGTCAACACGTGTTGACAATCAGGGCCAAGTGTTGCGTTTCTCAGGGCCCGAACGAAGGGATGATCGGTAAGCACTTTTTTTTCGGGGGTATAAACTACTCGCAAGTATTACTGACGTGGGGGCAATTTTGCAACGTTTTCGGTGTCCATTCAAACCGTAAACAACGAAGGTTTGGGCCCGAAACCCAATAGCCCGCGAGTGTATTAGTCTACCGTAAAAATGAAGGCATGTATCGAAGTAACACATTTTCTATCTTTCGGGGAGTACTTTAATTGGTTGACTTTTGTTTCGCGAGTAGTTCACTGGCGTGGCGTGCAATTTGGCAACGTTTTACTGTGTCCATTCAAACCAATGTAAATGGTCGAATGCGAAGGTGTTCACCGAACACCCAATAGCTCGATATTTTCATGAGTTTAAATGGAAGAATGGCAACGTTGCCAAATTGAACGCTACGCCACTGGAGTATTATTTATTCGCACGCGACAGTCACGTTTTAGTCTACCTTTAAACGTTCGATGCTACGGCTCTTCTTGTAGGAGTTTTACCCCCAAAAAACTGGTCAAAAATACTTGTGTTTATTTTAATGGCTAATTTTCAAACAACTCGAAACTCCTTAAGCGTGGCTCATGGTAGAAACTGCGTAAAAAATTAAGAAATGTTAGCGCAAACCGGAGGTCGATATCGTATTTTATTGCCGAGTTTTTGAAGCTTATTTTATAAGTAAGGGATGACTTCAAAGAGTTGCTGGATAAAAATGTGTTACAAAGTGAAAGTTTTTATTGCAGCAACTATTTCCCTAGAAGGTGTTTTTCGACCCCTTTGTTTTGGTTTTGCCGTATCATACCCGGAATGTATTTAAAATTATTTTTTTTTTTTTTTTTTTTTTTTTTTTTTTTTTTTTTTAAATAGCAGTGCTTGAAATGGGGCAGTTGCAAGGGTCTGAAATTTTGTGTTCCTTATAAAAAATGGTAGTATTTGATGAACTGAGAACCATAGTGCCTTTGGTGTTTTCCTAAGTGTCCCGGTTTCGAAGAAATACACGTGTAAAGTTGTAAAAAATCGTGTGCGTAGTGACGTCACTCCGCGCGGAATTCCCATTGAAAACAATGTATTTTGGGCCGAAATCACATTTCCGGAACAGTGGACTTAAATACAAGCTCATCAAGTCCTTTTATTTTCTTTGTAAAAAAAAAAAAAAAAAACACAACATTTCAGACTCTTGCAACTGCCCCATTAGAGAGTTTTTTTTTTTTTTTTTTTTTTTTTTTTTTTTTTTTTTTTTTTTCGTCAGTTTTTAATGAAATATAGAATGGTTCAAATGCTAGAGAAAAAAATAAAAAAAATTGATGGCATGCGAAAGTGAAGTGCATACTTTCAAAAACATAAATCAATCTTGCGGAAATGATTGGATGCACTGACGCTGTCCGTGATGGCAAATGAATACTTCTTAATAATAGAGAGCACCGAGCGGTGAAAACAGGGGGTGAAGTAAACGCTCATTTCTATGATGCCATCTTGACAGTAGCAGTGGCGGCTCGTGCAAATTGGCAACCATGCTGTTTTGCCATTTAAACCTATGAAAAAGTATCGATATCTAGAGGGTGCAATGCACCTCCTGAAAATCGATTGTTTTATATAGGTTTAAATGAAGACATTACGTTGTTGCCACATCGCACGAGCCGCCACTGGACAGTAGATAAGCATCGGGGCTCGGACACTTCTAATACGCAAAGGAGCGGTTACTAATCACTAAGAAACCGAAAAATATTTTTAGCTTTTGACGAAATTTTCATACTTGGTTTTTGGCCAGGTTTTGGGGCAAATACTCTTGCGTGCGGCGCGACGTACGTCATGAGGTCTATTTACCTACCCTTTTGTCTCCTTCTCGTCTAAAACTTCTCAGAAAGCAAATATCTTCCAGAAAGCAAAGGTACAGGGGAGTTTCACTCAAAGTTCGTCTATGAGATGCACCTCGCTTTCTCCCTGTATCCCTTCTCCATCCCTTCCGCATCCCTTCTGCATCCCTTCCCCACCCCTCCCCCATCCCACCTCCATCCTTTCCTCCCCTGCCACCATCTTCGGGTTGTTTTTGTCAGTCAGATGCGCTATCTCTTCGACTGTTAGCTTCTCAGATTCGGCTCATTAATTCTCTACGTCTGACGTAAACATCGTTCAAAGATATCATAAGCAGTTTTGAAACAAGTGACGAGTAGAGGTAGATTCAGAAGTGGGGGTCGCACCTAGGCCGATAATCTTTGGAATTTTTCAACATTATTTCTCATATAACAAAATAAAAATTGATAAAAATGGATCTGAGCATTGGATTTGCATTGAGGAACGCTTTAGAATGAATCAAAAATTCAAAGTCGGAGGCGAGTTTTATTTGGATCTGAAGGAGTGGAAATTGAAAATTCGCCAAAGATTATGGTCTAGGTGCGCCTACACTTCTGAAACGAGCTCTAGTGAGGTCTTTGGCGCGATGCGCGTCACTGTGAGGGGGCGTGGGTTAACCCCTTTAGTTCCACGGCAGAGTATATTCGTTTCTATGATTAAAAATACGCCTCGCACAATGGGACAGTTGCAAGGGTCTGAAATTCTGTTTTTTTTTTTTTTTTTTTTTTTTTTTAAAGAAAATGAAAGTATACTTTGATGAGCTGAGAACAACGGTGCCTTTTGCTTTTTCTTAAGCTTCCTGGTTTTGGAGATACATGCGTGTGAAATTGTAAAAAAAAATCGTGAGCGTAGTGACGTCACTAAGCAGAATTCCCATCGTGGATTTTGGGCCAAAATCTCATCTCCGGAACAACGAGACTTAATTTGAAATTAAAGAGGCATCTTTGTTCTCAGCTCATCAAGTAGACATATACACATATACAACTTTCATTTTCTTTATAAAAAGCACAACATTTCCGACCTTTGCAAGCTGCCCCATTTCAGTTGTTTATTCACAATGATTTTGATTCCAAATTGTTAACATTTGAAAAGTAATGTTTCCTCAAGCGCGCCTTCAATTCATTGAGTATGCAAAATCAGTTCCACGGTGTAGAAATATCTATCTGTATAGGCTGTCCCACAAATGATTGCGGACTTGACAACAGTAGGTTTGAATGAAAACATTAGCTTCTGACTGCTCCTTAACCAATCAGGTTGCCCTATCTGAGGACGGAAGCTGATGTTTTCATGAAAACCGGCATAGAAGTGTCAAATCCAATCTTTTCTGGGACAAGCTATACCTACTTTTAATTTGGGCGTGTGAACAATTTCAGTTTTTTATTCGCAATAATTGCGACTCCGAATTGTTTACATCTGAAAAGTAATGTTTCCTCGAGCGTATTCAATCCATTGTGTATGCAAAATCAGCTCCTTTACAGCGCTTTTACTATGGCGGGTGGCTCCAAGAACATCGATTCATCGCAATGCACGAGCCATGCACAACGGCCTGCCTTTAAAATTCCCGCGTCGGAATCGTTTTTCAATCATGAACCTGATCGTTACAAACTCAAAAGAGGAGCTTTATGAACACGCGAGAAGATGGAAGAAGGAAGTGGAAGAGTGCGAGACTAGAAATGCAGGCGTAAATCGGAAGGGAGGATTAGAATATAGAGGACAAAGAAAGTGAAATCAATTTCAAAGACGTTCTAAAATCAATTATTTTCTATCTATTTAGTCGCGTGCATGTCGAAGACGATTAAATCCAAAATCAATCTTCTTCGTGTTCTAACCCCTTTTTTTGATGCTTTTAAGAATCTACGTTAAATACTATTCAGATCCTGTTACCTACCCGACCCCTCTTGCCAGAGGCGAATCCAATGATGTAGGTATCCATCTCTTTCTTCTCTCATGTGAACACATGCGTTAGAAGAAGATGGAAGAGGGCTTAACGTGACTTAAGCCCCTATCTCTGTCCCGCTGAAACACATGCGTTCAAATGAAAGGAGAGAGAGAAAGAGGGGAAGAGGGGGAGAGAGAAGAGAGAGAGAGAGAGAGAGAGAGAGAGAGAGGAGGAGAGAGAGAGAGGAGAGAGGAGAGAGAGAGAGGAGAGAGAGAGAAGAGAGGGAAAGGGGGAGAGAGAAAAAGAGAGAGGGGAGAGAGGGGGAGAGAGAGAGAGAGAGGAGAAGGGGGAAGGGGAAGAGAGAGAGCGGGGGAGACAGAGAGAGAGAGAAGAAAAGAGAGAGAGAGAGAGAGAGAGAGAGAGAGAGAGAGAGAGAGAGAGAGAAAGGCAAATTCTATGATCCTCCTTTGCCTCTTAGATTTATTGTTCTTCAAAGCAGAGCTGCCATTTTGCGTATATAATTAATGGCATTTTTCAATTCACCGATGATTTCACCGGTTGAGAAAAGATTGCACTGTTCAGTTCAAATGTATATGACAGTAATGAACTAAAAAACTCGCATCTGTAATCTTTTCTCAATCAGTGGCGAGTCGTCGATGACTTTAAAAAAATTGCCGAAATTTTAT
>VMOF01000069.1:0-14444 GCA_011764245.1 Trialeurodes vaporariorum
AATTCGTCAAAGGGTTGAATAAAAGATGGGTTGATACCACGTTGCTGCTGATCATCATTCCTAGACTGGAGAGATTCAGTGAGTGATTTGATCAGGTTTGTCTGGCTCTTGCTGAATTCTTGAAGTAAAAGCTGAAATTGGGTTTGATCCATTTTCTAGAGATGAGTCGAAAAGTAGAATTGAACACCCGTATAATGATAAAATAGGCTTATTACCGACCATTTCCCGCACGTTACCGCGTTGATCTTGCCGCTGATGGATCCGGAGTTTCAACGTTGAAGAATCATTCGAATTAATTAAAAGACTTATACACGCACTTATACATATAATTTTCACACTCGTCGCCAATTGTTACGATTTAAAATGGACTTATGGAATAAAAGGATTGACTAGAATAAAAGGAAATGATAACGGCAAGTATAGAAGCGGTAGGGCAGCAGCCCGCGTATATTCAGTAATGAACAATGTTCCCTTTCCGGGATTCACACCTGACTCGGCAAGTCCCCGAGTCCTACATTCTGCTGTAGTGGCGGGAGATATGAATCGCTCTTAGCTACTACATGACAGCGCCCAAAAGATGTCGCGGTTTAATCCCGAAAAAATCCCTATTTTTAGTCGAAATACCTTTTTTTTTTTTTTTTTGCTCCTTCAAATAGGGGGTTATGCATAAAGTGCGAACAAAAAGATGGAAAAAATATGTCGCGGATTTTTTCCCCGAAAAAAGTGCGATATTTTGTAGTGCCTTCAAATGAGCGATTATGCAATTTGTGTGGTACACACACACAACACACATTATGACCAAATAAGCAGTCGCTACCAAGTCTAGGAAAAATTGCGATGGTTCAGCTGACAATGAGTGCGAAAAAGTCGCATCTTTCACGGGGAAAAAATTATGAATTTGTCATGATTTATTGCAGCACGAAAAAATCGCGACAAATCGACGATTATCTTCCGATTTCTGAGGATTTTGCAGTGATTTGTGCTACATGGGTTTTTTTTTTTTTTTTTATATATATATATAAATTTTTTGCACTTCATGCATTACCGACTATTTGAAGGCGCTCGAAAAATTGCCGTATTTTCGGGGGGGGGGGGGGGGGGGGGGGGGGGCGCATCATGCACCATCACTCGACAGGTATGCGTTGTCTGGGAAATCATCATTTTGCTATTGAATACTTAGAGATTTTTGTTTGAAGAGCACACCTTTTTTATTTTGAGGACCCAGGGACCCTTCTTCCGGAAATGACCTCTACTCTAGGTACGTAAGTAAGTTATATCTTCATTTTCTACTGGTAAGGATATTTTGACACCTTTTTGATTCATTTGTTTAGCCGTCTTTTTTTGTCCGCTCGTAGAATTTTACATGGAGTCTGTAGGAAGAATGTTGACAGGTGTAGACGAAAAAGGATTATCGGGGCTCGTCGGGTTCAGTTCGTCGAGTAAATTGATTTTTAGCACATGTAGTCAGTAAAAAATAAAAAAAAAAAAACTACACAAAGCGGTAAAAATTGGCAACTAAGGGCCACTAGCTTCCGCGAATGTGGGCGATAATCGTGATCAATCGCTAGCAGTGGTTCGCACCGTTCGTCAAACTCCATAAGATTCTGTGCCAACGACTGCGAACATATAAAAAAAAGACGATTTCATTAAAAATTGTCACCCTTGTCACTCGACCACTAAAAAATCTTATTGTTTGTGATAGATTGTGTTATTGGACGCTAACTTCAGGATGACGATGAGTTGACTCAACTCAACCCACCCGTTGACAAGTGGGTATAACCGACAAGTGTTTTGCCGCGCACGGTGCAGCTTCATGCAGATCTGGTGTGACCGAGATCGTGATCTCAACTGAACAATCGCATGTGTTTGTCACGGGCAGGGGAAAAAACGTCAAAATATGAGTTATTTTTTTTTTCTTCTCCCTGTCGATATTCCGTCGAATTTCAAGCAGGCGCTTCTGAAATGCAATTGCGTGGACCTTGAATTCTCCAATGGTGCAAATTTTGTGGGTACCGCACTATCGCTATAGTGAATAATTATTGTTTCGACTAATCTTTGACTATTTATTCATTGTAGCAGATCCGTGATTTGTGAGACTACCTGATGAAACGTTATTATGGATCTAGAGTCTGGCGGATTTTTGCCCTCGCCAAAAATACGTCGGAAAAGATGAAAGCTGTCAAAACGCCACACCTTCCGGCTGTCCTGTAAAATGCCGCTATGGGCCGTTCTCTTGTTTGCTGTTATTTTGGACGCTGATTCACAGTGAGTTGTTTGTTTCTATACCAAATTTTTCATTTTGTAATTTTCCATAAGTATACTTATCTTTTTACTAAAATATCCGGCCCTCTGAGGCACTTTCAGTGCTTTGGTGCGACATAAGGCTGCAATCTTCTCCTTTTTCTTTATTCTTTTTTTTTATTTTCTTTCCTTATGAACGAAGATCGAGAGTCCGCCTTGAGTTGATCACTTCAATTTTTACCTTACTGGCCAAAGTATAGGGTGTAACAAAATTCATCTGTCAAATTTCGGAAGAATCCATTATTTGAGGTCAGAATAGGACTCCCATGAACACATTCCGAAAATGTCCTTCTTTCAAGCTAGAGGCCCCCCCCCCCCCAAAAGTTTTGAAAAATCATGGTTTTTTTTTTGAGAATAGGGACCACAATTACGAAGCAAGTTTCATGAAAATTGGTTTCTGCGAGTATTTTCATGCGTAGAATTCATCAAAGATCTCAGGAAATTCAGAAGTTGAGTCTGACTGTACTTTTCAGGCATTCTTGTACTTGTAACGTCACACATTTTATGTAATGGATAAAAAATTTGAGAAACAATTTCTGTAATATGATGAAGGAAACCCTTAGAAAGATTTTTAGTCTCTTGCATTTTTTATTGTACGAAACGTTTTACAAGCGAGATAATCTCTGCACTGTGTAGAAAGGTCAGTGCTTTTACTATGGCGTGTGGCCTGAGGAGTGAGGAAGCTGGAAGCAGCGGACTGCAGCCTTGCTGCTGCTCACCATTGTAAAACCGCTGACTTTTCCATGCTTTTCAGCGGCCATCTTGCTTGGAAAAGGCGTCGTGTGGAAAAAATGCAAGAGAGATGTAAAATCTTTTAAAGTAAGGGTTTTTCTACCCTGGTTTCAATAATCAAGTATATCTCAATTGTTTAATCCGTTACATAAAATGTGTGCCTTTAAAAGTACAATGTTTCCTGAACATAGCACAGTCAGGCTTAGTTTCTGAATTTCTCAAGATCGTTAATGATTAATGAAATTTACATGTAAAATACCACGGGATTCCAATTTTCATGAAATTTGGTTCCTAGTTATGGACGCTAAAAAATCAATTTTTTTTCAACTAGCTCAAAAATAGGACATTTTCAGACCCATGTTGACAGGGTGTAATAATCTATTCATTTTGCCCCCAGTACATACCTACTCCCAAAGTTTGGCACATGAGTTTTTTAACAGCCTGTATATTTTTCCGACCCATCTTAATTTTCGTTAACAATTTGGTATGCTTTTTTGAACTCCATAACTAACTGTCAGTTTCGATTCTTCTAAATTTGACGAACTCCCCCCCCCCCCCCCCAATCACAATTTTTCCTTTCCTCACCTGAGCATTATCAATGCATGTGTTTTAAATATCCATTGGAGTGGGGGGGGGGGGGTGGGTGGGTTACAATAGCTGTTTCCATGAGCAGTGGTCGTTTCCAGATTTAAAACCAGAAATGTAGTCAACTGAAATTAAATCATCATTGATGTGGTGGATAAGTGGTTCCTCATCTAGTCATGAGTGCCTGAGTGTGTTTCTGCAAGCGCAGAAATCTAAAAAATTTCCAAATCTACCAAAACAATCCCTGAATGAGGCACAATTTTTACTTGTGCTTTCTCTCCCCCTCCCCTTTGTTACATTTTAATGTTTTCTCTCCTACTTTTAAAGTTTTCTATGACTACATAGATATTCAAGTAGGTACATAAGTTTTTTTTATAAATTCATGCGAATGTGAATACAGATGTGCCCCTTCAAGGGAAGAGATACCATCTACATTGCATTTTGCTCGACCTATTCACCTGCCTAGCACAGTCTTACGAATTGGGCTTTCTATAACTTTTAAGGTTGTGAGTTTAAGGAGAGAAGTCTTTCTCTTTTTCTCTGACCTTGTGGAGAAAGTACTTTGAGAAGCAGGTGCTAAAAACCGGAAGAAGGGGTATTTGGCTCTCCTCCCCCCCCCATTCCACAGGGCCGTGATAGGGGGCCCAAATCATGGGAATTTATGGCCCAACCGTAATGCCCCAGGCCTGTAGAATTGTCAGAACGTCTCTGTATCAAGAACCTTCAAGAAAATTGATGATGCAGAGTTATCATGTTCATTTTCCTGTGCATTCGTTGAATATGACTGTCAAATCTGTTATCTCTGTAGTCGGTTTCATTCCAAAAGTTTCAAAAACAAAATTTGTTTGCGTCAAATCTTTCTTGTTTTTTCATTAGTTTCGATCTAATTTTTTCAAGGTTACTTTTTCACTCATAAATTATTCAGTGGCCATTCAATATTCAAATCTGTTTCACTCACTAATCTCCTCAACCATGCAATCCTATTGAATGGGTGGTTTCTTTTTTGGAGCAAATATAGAGTAAATTATGTTCAGAGTGTTCTCCATGTCACTGACTGCACCCTTTGCTAATCTATTATGCATTGAAAAAACTTATGCTTGTGAATTTGAATGTATAGTTGAAAACATTCCTATTATTGAATGCTCTTGGTGATATTGATATGAGACAGTGCCTGAGTAGAGGTCGTTTCAGAACTGTAGGTGCATCTAAAAATCATCTTTGGAATCTTTCAACATTATTTCTTTTATTATGTATAAAAATGAATGATAGTGTGTTTGAGAGTTAGCTTTTCATTGAGGAATGGTTTAAAATCAAAAGTTTGAAGTTGAGGGAAAGTTTTGTTTTGATTTGAAGGATTCAAAATTGAAAATTTGCCAAAGATTACGGTCTAGGTATGCCTACACTTCTGAAAGAAGCTCTACCTTGCTGATAACTCCCCCCTCCCTCCTTCTGGAGTGAATCTTAATCCTTTTTATTAATCTTCCTTGCTGTTATTCTAATTTCAGCGAATGTCCACCCATGAAAGGAAATTCATCAGCAAGAGATGTTCTACTAGATCTCACAGATCCTTGTCGCTACGATAAGTGGGAGAGGCCTCAACTAGAAAACAGTCCAACTAATGTCACAACCAGAATCTACGTCTATTTCCTAGGATCTGTCGAAGTTCAACAGCTTGTAAGATTTTGTTATTTATTTATTTCATGATGCAGGTGTTGTCTATTCAATTAAATTCAAGAAACGAAACTAAGGAAAGTCAGTAAACTTTGATGAAATCGTCAAATGTTCTTGAAAATCTTTGAAAATTACCGACTTCAGCACGTTAACTCGCCATTTTGTTGATATTTTGTTCGTGTGCCTGAGGAATGTCCGTGTCGTTTTGGTTGCAAAGTCATGAAAAAGAATGCAGGAGTTAGCATGAACTTTTTACTTTCTTTTATTTCTTTGTGCACTGTTCTACTCTGGTTAGTGCACCCTTATGTGAGAATCACCGTGTGTTTTTTTTTTGCCTGTAGAAAATTGGTGTAAAAATATTGAATTTTTGCTTGTCGGAGTTCCTTGAAATCCTGTAAAAAAAATCCTTGGAAAGTTCTGGAAATTAAAATCTGCCATGAACTATGTTACAAACAGGGGCCTTAAAATGCATTTTCTCTGTGCTACGGTTTCTCAAAGTTTGGGAGAATATTTAGGTTTTTTTTTTAAATTTTAGCTGTAGTCAGGTATCTATTAACTTGCATTCAAATTTGGCAACATTGGTATTTTTGGGTTCAAAACTTATTGATGCCTTTGAACAATCGTAAAAGAAGTTTTTATGTTGGTAGGTATCGTACTTTTTTGGTACTCTAGAGCATCTGACAAAAAATCTACAATTTTAAAGTAGCCTGATAAGCAAATTTTATTTATTACCGAACCAATGGTCACCGGTCACTTCTTTTGTGATCAGAGTTTCGAAACCATGGTTACTTACAGGAGCCAATCACAGACAAGGCGATTTAAAATTCAAGTGTTCCCTCCGGTGACCGACTCATCCGGTCACGTTTCATGTAACCCACCTCGAGAGGTAGGTCTCGAAACTCTCAACCAAGCGTTTCCCGGTCTCTTTTTGTTACGGGACCGTACATGACCATACAGTGCTTGGCTCTTCCCACTTTTAAGTGACCGAAGCAACAAAATTTTGGTCACCTTCTGATTTTCGAAACCTGGTTACTAAAGAAAATTTGCTTAACGGTACTATGCTCAAGCATCCCTTTACACCCTGGAAATTATGTGCTGAAAAGGATAGCTTTGAGCAGGCTCAATCACAGTCATTACAATTACCTTCAAGAAACCCGTTCAGCATCCTACCTTTCAACCAGTGGCGTAGCGCCCAGGGTGTTCGGGTGTTCGGTGAACACCCTACAATTTTTGGTAATTTTGGTGGTATTTAATTTCAAATGCTGAATAATTGGTGAAATGTTTATTGGAAACAACAACTATAAATAAAAGCACACCGGAATAGTAATCTCCGCACTTAATCAGGCAGAATAAATCTGAAAAGTGAAACAAAAACAAGGCTGTGATAGCACGTATGGCGCACTGTTAAATACAGTGTGAGGTGTCCATTGATTATCGGCGAACGCCTCACAAGAGGATGGAATAGGGATCTTACTGTGCAGTGAAGCAAGGGAGAGTCGAGACGTACCGCACCGAGTGAACAAAACAGTACGGCCGAAAAGCGAAAACGGTAGTGAATTGTTCGGTGGCTATCAGCGAACACCTTACACACAGCCATGCTTGGTGCGTTAGTTGCGGCAGTTGTGCGGTGCACGCTGAAGAACGCTTCGTGTGTCCAACTGCTAGAATAGGTCTGGGTTTGGTGGAGACTGTTGAACGCCTCGCACTAGTGTATAAGTATCTACGGAAAAAGAAAAGTGGCAGTGGGCTCGCGGGTTCGCCTACTGTTACCAGACCACCCCACTACTTGAATTAATACAACCACACTGCGTGTTGCTTTTTTGGCAGTTTCAACCTGGCATACAAATTGAGCTGTTTTTTTGTGTGCTCATTTCTTAAATGATTTAACCTAACGCAAGTGAGGGAGGGAAGGGGGGTTGTAAGTAACTCCTTAAAACTCGCTTTTTCTTAGAGCTTGATGTGGGAGAAAGAAATTCTACTGAAAACGAACGCCCAACTCCTTGGACCACGCTACACCTTTGCTTTCAACCCTTCGTATCCGGACGGTATAAATTTGTACCACCAAAGTAACATGGTTTTAAATGTATTTTTAAAAAATTCAGTTTGCACACGAAACGAAACGTGAAAAGTTCATTCTATATATTGAGATTGATGAAGAATTTTTGAGAAGGGTTTGTAATAGAGCTGCCGTTTTGCGTATAATTAATGGAATTTTTCAATTCACCGAAGATTCCACCGGTTGAGAAAGGATTACACAGTTCAATTCAGTGTATCACTGTACTGCACAAAAATACTCGCATCTGTAATCTTTTCTCAATCAGTGCAATCGCCTTTTAGTTATTAAAATATCTGCAAGTTTTTTAAAGTCATCGACCACTCCATCGGCTGAGAAAAGATTACAGATGCAATTATATTCATTCATTACATTTATACACTGAACTGAACTTTGTAATCTTTTTCGACCGGTGAAATCATCGGTGAATTGAAAAGTGTCATTAATTATATGTAAAACGGCAGCTCTTGTTTGTTTTAGTGCTGGATTTATAGGGTTAACCCTGTATAAAAGACGACTGAAATTAAATTGTTAAGATCAATAAAGTAAATTGACTACATTACCTACTCATCTCGCAACATCACTAATCAGCCTCAAACATTTATCTGTTTTTCTTCTACTCTCAGCACTTCACTGCACATATCCTAATCCGATTCAGATGGTTTGACTCAAGATTAATCCACAATTCAACGCTGAGCTTCCAAGGTGAAAATGGTTTAAAAGATAGGCTTTGGACACCGCATGTATATATTGTCAACGAACATGACTCACAGGTCATGGGTGCCAACAGAGAAGATACGCTTATAACGGTTCAGCCTGATGGTTATGTTCTATACTCGAAAAGGTAGAGCTTTCTAATTTCATGAACTTTCGTTCTGTAGAGAAATGAAACAAATCACAGTTTAAATCTGAGATTCCTCTTCAGCTTTAAAAAATCTTGTGGTATAGTGAATGTCTTTCTATTGTACCTCCCTTGTTGCAATGTTTACGATGGGTCTGTTGCGCTCCTTTGTCTAAGTTCATTTTCTGAAAGTGCTGGATGAAAGGAACTTATAGTACTTCTTATAATTTTATTTTGACAGCGGGATCGTGAATTAAAATGGTTACTAAGTTGCAAAAATTACAAATGATTTGAAAAGACTTGTGTTCAGCGGGAAATTGGCGGCTGGGAAATAGTATAGGACATCTGGTGACCAGTATCTGGAAGTAGTCCATTTGCGTGCCATTGCGACCATTGAAGTTTTGGATTTTAATGAAATCTTTCCGTATAGGATCCGTGTAATTAGTCTACATTCTGGTAATGTGATCTAATTAATCTACAGTTGAAAACACTGGCGCGGACCTATACCAACCATTTCAAGCATTTACAAATTCGTTTCGCAGTTATCCTCATTTTTTTGTTCCTTTTTCTCCACTAGAGTAGAAGCTTGATGAGTTTTCCTTGTTACTATCAATTTTCTTGTGACTTTCAAGGTAGAATCAATTATTTCTGCCTTTACAGTAAAAGTGCTCTACAGACGCATTACAAAGTCAGCAATTTTTCATCAATGAAATCTCTCAAAGATAATTTTCTGCCCATCATATTTATCTGATTATTCTCTGTTTCAGATTGAAAGTAACTCTTCTCTGTTTAATGGACTTGCAAAAATTTCCTTTTGATGAGCAAGAATGTCCTTTAGTATTAGAAAGCTGTAAGTGTTACCACAATAATTTATCAGAAGAATTTCCATTCAACTTTTTGTTCGAACAAAAGTTTGTTCCTCAAATATTTCAATTCAATCAAATTGATGTTGTCCTCTATTGAACTAGTCCAGGTTTCAGCTTATTCTTGACTGTTTGATTCAAAATAATTTTGTTAAGGTGATTCTTCAGCTTTTCGTGCTGATTTCTACCACCAGAGCGCTACCGTTCGATTAATGTCAAATTACAGGCCGAAAGTAATTTATATTTAAGAAAACGGAGTGTCAGTTTCTTGATAATCATCGGAAGAACATCTCTTCAATATATCTCTACAATAATTTCAAAAATAAGGCTGAAAGTACCCAAAAATGAATTATCGCACCTCGATATAAGAATCGATTTAAGATACTCCATTTTTTGGTACTTACAGTTTGATTTTTAAAGTTATTGACAAGATATTTTGCAGTGACGTTTGTCAGATAATTATCCAGTAACTGACCACTCTATTTTCTTAAATATAAATTACTTTCAGCCTGTAATTTGACATGAATTGAACGGTAGCACTCTGGTGGCAGAAATCGGCACTAAGTGCTGAAGAATCACCTTAATTTAGAGGAATTTGGACCAAGAGCAGAAGGCTCATCTTTTGGATCAGAACATTTGCTTTGCGTGGAGACAAATGGAGGTGTTTACACATGATCCTTCTTGACTTAATTGCTGAAATGCTAACTTTAATCTCAAATATCTTGAAAACTCATCATACGATTAAGTATGTGCAGTGAAAACTTTTGCTCAGCGTCGTCTAGCGAATCAGATTATGCAAAAAAATCAAATATGCTTAGGAAGCCATTCCTGATGATTGTTTATGATTGGATACAATGAAGCCAGAGCCGGCTTTGGTACACGTCATGATACAAAAAGATAAAACAAAATAATAATTAAAAAAAAAAAACAAGCAGCCAGCAGATTTTGTATCGCAGTCTAGCGATACAAAGATAACATGCAGTCAATCAGTGTAAGCTGCTTTGACTGCATTGTTATTCTTGTAATACCGCTTTTCATTAAGTTTCATAGCATATAGGGTGTCAATTAAAAAAGGAGCTAGGCCAAATATCTCGAGAACGGCTCCGGATTTTGAAAAACACTGAAACACGTGTTCAATTAGCTTGAGGGGGACATCTTTATAGGGGTTTCCGATTTCGGAGCCATCTCTGGGGGGGCCCCCAGGGCGGATACCACGTCCCTAAATTCAATACTTCAAACGAGGACCCCCATATTTTATTTATTAATCAAAAGAGGGTGAAATTATCAGACTTTGGGTACGAATCGAAGTTCAATATCGTTTTTCGTTTTTGATACATTGAAGGTCAAAGTTCGATTTGGAGTAATTTTCAAAAAATCATTACTCCTCTTTGAAGAGTCGGAATTTAAAAATCAAGGACACAAAAATACTCTAAAAAGTAAGCCCCTTTCAGAAAAAATTCAATCATAACAAACATTTAGTCAAATTTTGGTTTTGAAGCTCTCAAAACTTTTAGACGTTTTTGGCCCCCAAGGAGGGCCATCTGAAAAATTCCGAGGTTTGACCCCTATTGATTGATACATTAATCGAAAAGGCGTAACAAACTGAGCATTTCGGCGCAGACCGGAGTTCGATATCGTTTTTCACAATCGAGATATCTCAATCTGTAAATTGACATTCGATATCTCAAATGTAAAAACGATATCCACCTCCGGTTTGCGCCGAAATGCTCAGTTTGTTACATCTTTTCGATTGATGTATCACTCATTAGGTGACGTAACTCGGAATTAGACCCCTTTTTAGAATTCTAGGGGAGACCACCAGACCCGCAAATATTTATCAAATATTTCCATCTCTTGGACCTAATTCTGCCTTCAATCCGAAGAGTTTGCTTTGTAGCGAAGCTGTACGAATAGTTGCCTACTTCATCAATTGAAGGCTAATTGAGATCCCTAAAGGACATGGCACACTCCTTATGGAAAAACGGTTTCGGTCGAATTGGACGAAACTTTGGGATATTGTTCATTTTGACCTCCTGATCAAAAGTCTTCACGGGCCCGAAGTGATCCTATGACTAGTTTTCGAGATATGGGGGGGGGGGGGGGCAAAGGTCCCGACTTTGACGATTCTGAGAACATAGAAATTTGCTACTTATCACTTTCCTTTTTCACTTTTTTCCACATAACTTTTTTTCTAATGGAGTAATTGAGACGCGGTTTGTGGCATTTTGTTTCTCAGACATTTGCGCATGTTTTGATGCCCATATATTTGACCCTCATGCGGGTAAGGGGGTGGGGGTACAGCTTCCGCGCCACTGCGGTGACGATATCCTCTGGAATCACGATTTTCCACATTGAGGAGCCGAACACTTTATTGCGGCATTTAGTAAAATGTTTCACTATGCAATATGCATACCATTATGTGTCTGAAATAGTCATAATTGATAGTAACGATGGGAGGGGAGGGGAGGGGAGGATATTTTTCATTTCAAGTTAACGAATTACAAACATATGCTTACCTTGTCGTTGAGAATAATTTTTTTACCAAACAGGCTTTCCCATCATAGTATAAGCCACTTAAATCACTCGATTTTCAGTAAGTTTGAGGCGTCCGTTTAGAGGGGAGACAAAGCGTAGGGTTGATGGGGGGGGGGGTGCCAGAGCGTCCTCGCAGCTTGTTGCTTCATTTCTGATCAATTGTTGGAATAACTTTCTTCCTGATTGAAATATCCGAGCGCGTTTTACGGCATTTGGCTAATTCAATTCTTCCGTACTTTATTTCCCCCCAAAAACCCAAACCCCCACAAATGGTGAAGTGTCGTTGAGGGGGGAGGGGGGCAGTGTTCGGTCCCTCCATGCTTCTTAGTCTTGTTATTTTGTAACATTCTCTTGACCATAACTTTTTCTTTTTCCTTTCCTCATGCAGAAATGAGGTGGTAGTCTGCAGATTTTGTTACTTTCATTAAACATTTAAACATTTTCTGGAACAGCTTTTTTTTCTAATTGAGATATCAAACCACGGTTCAAGTCATTCCCTACTTTTCAGGCTTGTGTTTAACGCTTGCTACCGGTCAATTTCTCAAGGGAGGGGGAGGTGGTGGTGAGGGGGAGGGGGGAGTGTTACAACTGTTACAAGCAATGAGCCACAATATGCTCGGAGTGTGGAACTGGTAGAAAAAACAAGGTAACTGAATCGATGAACACTTAATAAGTAGCCTCGATCGTTACACTGCGAGTCATTGGCGGCTCATGCAATTTGACAAAAATGTGTCCCCTCCATTTACTTCTATGTAAAACAATCGATTTGATAGTGGAGCGCAGCTTCACCAACAATCGATTGTTGTGCATCGATTCAAATGACAGAAAAACATCGGTGTCAAAATGAAATGAGCTACCTAGGATTGGCTCATCGTGGCTCATTGCTCGTACCCTTTGTAACATCCCCCCGCAACCGTATGAGAAATTGACCGGTAGCAAGCGTTAAACACAAGCCTGAAAAGTAGGGAATGACTTAAACCGTGGTTTGATATCTCAATTAGAAAAAAAAAAGCTGTTCCAGAAAATGTTTAGATTTAGTAACAATATGAGAGGTGCGGGAGTGCTGACTGCCCTCCCTCCTCTGGTTTTTTGTATAGTGCTTATCTGATGTGTATGGTACACGTTTGAATGTTCAAGTAACAAAATCTGCAGACTACCACCTCATTTCTGCTTGAGGAAAGGAAAAAGAAAAAGTTATGGTCAAGAGAATGTTACAAAATAACAAGACTAAGAAGCATGGAGGGACCGAACACTGCCCCCCTCCCCCCTCAACGACACTTCACCATTTGTGGGGTTGGTTGTTGGGGGT
Source organism: Trialeurodes vaporariorum (assembly GCA_011764245.1). Classification (NCBI taxonomy): domain Eukaryota; kingdom Metazoa; phylum Arthropoda; class Insecta; order Hemiptera; family Aleyrodidae; genus Trialeurodes; species Trialeurodes vaporariorum. The sequence continues at coordinate 12,891 of VMOF01000069.1, forward strand.
AAATAATGTACGGAAGAATTGAATTAGCCAAATGCCGTAAAACGCGCTCGGATATTTCAATCAGGAAGAAAGTTATTCCAACAATTGATCAGAAATGAAGCAACAAGCTGCGAGGACGCTCTGGCACCCCCCCCCCCCCCATCAACCCTACGCTTTGTCTCCCCTCTAAACGGACGCCTCAAACTTACTGAAAATCGAGTGATTTAAGTGGCTTATACTATGATGGGAAAGCTTGTTTGGTAAAAAAATTATTCTCAACGACAAGGTAAGCATATGTTTGTAATTCGTTAACTTGAAATGAAAAATATCCTCCCCTCTCCTCCCCGACCATCGTTACTATCAATTATGACTATTTCAGACACATAATGGTATGCATATTGCATAGTGAAACATTTTACTAAATGCCGCAATAAAGTGTTCGGCTCCTCAATGTGGAAAATCGTGATTCCAGAGGATATCGTCACCGCAGTGGCGCGGAAGCTGTACCCCCACCCCTTACCCGCATGAGGGTCAAATATATGGGCATCAAAACATGCGCAAATGTCTGAGGAACAAAATGCCACAAACCGCGTCTCAATTACTCCATTAGAAAAAAAGTTATGTGGAAAAAAGTGAAAAAGGAAAGTGATAAGTAGCAAATTTCTATGTTCTCAGAATCGTCAAATTCGGGACCTTTGCCCCCCCATATCTCGAAAACTAGTCATAGGATCACTTCGGGCCCGTGAAGACTTTTGATCAGGAGGTCAAAATGAACAATATCCCAAAGTTTCGTCCAATTCGACCGAAACCGTTTTTCCATAAGGAGTGTGCCATGTCCTTTTATTCTGATGTTGTTTTCAGCAAGTTTTAGATTAATTCCAGATTCCAATAAGTGCATATTCTTTAAGTTGCATTCATTCTATTTGTTGGGGTTTCTTTTTTTCCTTAGTTTTTATAGGTTGTCAAAATCGATTTGATTCTTGCATTTCCTCCAATGAATACAATTTTTGTTTCCTTCTTTCAAACGGTGAATCTTCAAAATAATTTTTTAATTTAGCAGATTACACCCCCCTCCAAAGATGTATTTTGTTTGTAAACTGCGTACACAAAATTTCAACAAAATTCATCCAGCTATTTTTGATTGACTCTTCTTTATACGTTTAATTTTCCTTATACGTTCTTTTTACTTTCTCACTCTAATGAAATTAGAAAAATTGAGAAAGTATTGCGATGGCGCAGAGATTTTCAAGGTATTTTGTTTCGATAGTTGGCCTCTCACGACTAAGTCAATCATGATTTTTACAAAATAATGGCCTCTCATCATGTCTAATACCATCAGAAAGAACATACTTCAACCATATTCCCATATTTCTTAACCCTTTCTAACTTAGAGACATTTATGCAAAAAAATTCTGTGGCGTCTGTCAGTCCGTGTGTACCTTCCCATAACTTTTGAAATATTGGTCCTTATGCTTCCAGATTTTGCACAGCTGTTGCTTTTTAGATTCCCCAGAGGCACTTTTTTTGTTTTTTTGAAATTTCAACTTTTAGGTTAGTTATAGAGAAAAAATGATT
>VMOF01000070.1:0-14439 GCA_011764245.1 Trialeurodes vaporariorum
CATTGTTTGCTCTTTTGTGTTGCCATGCTTTTTTTGGTACGTATCTGTAGCATCATCAAATAGAAAAAACTTGTGAAAACCCAATTTTGTAACGTGATCGTTGGATCAGATCCCATATTTTGTTTGGTCCAGACAGTACTCGGACTAACGTAACTTGTGGCATGCACAAATTCCGCACCAATCGTTGGTCACCAGTCCACAACGCACTGAAAAGCCCATCTTGAAACGGTCCTTTTTGTTTGGAAGAAAATTGAGGTTGGGTTGAACATGTAGGGTCGAGTGTGACCAACCCAAAAATACACTTAAAATACACTTACCACTTACCTGCGTTATCATAAATGTGGGAAATCCTAAACACAATTGGGGTGCGGTTTTTTATTCACCGATTGCACCGGTGCGCGTAATGTTTTTTTATTCCATCGCACTGGAGTGTTTGTTTTTTGTAGCGATGCAATGCACCCGGTGCTGCTCCGATGCCAGCGCCAGTGCATCGGAGTTGAAGACCGATGCACCGGAGCTGGAGCTCCGGATCCAAAAATGAGGGAATATCTAAACTGACAGCCTAATAATAACCACTCGTTTACCTTCGTCTCATGCAATATACCATCTTCTTGGTCGTCCATATAGAGTCGGACTGTTTTTAAGCGTGCCCATGGAACATGGCACGCTTATTCCGATCGTTTTGCTGCTAACAATATAATACAATGTATACAATGTAATAAGGCAGCCTATGCTTTCCACGTGTATTCCTATGCTGAGTGGCCTAAAGTTGAAAATCGGCTGTTTTTGAATTTTGTGATTTTTTCCTGTCGTGTCTGTTGCGTTTTGAGGACTGCAATGGTACAATTATGAAATCGTACCTTCTAAAGTTTGCAGCAAAAATAGTTGGATTCATTTTAATGCTTTAGTTTTTTTATAATTCCAATAAAACGACGGACTCACCACTTTTGAGGGGTAAGTGGAGTGCGGTGAGGTAATATTTTGCGTTTTATGTTGCCAACTTCGTTGTAATTTTACTCTGCTGTGTTGGTTTTACGATGAATAAATTTTTGTTTGTTTTTATGATTAATTTGTTATATTGGACATTGTTTTTGTGTTATTTTATTACGTTTATTGAATATATAATTGATTTTAAAGTACATTCGGGGTTTTTTCGTCCGGGCGGCCGATAACGAGTCGTTGTGTGATGTTTTTTTTTTATTTATTATTGTTTTGCAGCCGGTGATTGTTTGGCTGCATTGGCTGCACTGCGGCTCACCAGTTCACTAATTTGATAATCTTTCTCTGTGAATGTCTAGAGTCAGCTGATATTTTCGAATAGAAGGCGCGAAATAAAACCGCTACAGATTATGGTTTTACTTATAGGATACCTTCTCACAAAAGTAAAGCTTCAAGAAGAACCCGCTAGAGAGCGCGGAATGAAGTAGTCACGTTTGTTGCCTTTATTTGATCAGCTGATAAATAATTTTTTTTTTTTTTTTTTTTTTTTTTTTTTTTTTTTTTTTTTTTAGCGCAATTTTTAACAATCAATCTTTTATGGGTTGAAAATGGATCTCATTAAAATAAACAAATTAGATCAGTATTCTTTTAATTTTTTAGTTTCGGGAATTGTTACAACATTAACGCCTGTTCGAAAGTGTAAGCGAAGTTATGGTTTTTGTATTATTCTTTTTAGAGGACGAGACAGGCTCAATTAATGGTATTTGTTTTGATGAAAAGGGGTCCATCCAGCTACCATTAGGAGTGCCCCCCCTCAAAAATGGATGAAACTTTCAGGGATGATAGAGCTAAGCATCATCTTTCAGAATATCTGCAGTTTTTTGAATTTGGTCAACTGCGAGCGGGAGTGCAGGGGGTCAAAGTCAAAACCTCCAATGCTCCATAACTTTTGAACGAAAAGAGATATTGACGTGAACTTTGCACCAAAAGATGCGTATTTTAAAGATCTTTCGATTGATGTGCTACAGTGTTTAGTTCAAAAATATTTGACCCTTTTTTTGCATTTTGTTTTACTTTTGAAGTTTCCAAAAATCCGTTTTTTGAGTTTGAAAAATAGGCGCAATGAAGGAATCTGAACGAAAAACTATGGCGGCCATATATGATTTGAGAATTTTGAAAAACTTATGTCAAAAATAAATTCAGCGACCCAAAAAACCGCTTCCACCAAGTTTCAATGAATTTCATCGATTATTGGTGGAGCAACAAATTTTTTTGTAGAATCGAAAGTCGGAACCCTATTTTTGGCCTAGATTTGAAACTTTGCGCGGTCATAACTCTTGAACGAAACGTTTTTCGGCATCGCGGTTTGCGCCATCTGAAAGCTTATAAAATCAGCTTTCTTCACAGAAGTTTTTTGTTCAGATTTCTACGTTGCGCCTATTTTTCAAACTTAAAAAACGAATTTTTTTCTCTACTTTTAGATTATAAATGAATTTTTACATCTGCATTGAGGGTTTTTTCGAGAAAAGTTGAAAAATGTGTTTGAACCCCCCAGAATACACCCCAAGAGGTTGTCAGGAGCTTATGAAAATATCAGAAATGAAAAATTTGGAGTCAATTTTCTGTCTGATTGTTTAAGTGCAAAGTGGTATCACGATACTGTACGATGAGTAAAATAATTGAAATCTAATGCCTTAAATAATATACAATAAATTGACAAATCTTCTCCCATGAACTACATTATAATAAATATATTTAAACCATGTATGCGTAAGCCTTTATGCAAAACTTATTTCTGCAAAACCCAGCAGAGCAGAAGACCAAATGAAACAACTTATGCGCAGATTTTTATGTTTACAATTCACAGGCACGCTTTTCCAATACATGCAATGTATCGGAGCTTCCCTGCTTGTTTTACTATATTTTCAATTTGTAAAAGTAATATTACTGTGCCTTTTTGATTTTTTCCTCATGGATATTCATCGAGAATCATGAAACAGAGGTTATAAGTGAGAATCATCGACGCAGTGTTTAACCAAAAAAAATTTGTTTTGTTTACAAACAAATTCGCGGCCTGCATTGCCCAGCGCTTTGGTGTGTTTTACAATTCTTTACTATTTCTTTGTGTTTTACTATTTAGCTTCGGCGCTGCTCCAAAAGCTCCGCCGGAGCTGCTCCGGGTTATCGCACCGGTGTGGATGCCGGGGAATAAAAAAAACGCATTATTGCGGTACTTACATCTGTTTTTTTATGAGGGCAGGAATGAAAACGACCGCCACCTTGAGAGAGGTTTGAATTAAGACGGTTCAAGATCCGCCCTAAGGAACGTAATCCTAAGCCCAAGCCGATGCCTTACGTTAATCAAAAGGGAGGTTAAATCCGCCATTTTTATGCCCGCCCTAAGTACCACTGGGACCAAACAAAATATGGGTCCTGATGAGTATTTTATGTCATTATTGTCGTGTTCCGAAACAGTCAATCGATTAGCTTGTTTTTCGAACCCGAATTTAGGTATTAATTATGAGTATTTCCCCCCCCCCCCATCACCTGCTCCCAAAAACGTCGACGAATTTTTACTAATTATTTCTCTTCCTTCGTGTATCCTGGCATGCATCATTGAGCTGACGTGATTCGCAGTGGCGGCTCGTGCAATTTGGCAACCATGCTTTTTTGCCATTTAAACCTATGCAAAAGTATCGATACCTTGGGGGTGCAATTGCACCTCCTGAAGATCGATCGTTTTACATAGGTTTAAATGGAGGAATTACATTGTTGCCACATTGCACGAGCCGCCACTAGTGATTCGCAACACTCGTGAAAAATTGTCAGTGTGTTTTAGCTATTTTGTATAAAATAAATCGGATGAACGAGCTTCTTTGTTTCCTGAATCGGATTTGTTCAACGATTGACCGATTTTCACTCAACGCCGCGCCGTATTTGGAGCCAGCGCATTGTTATAACAAAAGGGAAACATTTTTGCTGTCGATACGTGGCCGTGGTATTTTTTTGGAACGTGATGACATGTAAATTGGCCCGGTGCCCGCATCATCTACTGTTACCTCTGAATTTGTTGAAAAAACTTATGTTTGAATCGAGTGAATCAATCTCACAAGAGTACATTGAAAAGAATTATGTTCCCCTCTTGAAGAAGAGAGAAAACAACAAAAACACCACAATGGAACAAAAAAAAAACAAAAACAAAAAAAAATGGAGAAATCAATAATGTCTGCTCACAAATTTGTCGTAAAATTCGCGTCTCTGCAATAGACCTATGTACACCCGCTCAAACGGATTTGATCAAAATGCGGGATTGTCAACCTCACTCTTCCGAAATCCAAGCATCAACTTACCATTTCAAAAACGGGGTCTGTTGGTTTTGTTGACTGAAATTAGTGAACAGATGACACACCATCCATCGTCAAATAAATCTGCAGTTTGACGATTGGAACAACAATTGAACATGCAATTGTTGGCTCACGTGCCGTTTGTGGTAGATTTCGGTCCATCGATTGCTTGTTTGACCAAACCTGTTTGATCCTTTACGAAGCGCAAACTTTCAGAGCTGTAATCTAACACCATGATTCCGATTATAATCGAGAAAATACCAAGCTGCGAAATATACCACCATTTACTGATGCGTGTTAGCTACTATACATATTACATCCAGGGTGACTGTAAACGAAAGTCCCAGCTCTGAAGTTAGGATGCTTGCTGCTCGAGAAATTGAAGGAGCCATTTCCATTTACATGACGGTTCAATGTTTATACATAAACCTCAAGATTTGGTGTTCTTTATTACTGCCTCATTTGTATGTATTTTTGCTTTTGAGTAGACTTAATCGCAGTTTTGTGCAGAAAGTATCCTTCAAATGATAAAAATCCCCTTAATTTTCTCTAGAGGGAACCATCTTGACTTTTGGTTGGGGACTTTTTTCAAAGTCACCTTGGATGCTAAGATTGTTAAGCTATTTTGTTTATTATTATTATTAAGGACTAAAATCCTCAAAAACATAAAATTTTGAACTCATAAGTCAGTGATACCAGTTTTATTCAAGACGAAACACTCTACCAATTTCTGTTTAACGAACGCTTTCTCAACATAACTTGATCACGTTTACAGAGATTAAATACCTTAATTTTGATTTTTGTCAGTCAACGGACGCGCTTTTTAACCGTCATTAGTACGATGTGGCTGAAAATTGGTGGTAAATCTAAATCGCCTACCTGAAATTAAACGCGGCGTTGTTATACGGGCGAGGAGCTGGAAATAAATAATACAAATGAAAAAAAAAAAAAGAAAAACACCACCCATACCTGGAAACTCATTTTAATGAGCGACTCGGCGCTTAATTGCGTTACTTATTATTCATTCAGAGAATAAAAATCTACCACTATGTATACTCCCCTCTCTCGACATCGGCATTCCTTAATAATCCTTGCGTGAGAGGAATTTGATCTGAAATTGAAAAATCTCAGACGTGCCAGGTTTCGCTCTCAATTCAGTTATGCGGGAGACTTGGAACATTAAAATGCTCGGAAGTATAATCAAGGGAATCTGAGACTCAGCCACCGTTGCCAACCGCTGTGTAAAAATACGCGTTTACTACTTACACTAAATTCCAATTCAGAGTAGATGAAGATTTTTCGTTCTAACTGGAATTCTGGTTGCCCCATTTTAACGGGTTGATTAAGAAGTTGACTATTTTTGTTCTGAGCATGTAAGTTCTGCTACGTTAAATGACGCAAAAATAGCAATGCGCGCTTATGTTTGCTCAAATCCGCTGAAAGTAGATAAACTCTTCATATGTTTATTTTGAACTCCGCTGCACTGGATACTTTTTAGCCCTGAATCCTATCCTTAAACGTTGGATACAATCTGTGCGGCAGATTCAAGATGGCTGTCTTCGTTGATCACGGGAACAACGAAGATTTTTAAAGGGTGTCTATGAAAAAAGTCCCCTCTCAGAATGAGGGTGGTTGCCGCTCGAGAAATTGAAGGAGCGTCTTCCATTTACAGTAGGATTTCAATGTTCAGTTCAAGCCTTAAGATTGATGCTCTTCATTACCACCTCATTTGTATGTATTGTTATACATTCGAGTCGACTTTATTGCAGGTTTGTGTAGAAATTGTCCCTAAAATGGTAAAAAGCGCCTTCATGTTCAAGCGGCAATCATCCCAACTTCTTGGGAGTGGGGACTTTTCTATAGTCATACTGTATGTAGTAAATAATCTTTAGATAACTGCATCAGAATGTACACACTTTTTTAGGGTAACACTGTAAAAGCTTTATTCGATCAGTGAATCACACAATAACCGAATGATTATACACTGGTATGTATGTATTGTGCGTACTTGTACGTTCATATGGTTTCCTGAAATGGCCATTTTTAACCTACCTCAAATACCCAGTAAAGTAGAAAGAACCGACGACTCATCATCAGTGGCGGCTCGTCAGGTGTAGTTAGTGTAGTGGCACTACACCTACTTTTTCAAGTTTTTTTTTTTTTTTTTTCCAATTTTCAAAGATAATGGTCGCTCTTGATTAAAAAATTTCTGGGATTTCGGAGAAATTAAAGGGGGAAAAGAGAAAAAGAAGTTGTAAAGAGCACCGAGTATAAGAACATTTGTATGAGAGCACGCAACAAGAAAGATGAAAGACGCGATCAGAGAGCACGATTATACGCACTACGCACTACGCAGCTGCAGTCGGGCTCGCTCGGGTAGTGGAGTTCGAGTCAACCACACGGGTTTTCATGACAACTGGGACTCGCCCATGTATACGCTACTCGCTCCAGTGCTGTGACTCTCTGTCAACATGCTAGCAAGTGTAGTGGCGGAATGAAACTCCACACCATCAATATGTTTGGAGTGGGGGAAGCTGTCTATGCTCTCGGTAGAGCTCGTTTCAGAAATGTAGGCGGACCAAAACCATAATCTTTGGCGAATTTTCAACTTTTATTCCTTCATATCAATACCGAATTTGCCACTGACTTTATTCTTTTTTGTTTAAAGTTTTCCTCATTGAAAATTGAACACTCAATTTCATTTTTATTCATTTTTATCGAGTAATATCAGAAATAATGTTGACAAATTCCAAAGATTATCGGTCTAGGTCCGCCTACACTTCTAAAACGAGCTCTAGTCTCGGCGCGCCCGCGCCGCGCCGCCTCAGTCCCTCAGGGCTCAGTCTATGAATTTGCACTAATTTTGCGCTTGCATTTATAATTAGCTTGTTGAGTTGTTCCTTATTATCGAGTTATTGTTGGCGTTTTCAGTCCCCCCCCCTAAATTATGAATCCCGTAAATGATGTAGTTTTACTATTGATGATAAAAAAAGATCTTTTTGTTGCAGGTTTTGCTCGAAAATTTACTTATGTTTTTAATGTTTTTACTTTTTTTTAGTTATTAGCGGGGGGAGGGGGGAGAGATTTTTTATTACTATACTGTCGCAGGAGAACTTTCGTGTCACGAAATAGTTAAAACAAGCGAAAAATTAAATCTGAGGCAGGTCAAATTTTCGAAAATTTTCCGCGGGAGGTCCCCCAAACCCCCCTTCCTACTGGGAGCGTCCTCCCAGACCCCCACAACTACACCTAATTTTTCAGTCACGAGCCGCCACTGCTCATCATTATCCATCGGTGGTGGCATTAGAAAGGTACTTCTCGAGTCCTCTACTGAATATAGAGTGGTTTTAAGTGCGCACATTGTCATTCTTATTGAATTTTTACGTAACTTTACTTCAGAATTAATTCTCAAATTCGCTGCAGTCTCCACTGCAAGTTCACAACTAACTAATTTTAAATCTGTGTAGTTGACATCACATATTCTTGGCGAAATCACGACGAAAGATTTTTGTAAAATAAAAGGACTTTTTTAGACTAAAAAGTTTGATAAACGATGAATTAGATAACTATTCATACACGATGGTGTTGGTTTTGTCTACTTTAGAAATTGAAGGCGAGACCTGAGAAAACTTTTCTGAATGTGTACGCTGATGCTTTTGTTTCGAAGTTGCTATGGTATTGTTGGTTTCTCACTGCGCAGTCTGCTATCGGTTCTCTATCGTGTTGTCTCGTTTACATCTTGATTCGTGATCCAAAATCAAGGATAGGTGTTGACGATACGATTACAAAACGATAGAGACACGAGAATGACTCGCGAGCCGTGGTGGACAATCGATTTATCGTTTCCCTTTTATTTGAACCCGTGCAAAATCGTCATATATTCGGATATTTACTTTGAACCAGCCAATAACCGATTCTTCTCCATTTGTTTTAACTGAATACGCATCGATTTATTGCAGTTAACTAGCTTGTGAGTTGCGACGGAAAAGAATCAGACCACGGGTCATCTACGTGATAATCTATCACGGACTCACTTTTCGCAATTTTTTCATTTTATCTTTATCTAGCGCGTTTCCAAAACTAACAACGTTTTTGTAAAGTATCGTATGTTTCATCCCCCCTCCCCCTTTTTTCTCCACAGTATTCAGAAATTACTGAAAATTTTACCAGCGAGACCCTTATGGTCACGATCCTCGCAACCTGGTTATAACTGTTGCTATCTATCTCGCAAGATCTGTAACGTGTTCACGAAATTCTCTTAAATATGTTAATTATTACGCTCATAAGCTATTAAGTTTATGTTCGTTACAGGCAGATTGCAATGGGGCTCTTGCAAACTTTTGCTATAAGCAAATAATTAGTCCTTAAGTCCTATCTGATGTAAAGGACAGCGAAAATCGCGAAAAGCACATTAAAAAAGTATAAAATTCATTAATAAACTCACAGAACTGCCATTACGGCAAGATCGTAAGGCGGCGGTCGGTTCAACACAGGTATCATGGGAGATTCCTGTCTAATTTGTCACTTTCTCTACGGAAACTTAGAGATATGTCTCAAATTAGATAGGAATCTCCCATGATACCTGCACCTGCGTCTCTCCGTCACTAAGCCCGATACTGAGCGTGAATTTTGTGATTTTTTACTTTTTAGTGTACTCATCGTCATTTCACAGGTTTTTATGCAAGAATCGATTCTTCAAGTCCCCTGTAGAAAAAGTTTACAAGAGCCCCATTCAAGTTAAATAACACTCGATTTAGGGTGATTCTTATTTTTCAAAAAATGAGTATTTTTTGTGCGAACGGTCGATGTTTTGTTCATTGTGGTCTAAAAAATTGACCCATAACAAGCATTTTGAAAAAAATTGACTCTAAATGGACCCTCAACGTCAAAAAGGGCGTAAGTACCAAATATGAATTTTTGGGTGTTTTAATAGTCAATTATGGTGTAAAATAGCCACTGTGGCCCTTCAAGACCTGAAATTTTCATTATTTTTGGCTTATCTGCAGTCCTAATGCCGCAAAAGTCCATTTTAAGATATGCGTAAAATGCTCTCGCCGCGCTTTAGTCCAGGCAATGGGTGATTATTGGAAGAACAAATTCCCATCAAAGGTTTTTTGGGCTTAATCGCTTCGTCTTGGTGTCAGTAATGACCACCTAAGTGTCCCCATGCCTAGGCGCTGTGCGAAATTCAGGGGAGAGGGGGGGGGAGGACCCCAAAATCGATTATTTCGATATATATCGAAAACTATGCAAGATATCAAAAATCGATACATGTTTTTTGTTTCTGAGGTAATTCCAACGAGAAAGGTCCGTGTGTTTTTACGCTCTGACGACGTCTAAGCTCTCAAAAACACGATTTAAGTTTTTGGCGATTTTCAGGAAAATTGATACCTCATGGAAACGCTCATTTAACGCAATGTTATTTTTAATGATTTCGATCGCCTTACCGTAGCATTTACAGTACTCCGGTTTTTCTAAAATTAGGTATCCAGGGGTTTTTTAGGTCGCTGATATCATTTTTGGAGTCCAAATGTCCTTAAAACGTGATTCAGACAAGCTTTTTGAGCTTTTATCACAAAATACAGCTTTTTAGATAAAAACTGGCGGTTGAAAACGAGCGGTTTCATATAGGTTAGGTTGTCTTCTCATGAGTGCTCCGATGGTATATACTGTTTGAAATTAGGTGTATCAAAATTTTGTTCATTTCAGTAGCGGCTCGTGCAATGTGGCAACAACGTATTCTCTCCATTTGAACCTATGTAAAACAATCGATCTTCAGGAGGTGCAATTGCACCCCCAAGATATCGATACTTTTGTATAGGTTTAAATAACAAATAAGCATGGTTGCCAAATTGCACGAGCCGCTCCTGGTTCATTTTTAATCCGAGTGTCGTGTCGCATCGTCGCTAGAGAAACTGTGAGAAGAATGCTTATCTCCGGATACAGTCAGCTATATCACATTTTTATTTTTTACTGGAGCTATATAAAATTTAAATACAATTATTTTTTAAAGTAAAGTAACAGGGAGTTTAATTTTTCGTAATCATGAAGTGACTGGCATGCTTTTAGCCTAACCCAAAGGCAAGCTGACTATGACTGGCCTAGGATGCGATTTGCTTAACCTGCCTCTCCTGCAAAACACGCCTCTCACAAAGCATTCATAATTTTTCAAAAATAAAAAAGAGTCCGTAATCTTGATTATATGTTAGTAACCGGGTCACTTAAAAAACATGATTAATGGCTCTGAAAGTGTGAAACACGCCCATTTCGTGATTCGACGCTAATTTGCATTAGTAGCACCATTTTGTAAGCCTCAAGAAAGCATGTGAAGATACGAGAGTTTGTTTATTGTAAGAATAAAATGTTTATAAAAGTGGGAATGTGCTTGGAGGATTTTTTTGACTTGTTTAAAGTAAAAAAGGCATAAATCCATTTTTTCTCACTATTTCGTATTAAAATCTGTATATTTCTGAGATATTTAAAAAAAAATCAAGCTTTGTACGGATTCCTACGGGCGTACAAAAATTTTATGAAGTCATCTAGTTGGTTTCCTCAGCACTTTTGGTGTCAGACGAAAAACAAAACTTACAGTCTGCACATTTACGAATTGCTATAATATTATCGTTTTTCAGTTTTGTAGACGAAGCTCAACGAACAGTGCATCAAGTGGTTCGACTGAAAGTCGGCCATTAGTGGCTGAGAGTAGCGCTGAAAAAAAGAAGTATGCTTCTTTTTAAAAGTCACAAGTGTAATTTGCAAGTATTCGTGCAAATTGCGAGTGAAAAAAAAAAACTCAACGAAGCCATTTTGGATTAAAGGTGACAAATTTTTAATCTGCATGTGCACTCATTGTCAGGCGGAAACCCCCGGTGGACACGCCGCGCCGCCATTATACAGCAGTAAGATTCAGAGCCGCATTTTTCTTTTGTACCCTCTTTTCATCCTCTCTAACCACAATTTTATATGCTTTCTTTTTTTAATTTTAACGTGACTATTTTATCGTTTCCATTTATTTTTATCATTTATTTCTTTGTGCAAGCAATCTAATTAACTAATAAAGGCTGCAAGTGCTTCTCTATTCTTTTCGGAGGCAGTTTTTATTTTTTTCAAACAAATTTTGGCACAATCACGCACTCGTTGATTCCAAATTTTTATCACGGTTTTTTAGTATTTGGAAATCTGTAAAGGTTCCAGTGATGCAACTGTTACTTTTTTACAAATTGTAAGCTTATCGGTAAGCGATCAACGTTTTTACCCTACAAATCCGTCTTTATTTTTCACGCTTTCCCGCTTATCAATATCAACATTATTATTAATCATTTCATTACCGACCGAAGGTAGTGTGAGCCGTGATCCCTCATTCGGCTTTTGTATTTTTCAAACGTCTCTATAAGATTTCTATCATACGGATCATCTATTGGCAAACAGGTGCTAACATTATACGGGGTGTTAAATAGAAGGAGCATCCTTTTTATTAACACCCTTTAGACTCTAGTCAGTCCAGTCGTTCCTCTCAAAAGTTCAAGTGTTACCAACGATATGGATTAACTATCTGCTCCGCCCAGCACAATAATCGAAACAGTTTAAATCGCTCACTCTTTTATTTTTCCTGATCAGAATCGTCTCGAAAGACTTCCAAAATAGTATTTACTAAGTTTTTTAACAATGAAGTTAAGCAGCGATTTGTTGAAAAAATACATTAATACTTTTTGTTTTGCGATAACAACTATTCAATATCTGATAAGCATCGTGATAACAATTCACAACGTGCTCTTAGTTTTGAAACAATGAAACTGAACATTGAAGTAATGGGAAACGAAAGTGTTTTGTTTTTTGTTTTCCTCTTCACTATGACTAAAATTCATCACGCAATGGACAAAGATCCCTTGGCTCTCGGGTGCAGTTCCGTTGAATGAGGGGTCGTAACTTGACACAATGCGCGTATTTTCTGAACGCATCGTGAGCATAGAAAAGCCAACGAGAAAAAACGCGCTCTCTCATGAGGAGTCATTGAGTTTTATAAAATGTTTTATTGCTCATTTAACAGGGTGAATTTTCTTCTTCCGGCTCCAGTTCCTCTGAATCTGAAGAGGAAAAAGGTTTTATGGTTGGCCCAAACTAGTATCGTAAAATTACCTGCCTGGGCCGGGCTTGCTCAAGCAGCGAGGACGCAGTCACACGGTCGCTCTACGCAGCGAAAAAAAGAAGATGAACCAACTACCAAAAAAAGAACACAAAAACAAACGAAAAAAAAACCAAACGAAACCGTTTGCCATGGGATCGCGTCCGTCCCGGCGAATTAGATTTACCGTGTTTTTTCCTCACGAGTAGAACTGATTTAAGATCGCTGCTTCTCTCGAGCTTTCCCTCTCCCCCTTTTCCCTTTCCAACCCTTTTCTCGACGCAAAGGCAAAAGCGCGTCGACGTTGAGGGTAAAAGGGGCGCGCGCGGCGCATTGTGAAAACAACAGAGAGGGATTTCAAGCTAGTAAACTTTTCCCCGCTCTGAGCTCCCCGCAAATCTCGAGGTAAAGCTCATTTGAACATTCATTTCAAGCTACATGTACAATGTACATGGCCCATCTCTTCCTCTCTCTCACTCATTCTATCTCACTTCCTCTCACTGTGCCACATCATTCACTGCCATCGTTGTCAAGTTGCAGTTTTTTTAAAACGAGGTGGACACAGTCGAAAATCGCAGTAATAAAATTTAAAGACAAAGTGCGCGAAAGAAGTTAGTATTTTGATTGCATCTTAAGTAACATTGACATTTTTGAGACTTGTTAAAAAAGCCACCAAAGATGGAATGAAGGGCGCAAACCTATATTAAAACTCGATGAAACCGAGTGTAATATCGTGAAATCTACCGTTAGATAGTTATTCTCGTTCTTTTTCCCCTGACACCAAGTTTTCAAAAACAAGACCATTTCAAGCGATTGTCGCCTCACCTCCCCGCCCGCGCAGAGGTTTGGTTGGAACATTTTTTTTGGGAAAACCCCCGACTTTAAAAACTTGCTGGCTGCGCAATCGATAGATGCCATTTTTTGAAGTGTATTCCCAGTGGGTTAGTGGACACAAAACAGAAACGTTTTAATTCGAAGCTTTAAGGTGATTCCCGGGGCGATTAGTTCCAACTTGGGGCACCACGTCGCGCTGCTCACAAAGTC
The DNA here is from genome assembly GCA_011764245.1 of Trialeurodes vaporariorum. Classification (NCBI taxonomy): domain Eukaryota; kingdom Metazoa; phylum Arthropoda; class Insecta; order Hemiptera; family Aleyrodidae; genus Trialeurodes; species Trialeurodes vaporariorum. The sequence continues at coordinate 13,450 of VMOF01000070.1, forward strand.
AACAGTTTTTGGCTTAAATTGACGAATTCACGCTGAAAACACAAATTTCAGGAACGTCAGCACCTGCGAGCATACTTTAGGAAGTTACCCTGAAAGTTTCAGGTTGGGTTTTAGTTTCACTCAAAAAAAAAGCTGGAAATTATGAAATAGATACGAAATTTCCGTTAGCCGCAAAGAGTGCGAGTGAGGCAGATAGACGTATATCACTCGCGCTCACTCTCACTCACTAAGCTTATTGCGAAACGAATTTCATAATTTACGGCTTTCATTTTAAACCAATTTCGCTCATTTTGGGCTCAAAAATCCATAAAAATGTTTTGTAGGTGCTTACGTTATTGGGTTTTGCGTTTTATTTATGGTTTCGTTTAAAACTCCAAAAACACGACTTTTCCAAAAAGCGACTATGGCGCTATCCATCGGATGAAATCTGGAAAAATTTCGCCTGGAATCACCTTAATGATTAATGATTAACCTGCGAACTCTAGGCGAGTATCTATCATAGATAGTTGTAAGTATTGCAGGATGGGTTTCCCTCTGATCGCTCTATTGTTTTAAAAGTTGGGCTGATCCTTGCCTTCATCCTCAAAAGTGTGTTCATGAGATTTTTGGGCCCCTAATTTTTTTTAGATCCATCGTTTAAACAAGGTTCGGGTACGATTTTATCTCGTAAATGGAAATGGTTCTGAACCATAGGTGGACCGTATCAGGGACTTGGGGGGGGATATATACCCCCCCCTTTTCTTGGGGGGGGGGCTGAAATCGGGACAAAGTCATCACTTGAGACTTGAGAAACAAAAAAGAAAGGAAAAAAAAACAAGCAGGGAAAAATTTCCCAAAACCCAGTGTTTGGGAAAAACGTGCCACTAAAGTCTGAACAGCTTTAATGCTTTTGCTAGCAATGATAATTTATCAAAGAGGAACCACGTGACATGGAGCTGATCTCGAGAAAATTGAGTCCAAAGTTGAAGAGCTAGCATTTTAAAAAAAAAA
>VMOF01000071.1:0-14427 GCA_011764245.1 Trialeurodes vaporariorum
CTCACACGCGTACAAAATCGTATGCTTTTCCGCACGTATGCTTTTAAAAAAAGGACGACAAAATCTCGCATCTCTCTCCCACCCTTGCAAAACGAACTGATTCGCATCCTTTTCGCACTCGCACAACTTTTTGAGAGAAAAGTTTTTAGCATTTTAAAAAGGGACGCGGGGCCCGCACAGAAAAACTTATAATTTTCCCGAAGCATTGGAGCCGACCCCGACCGATCGGTACCAGGCCCCTCCCGAACGGTGCAAGGGTTCTCCCGGAACTTAGCTTCATTCTTACAAATATAATATAGGATTTTTCTGTATGCTGTTCTTTGGATATTTATTTCGTTATATTAGCAAAAAGAGGAATACTGAATTACGTCAGCGAATGTTGTTCATGGTAAGTGTTTAATATGCGCCACTTTCTAGTTGACGGAAACCCATTGATTGAAAATTGATTTGCACCTTACCGCTTGTTTGTAATTGTGTCGTCATGGTTTGTTGCATGATCTACTCCAGATTTGGAGCTGCTGGAATTACGGGAACTGAAAGAAAAAGGAAAATCAAGGTTATGTATGTATTCCGCAAAAGTAAAAGAATGATATTTTTGGTAACCTTCAATATTTGTATAAGGAAGAAGACATACAATAATTTATCATTATTCTGTTTACTTTTCACCTTCATTGAGTAATAAAAGATCTATTTATCACTTCATAAAAAAGCGGAAAGCATTTGCAACTTACCGTTTATTGCTTATTCTGTCGTCGAGACTTCTCTCTGGATCTCCGGCAGACTTTCTGTTACCATTCCGGGAACTGAAACAAAAAAGAAATTTTAGGTTTTGCGCTTAGTTCACTGAAGTGGAAATATATGTTCATCCATGGTGATGGTCTTTCCTTAAAAACAATATGAGAAAATAATCTGAATTTCATTACATTTTAACCCTTTGCCTGCTGAGTTTTGAAATCAGGTCCATCCATCCCCCAGTTAAAGTAGGCTACGAAAGTTATGCATATTCAATCATTTGCAGATGGCCAAAAAAGATTAGAAAAAAAGATACGAATTCCTTGCAAACACTTGTAGCTTTTAGTTCGTAGCTTCCCCGACATAATGCGTACGTATAGTCTGATGTTTAGTTCAATCGCAACAGCACGACGGTCGGAAAATTCAAATTGAAGGCACGAATGCGTGTATAATCGGCCGTGTCTCTGAGTAACGGTTTTCTTTCTGCGAGTATACTCGTTTGTAGCAGGCAAAGGGTTAAGTAGACACAGTAGCGCAATGACGGAAAGTACGGAATAATTCCTAATAGCTATCATCGCTTTTTCTTGCCAACGTAAGAAAAGCTATATTGATATTTAATAAATGTGAATTTTGTTTATAATCTGAATTTATCGCTATTTATGAGTGCAGTTTATGAGCAATAACTGAAATTTTAATTCAGAATTCAGTTCAATTTAGCGAACCCCTTGGATTCAACATTGTATCTTCAAAGAAAACAGTGTAGCATAAAGATGTTCATACCAATTCTTTACTACTGTCTAATTATTTGTAACATGATTCACCTAACACGTTGCGAACAAAGAAAAAGAATCAAGAATAGCGTTATTCTGTCTCGGAAAGCCCGTTGATGGCAAATGATGGATAGTATCAAAGCATGTAAACTTACTTTTCCAGATGATCTATTTCGGCTAAAAAATTATATATCCGCACTAAGTCTATGAGTACTTTCGGATTTTCATGCTCCTGTATTTTCCTTAGCAATTCATTGTGAAATTCGCGGGGCCCCTCAACCCTCCACCCAAAACGCCGGGCAATATTAAAGAAAGCAAGTTTTAATTCCAATAAATGGTGAGGAACCACTGGTTCTATTAGAGAGCACATAAGCTCCACACTTTTTTGAAACAAAAATTTTGGTTCACTAAAATTTTTTGAATTCATTTTAAATTTTAATTTTCCGCACGTGTTTAAACTCTATATTCAATAGCCGGGAAAGCACTTGTTACTAAAGTCCGTTACTTTTTATGACGTCATAATAGAGCAGAGGCATTGCATTTCATTGGACGGCGTTATTAAGAGAAAGGAACGGGAGTAATTACTTATACATAATAAGCAGGAATGAAACAATACAGCTGATCCTTAGTACCGACCCTTGCCGCCATGGGAACGGCGTTAAAGAACCAACTTGTATTCGGCCTAAAGACAACTCTAAATTTTCAGTGCTAGTCGTCAAGTCGTTCTCCAGTTTTTCTAAATCCTATATTAAATTCATAGTGATATTGTATTTTTCATTGTTTTTCATAATTAGTATCAAGATGTCAGACACTGGTAAGTTTATTTTTTCAACCATTTTCCATAATAAGTACAATTGCAATAGCAGAATGTATACAGGTTATCAAGGATCATGAATATTTATAGGTTATATTGATTGTTTCAGATTCTTCCAAGATTGCCCATGACAATCGAGTCATAAATGTTGTGTAAGTACTCATTCAAATCAATTCATTATCTTTCTTACTAATATACTTATGAATTCGTTTTAAGTAAGGAGTAAGTGCATGCTCCGCGTTGCACTTTGGTGTATCAGTCGATGATTGTTATGATATTTCCTCATAACCTCATGCCATGCCGTACATACACTGAATGAATTTGAACATATTCAGTTTATCATGATCAAGGACGAATTCTTCTACCGCTTACGTTCGTTACAATACATCTAGTTTCTTTTTGTGATTGCGAAAATTTTCATGAGGAATCATATGTTTAACTTTGAATATATGTATATTTATATGTATATTGTTACCGTACATTCCAAAAGCTCATCTATATAAACATATTGAAACACGATATAATTAAACCAATGTAATTTTCGGTAAGGTTCGGGAATATTGACCACGATGTTAAAGAAGCCAGCACTTCATATCTATGACGTTATCTATATTCCTCAAAATGCATAATATGAATATATCCAGCACGTAAAAGTTATGATATAAACCGCGTATCATTGATAAGTTAATGATTACTCTCAACCATTAAATATGTACGAATTGTTGCCGTTCATTCAAAACCGCATGTATAGAACAATACTTGAACGCAAAATAATTGAATATTGATTACGGCCCACGATTAATCGTTACATTATTTTAAGAACGTATTCTTTATTTCTCAAAATGCATAATAACCGCATATATACCGCATATACGTTAAAATGTGAACTGCGCATTTATGCCAATTTATTGTATAAATTCAACCATTGCACATATACGTATTGTTGCTTTACATTCAAAAATCGCATATATACAGAAATACTTGAACGCAAAGTAATTGAATATATGCAGTTTTAATAAGTATTATGATTATATGACCCGGTTCACAATAAGCCAATACTCTATATCAAGTACGTATTCTGTTTTATTCCAAATTGCATAATAGCAGTATATATACCGTTTACACGTTAAAGTATTAACTGTGTTTTTATGCAGGTTTATTGATTATTATTAAAACATTGAACATATACGAATTTTTACCATACATTTAAAAATCGTTTATATAGACACCAATATCAGTACGCAAATTAATTGTATATATAATAAGCTTCTTTTTTATATCTCGAACTTTTTCTATTTTTTCAAAAATAAATAATATCAGCATATCTACCCTTTACAAGTTAAGATATTAACTGCGTATTTATGCAATGTTACTGGGTACGTACTCTGAACCATTGAATATAATCGACTTTTTACCATACATTCAAAAACCGCATATATACACCTATATTTAAACGTCTAATAATTGTATATATTCAGTTTTTTACAAGTATAAAGAATATTGAACATAGTGCACAATAAGGCGTTACCATATATCTCGATCGTTTTCTATTCTTCATAAATTGCTAATAACAGCTTATCTCCCGTTTACACGTTAAACCATTAACTGCGTTTTTATACAATATTATTCATTATTCTTAAGCATTGAATATATAGATAGTGTTGCCATACATTGAAAATCGCATATATAGAACAATACTTGAACGCAAAATAATTGAGTATATTTAGTATTTATAAGTAACAAGAATATTGAACATGTTCCAAGAAAAGCCAATACTTTATATGAAGAACATATTCTATTTTTCTCAAAATGCGTAATAACAGCATACATACCGTTTATACGTTTAGATATTAACTGCGTATTTATGCAATGTTAGTTGTATCTCTGAACCATTAAACATATACGACTTCTTACCATACATTCAAAAACCGTATATATACACCTATATTGAAACGTCTAATAATTGTATATATTCAGTTTTTACAAGTATTAAAAATATTGAACATGGTCCGCAATAAGCCGTTACCATATATCTCGATCGTTTTCTATTCTTCATAAATCGCTAATAACAGCTTATTCACCGTTTACACTTTGAGACATTAACTGCGTTTTTATACAATTTTATTAATTATTCTGAACCCTTGAATATATAGATATTCTTGCCGTACATTCAATATCGCATATACAGGGTGTTTTTTTTTATCTCCCCCCCCCTGGTTTTTTTTCTTGCTAATTGAGATAAAATGTTGCGGTTTGGACTATTCTTCATCATTTTGGCTGAATTTTCTTTTTTTTGGGTCGAAACCCCCCCAGCCCCCCTAGGGGGGCCCCCAGGGGGGCTATCTCAAAAATTTCAAATGGCAACCCCTATCTTGTGATACATCGTTCGAAAGGGCATAAAATTCTAAGACTTTTGGCGCAAACCGGAAGTTGATATCGTTTTTCGTTTTCGATATATCGAATTTCAAAGTTCGATTTGGACCCATTTTCAAAAAATCGTTACTCCACTTTGGAAAGTCGGAATTAAAAAAACTATGGGTCCAAAATACTCTAAAAAGCAAGTACTTTTCAGATAACGAAATGGTTTTGACATAAAATTTGATTTTAGAGCCCCAAATTTTTTTAAAAATTTTGCCCCTAATTGGGGCTATTCTGAAAATTCCCTTCCACGACCCTTATTGAATGATGCGTCGATCAAAAAAGCATAAAAAACTGAACATTTTGGCGCAATCCGGATATCAATATCGTTTTTCGTATTCGAGATATCGAATATTAAAAATTCAATTTTCGCCTATCTTCAAAATTCGATATCTCGAATACGAAAAACGATATCGATATCCGGATTGCGCCAAAATGTTCAGTTTTTTATGCTTTTTTGATCGACGCATCATTCAATAAGGGTCGTGGAAGGGAATTTTCAGAATAGCCCCAATTAGGGGCAAAATTTTTAAAAAAATTTGGGGCTCTAAAATCAAATTTTATGTCAAAACCATTTCGTTATCTGAAAAGTACTTGCTTTTTAGAGTATTTTGGACCCATAGTTTTTTTAATTCCGACTTTCCAAAGTGGAGTAACGATTTTTTGAAAATGGGTCCAAATCGAACTTTGAAATTCGATATATCGAAAACGAAAAACGATATCAACTTCCGGTTTGCGCCAAAAGTCTTAGAATTTTATGCCCTTTCGAACGATGTATCACAAGATAGGGGTTGCCATTTGAAATTTTTGAGATAGCCCCCCTGGGGGTCCCCCTAGGGGGGCTGGGGGGGTTTTGACCCCAAAAAAAGAAAATTCAGCCAAAATGATGAAGAATAGTCCAAACCGCAACATTTTATCTCAATTAGCAAGAAGAAAAACCAGGGGGGGGGAGATAAAAAAACACCCTGTATAGAACAATACGTGAACGCAAAATAATTGAGTATATTCAGTTTTCATAAGTAACAAGAAGATTGAACACGTACCAAGAAAAGCCAATATTTTATATGAGGAACATATTCTATTTTTTCTCAAAATGCGTAATAACAGCATACATACCGTTTATACGTTTAAATATTAACTGCGTATTTATGCAATGTTATTTGTATTTCTGAACCATTAAATATATACGAGTTCTTACCATACATTCAAAAACCGCATATTTACACCTATATTCAAACGTCTATTAATTGTATATATATTCAGTTTTTACAAGTATTAAGAATATTGAATACGGTCCACAATGAGCCGTTACTTTCTTTTTCGGACGTTTCCTGTTGCTCCTTAATTGCATAATAACAGCAATTATACCGTTTACACGTAAAAACATTAAATGCGTTTATATACAATTTTATTGTTCTTTCTGAATCATTGAATATATAGAAATTGTTGCCGTACATTTAAAATCGCATATATAGGACAATACTTGAACGCATAATAATTGAAAATTTTTAGTTTTCTTAAGTAGCAAAAATATTGAACACGCTACGCAATATGCCGTTACTTTATGTGAAGATCTTATTCTATCTTCCTCAAAAAAATAGCGGCATATATACTGTTTATTAAAAGTATGTCAAAATTTCGTAAATATTCAATATTGAATATTTACGAAATTTTGCCATTCTTTTATACACCGTCTATGCAGGAACTAATCTAGTTGCGCATGTTCTATAATTTAAATTTTTTCGACCTGTCATGCCAGTTTCATGTCGAATTAAATGCTTTTTTTTCAGGTATCATTAGATAGTTAATATTTATAGCAATATAACTGCAATAACATTTAATTTATAATGATGTTTATTGCACTATTCAGATACCGGGTGATCAAGGATAAGAAAGTATACTTGTACGTTTCTACGTCGCCCTCCCCTACACTACTGGTTTCCTTCGGTATTCCCAGCGAGATTAAAATTTTTTTGTACAATTCCACAACTCTTCGAGATGTGTGCCTCAACAGATCGTTAACATCTAGCATCCCTACTGACGTATATGAAGATATACAAGAAACTCTCTCGAAGGCGGAATTATACACTGTGTTTTGCGACGGGCACCGCTACTACGCTGCCGTCGTGGATAAAGAAGTACCGAATGTGAAAATTGGTCACGTCAAAAATGTGAGTTAATTGATTGTTACCCTAGCTTCTGCGCGTTTCGATTTTTCCTACTATTACTCTGAGAGAAGTGGGCACCGTCAATATCGGACTGTATAGGGTTAGCGAGGGATACGCTGGTTTATTGAAAACGTCACTAATACCTGGTTACAACGTTTTACGAATGCTTCCTCCTACTCTTTCATTTGCAAAATAATTGTATATATACCGTTTATTTGTACATGGAAGATCTGCCACGTTCTGCAAGTTTAATAAAAATGCTCCAATAATGATTATATACAGGGTGTTGAAAAACTGTTCCCGAATATTTCAGGGGCGGATTCTACAGATCAAAATAAGACCTTTTTTTCCTATAAACATGTGTCCGAGAATGCCCCCCTTTTGAGCTACAGCCCCCTAAAGTTTTAAAAAATTTACGGTTTTTTTGGAATAGCGACCACTATTATGAACCAAATGTCTTAAAACTTGGTGTCATGAGGTAATTTCACGCGTAGAATTCATTAATGACCTCGACAAATTCAGAAATTAAGTCTAACTGTACTTTTCACGCAATCTTGTACCTTTAACGGCACGAATTTTATGTTACGGATTAAAATTTTCAAGAATAATTACCAAAATCAGATGCGGAAAACCCTTAGAAAGATTTTTGGTCCTCCTTGTTTCTTTCGATACGACGCGTTTTAAGCGAGATAATCGCTGCACAGTGTGGAAAAGTCAGCGCTTTTACCATGAAAAACGGCAGTGAGTATGCAACCCGCCTCTCCGCTGCTTCTACGGGCCGGCCGCTATGGTAAAAGCGCTGACTTTTCCACACTGTGCAGCGATTATCTCGCTTAAAACGCGTCGTATCGAAAGAAACAAGGAGGACCAAAAATCTTTCTAAGGGTTTTCCGCATCTGATTTTGGTAATTATTCTTGAAAATTTTAATCCGTAACATAAAATTCGTGCCGTTAAAGGTACAAGATTGCGTGAAAAGTACAGTTAGACTTAATTTCTGAATTTGTCGAGGTCATTAATGAATTCTACGCGTGAAATTACCTCATGACACCAAGTTTTAAGACATTTGGTTCATAATAGTGGTCGCTATTCCAAAAAAACCGTAAATTTTTTAAAACTTTGGGGGGCTGTAGCTCAAAAGGGGGGCATTTTCGGACACATGTTTATAGGAAAAAAAGGTCTTATTTTGATCTGTAGAATCCGCCCCTGAAATATTCGGGAACAGTTTTTCAACACCCTGTATATACAGTGGAAATCGGATATAACGACATCGGTTATAACGACCTATCGGCCATAACGACGGGATCCTCCCGGTCCCGGCGGATTCCCCATTAAGTCAATGTATTTATGTATCGGTTATAACGACGTCGCTTACAACGACATATCGGCTATTGCGACGGAATTTTTCCGGATTTTTGGGTCTAGCTATCGGATACAACGACCGATGCGCGTAGCGCGGCGAGGCTTTGTTCTGATATTTGTCAGATTTTTTCGTGCACCGAAAACATTCCTTTACCAATAATACAGGAAAAGAAATGTTTACGCACTTTCTTCGATCCATTCAAGGTAAGTAAACAGAGCGTCCTCAGTCATTGCATAACAGTGAATGTGCGCACATATCCTCTCACGATTTCGCGAAAAGTTTGTGGTGTAGTGAAGTGCCAAAAATGTCCCCGAAAAAAAGTTTTTTTTTGTTTTCGCAAATTGTTTTCGTCACGCTGGATTTATGCCCACGGTTTCAGACAGTTTATCGGACGACGAAGATGAAGATGAGATCCCTTTGGCTCGATTGGCACGAAATTTACCTGATCAGTTCACCGATGAAGAGCTCAAAGATTACGTCAATGCAGATGAAAACCTCGCCACATGCGCTGATCTAACCGATGATGAAATAGTCAAAGAAGTGTTAGACAAAGAAAACGACGAAGACAGCGGCAGTGAGAAAGAGGACCCGCCTAAGGAAGAAGCAGAGGAAGAGCAAATTTCTTTTCCCGATGCCCTAGACGCCGTTAGAATCCTTCAGAAATTTCTCATATTGAACCCCGAATTAAACGAGTCTTCCCTTGTCACGCAATCCTTGACCTCTGTACACAGAGCTGTGCAAAAAGAATACATAAACAAAATTGTCAAACAAAAAAAAATTACGGCCTTTTTTCCAGTGTAAATTTTTTTAAAATTAAAATGAATTAATAAATAATTAATTTTTTGCAAACCTTTACTTCATGTTTTGATTCAATTAAACCCTAGAACTTAAAAAATAAAATAAAAATAAAATAATGATAATAAATAAATAAATAGATAAATAAATTTTAAGTTAAATAAAACGTGACGAAATACGTCACTAGCACGGCAAAATAGAATGTCCTGTCTCAAAGCGCATCGCCGAATCATGAAAAGTCGCCATTTGACATGAGGTAAGTGCGTAAAAATTCAACTATCAGTTTTAACGACTATCGGTCATAACGACCGAATTTGGCCGGTCCCGCGAAGGTCGTTATATCCGATTTCCACTGTATATATATATATATATATATATATATATATATATATATATATATATATATATATATATATATATATATATATATATATATATATATATATATATATATATATATATATATATATATATATATATATATATATATATATATACACCCATGCCGGTTTTGTTGATCCGTTTTCAATAACACTTATATGTTGATCGCGCATCATTTGCTGTATTATGTTGATCTTATTTTTATAAATACGCTTCCACATATTTAAGTTGATCCAATTATTTATGTTGATCTGAACGCTCAGATTTGTTGATCTTGTACTCGCCTCCCGTTTACGGTTTATTTAATGATATTTAAAAATTAAGGATGTCTTTCCTACTATTTCATCGACGGTCTTATACATCTTCACTCATTATTCGTAATTTGTTTGTTGCTCTCGTACTCACCTCGCAATCCCTTCATCTACAAATATTTAACATTTAAGGATGTCTTTCCAACTATTTCATCGACGATCTCACATCTTCACTTATTACTCATATTTTGACCATATACCCGGAAACCTAGCTGAATATAAAGAAATGTGCATTTTAACTTTAATGATAAATATTTGTGATGTAAGAAGAGCACGAAATTCTGTTTTAAAGATGAGTGTTTATAAGTATCCTTGCAAGTTCCTAATGAGAATCACAAGAGTTGAAAAATTAATACAGCCATGAAATAAATACCTTTTCAATTATACACAGAATCCAGTAAGCCAAAGTAAGTCGAATAGATTGAAGATGTCATTTCGAACTGATTTTAAAAATAACAGTCTTTGGGTGTAAGAATATTATTTTCATAAAGTCAGTTTCAAAATGTTTGTTTTCAGCAAGCTCGGATGCACACACCAAGAATGAAACCATTTAAAAGTATTATTCAAATAAAACTGTTTTGAAAATACAAAAACGAAAGAATGATAGAGATTCCTCATCTCGAAAAAACTCCATTGTAAAATTCTTGATTGTAATGAACCGGAAATATTTTTAAACTACTTTCAAAACCGACACGATTATAATTAGAACGTAAATCAATCCAAGATGGGTATATGTGAAGGTACTCTTTGTATATTATTCGGATACACGACAGAGAAAACTTTCACAGAGAAAATGTAAATAGTACACTTTTGCATGAAGACACGTACAGCACTTTTGAGCTAGGAAACAGCACTCTAAATAAACCTAGCATTCTGAGCTAAATAGTTCGAATACTTAGAACAGTCGCATTGAAAACCTCTGCTCAAGAAATACCCGATAAATCCACATTTCACTAATTCATTCTAACTACACACAACGTATTTTGTTCAGACAGAGTTAAATAATTTAAAACAGATCGAAAAAGGACACATTTTATGTTCACAACACACCGAATTCACACCGCCTGACTGAATGATCAGAGAAATCCCTCCAGGCCCCGGGAATAACCGGACAGGGTCGATTTGGTTCGAAGCATTTGAAAAGAGGCCCTGTCCTGGGCATGTGGGGGGGGGGGGGGGTCAACAAAAGAAATTAGAAAAGTGAAGGAACAATAACTAACAGCCGCGCCGCCCGCCGCTACAACCGACCGACCCATTTTACTTAAGGCTGCAGTGCAGAACCTTCAAATGATTCATCATAGTCACCATTCTCAGAACGCTGCGAAAATACACCAACCAAGAAATACTGATATTTGGGTTTGAAAATTAAACGAGAGAAATTAGCAAAGGAGAAGTGCCGATAAGGCCGGTTTTTGGCCCCATAAATAGTCAAAATTTAAATAGCATGGTCTATAAGTTCGTGAAAAATGGCTCAACTTACTCTAAAAAGCTTATATTTTTAGGTTTAACTGGTGTTTACGGGGTGTTTGAATGTCTTTGACGTATTTTACAATGTCAAAGTAGGTTGGTAGAGTATTTTTTACAGGAAAATCCCCATTTTTCGTTAAATTATTGAATATTAAATGTGAGCTGGACGTAGTTATAATATATAATATATATATAATAGATGTTCTCTGTTTTATGTGTTAATAGGCTACTAAAGATGAGCAAGATACTTAAAAATAGTCATCGAGCTATATTCGGCTCGTACTTACTTAAACATTAAATTTTGTGAATAAGTCATTGACATTAAGTAAACACCAGTACCCCGTAAACACCAGTTAACGAACTTATGGACCATTCTAAATTTGGACTATTTTTTGGGCCAAAAATCGGCCTTATTGGCACTCCTCCTTTAGAAAATGATGAACCATACTCGTAACTATTGCAGCAAATCTTTATTTCGTTCACACTACGTGGCAAATTATACAATATGTTTACAGTGGCGGAGATAAGGCTTCCACGGATCCCGCGATGCGGGGGGCCCCTGAGGCCCAATAAAAGGGAATAATTGAAAAAGAAAAAAGATTTTAAATTTAAATTGTAAACGTTGCAATCCTCTTTCTTTTTTCGTGAATATCTTTGAAAAGTAATGATTAAAGTACTCGAGAGTCCATGGAGGCCCCTGGATATATTTACGATTCCGTTTGAGTTTGATGAAAAGCACGGATTTGGCCTTAAGACTCATCAGAGGCCCCTGTTAAATAGAGTCTCTTGATGAAAGTTCCATATAGGGAGTACCGACGCGACGCGACGCGACGCGTCGCTTTAATGCATTTGAAAATAAACTGTAGGGAATACCCTACGAACACTTTCTCACACCTTTTTTATCTGGGAAAGACCCCCTAACCCCCTAAAGAATTCTAGGGTAGACCCCCAGACCCCCTTTAGAATTCTAGGAGAGACCCCCAAACCCCCTTTTAAAATACTGGGGGGCGAGCCCCCAGACCCCCCTTTAGAATTCTGGGGGAGACCCCCATACCCCCCGTATAGCTCAAATATTTTCACCTTCGGACATAATTCTGCCTTCAATTCGAAGAGTTTGCAATTTTGTAGAGAAGCTGTAGGAATAGTTGCCTATTTTGTTATTTGAAGGCTAATTGAGAGCCTTAATTTCCATTCTAAAAAAATGTCTGCCTAGGCTGGTTACCAACTATGCAATTTTCATCGGATTCAATTGAGTCATACTTGAATTACTTATTCCAAATATTGTGTTTGTCTTAATATTTGCTTACAATTAGTTTCAAAAGATTTTTGCTCGATCGTACCTACATTGCCCCTCGAAACGGTCCTAAGGTTTTGATGAGGACTGTACCAGAAAAATATTTTAGTGCACACAGTGCAGTGATTAGTTTATTCTTTTAACACATTATGTTTGTGCAAAGTTTTGTCAAAATCCATCCCATTAATGATGGACTCCAAGTTTAAAATTAATTCCTCACTTTAATTCTTTATTTTTGGTCGAACACGCTATTTTGATTTTTTAAACTCTCTTAAAGGTTGTATATTGTAACTGTAAGGACTACTTTCTTTTGTAAACTAATTGTAGATTTTATTTGCAAGATTTTGTCAAAATTCATTGGACCAAACCTGAATTATCCGAAATAATAAGATTATGTTTTTATTTGCTTATATACCCACATTTTTTTCTCAATTGCACCTATATTGCCTCTTGAAAAGGTCTAATCGGATGTGTATGGTGATCAAGAAAGGAAAATATGTTAGTACTTTGATAGTAGATTGTGCGTAAAATGTTTCGTGAAAATTCATCCAGCCATTATTGATTGACTTCAAGTTTTAAGATTACTTACGTTCTCTCGATAATTCCATTTTTTGGCTCGAGCGCACCTATTTTGATTTCTTAAACGGTATTGAGGGTTGAATATTGTAACTATAAGTGGTTTATTTTAAAGTAGGCTAGATGTAGATTTTTTTTGCTAACTCTCATCAAAATTGATTGAACCAAACCTGAACTATCCAAAATAATAGGATTATATTTTTATTTGCTCATATTCCCAAATTTTTTGATCAATCGCACCTATATAACCTCTTGACATGGTTTTATCGGTTGTTTTTGGTGACACAGAGAGGAAAATATTTAAGTTTATTGATAGCAGATTGTGTGTACAAAGTTTTATCAAAATTCATAGAGCCATCATTGATTGACTCCAAGTTTTAAGATTGATTTCTCACGATAATTCTATTTTTTGGCTCGAGCGCACTTATTTTGATTTTTTAAACAGTTTTAAGGAATGAATATAGGAACTATAAGTGGTTTATTCTATAGTAGGCTGAAAATAGATTTTTTTTGCTAACTTTCATCAAACTTTATTGAGCCAAACTTGAATTATTCCATTTTTATTCATTTTTATCCATTTTACCATTGATTTTAATGAAAATCATTTTTTCCCCATAACTACCCTAAAAGTCAAAATGTCAAAAAAACAAAAAATCCCCCTCTGGGGAATCTAGAAAGCAACAACTGTGCAAAATCTGGGTGCATAAGGATCAATGGTTCAAAAGTTATGCCCAGGTACGGACTGACGGACTGACGGACTGACGGACTGACGGACTGACGGACAGACGCCACAGAATTTTTTTGCATAAATCTCTCTATGTCAGAAAGGGTTAAGAAATATGAAAATATGATGGAAGGATGTTCTTATGGATAGTATTAGACATGATAAGAGGCCATTACTTTGACTAAATCATGATTAACTTTGTCGTGAGAGGGCAACTATCGCAACAAAATGCCTTGAAAATCTCTGCGCCATCGCAATACTTTCTCAATTTTTCTAATTTCATTAGAGTGAGAAAGTAAAAAAGAGAGTAAGTATAGAAAGAGTATTGCAGTCAGAACGTCGTTCGTGTGTGTGATTCCCGTTATTTTCAGTTTATCTTTTATCCTTTCCACTTTTTGAAGAACACTGTTTAAGCGTTTCTTACAAAAATACCGGTAAGGAAAGTCGTGAATTTTTAAGTTCATTATTATAACAACAAACCAAAAAAAAAAAAAAAAAAAACCCTCGAGCTGCGTACGAGCATTGATTTATAGGAATTTTAAATGAAAATTGTCTAACATTACTTCTGAGAAATGCTATGCTTCCCAAAGTATCGGGGGGGGGGGGGGGGGGGTCC
>VMOF01000072.1:0-14394 GCA_011764245.1 Trialeurodes vaporariorum
AGATATCTTCCTTGATATCGCTCAAAACAACGAGACCTGGCCTATGCCCTTCAGAAAAGCCTAACGAATCTTTCTTTTCAGGTTATAGGGGGGTTTCATCTACCGTTATTCCGCTATCTGTGCGCAAAAACGAGGGTGCGAAACGCAAAAGTGAATCGGCAAGAGGCAAAAAAAACGCGAATAAATCGATGTTTTTTCGGAAATATCTCCGTTGTTACTCATCCGATTGAAAATCTAATTAGTGAGCGGCACATGTACACCTCAAGACGAATCGAACAGTACCAGGGTTATGGGGTTTTCTTGGAATCCTAGGCAACAGATCATATAACGCTTAAATCGACAAAAACGAACTGATCGGTGTATAATAAGTGTCCGGGGACGCCACCTTCTTGCTGGGGGGTTTTGGACTTGGCCTGGTGGCTATCGCCACTTATGATGTAAATTATACACTACTACACTGGCTACGTACGAAACCCTTTAAATTTATTCTCATTGCGTATGAATTCTAAAAAGCCTATCAAAGGCGCTGATTCGATTTTCTTTGGCTTACGAGATTTTGCCTCGTCAGAGGTGGACCCAAGAATTAATTGATCCCAATTTGTATTTCCTTCTCTCCGCCCTTTGCACGCAATATTAGCATAGTCGGGGACCAACAAATGTTTTTGACAATCCTGGAGGTATAGAGTAGGTACCTATACCTACCCGCAATGCTTATTTCTATGCTTTTAAGTATTTCAGGTGGCGTGGCGTGCCAAAAGCTAAAAATCTAAAGAATCGTTGTTTCTTGTTTGACATTCTTTTTGTCTTTGACGACTGTAAAAATTGACCCTCATTTTTTATGCCGCATCGGTTTCGCCTCATAACAGTGGCGTAGCGTGAAATTTGGCAACATAGTACTTCGTCCATTTAAACCCATGAAAAATATCGAACTATGGGTGTTCACCATTGGGTGTTCGGTAAACACCTTTGCATTCGACCTTTTATATGCTTTTAAACGGACTCAGTACAATTTGCCACATTGCACGCTTTGCCACTGCCTCAAAATCATATCTTACCGATTGTTCTATCATGGAAGTTGAGCCTGAATTCTTGGGTATAATGTTCTTTATCAACAACACTGCATCGCAAATTATCGCGTGGCAGTTTTGTCATCAAAATCAAAGCGATGATTTTAGCGCTTCGTTGCCAGATTTGACTGAAAATAAGTTTGTATGTTTCTCATTGATTTAAAATTTCAAGCATCCAAAAATTAAAGTCAGAAATTCGGCAATAATTTTCCAGCTGTTTCAAAAAAATATTCTTTATGCGCAGAAATCGACAATCGTAGCAGTATTGGTTTTTTACAGATCAGCCAATCGTAGCCGTATGTTTCAAAAGCTGCACTCGAGCCGTGTGATTGTTACGAAACGGATGTGAGCCGTCGTCACGGAGGTGTTGTATTGCATTCATCAAAATGAAGGCGCTCAACCAGGGGGCTGCCGCACCCTTTTGCAAGCGATTCAAGGATCGATTTGATGAAAAAACCCTAAAAATTTAAACGATGAAAGCACTCACGAAATCTACTCGCATATAAACTTATCAAATGCATTTAAATGCTCGAGCGTGATATGGGGCGTATGGCATTAATAAGGGGAAAATTTCCATCGAAATTTTTCGTCTCTTTCTCTGTGCTGAAAAAAATATTCACAGAAAAATTAAACACGTACCAGAGCAGTGGTTCACATCCGTTTAAATGGTACCCCACACCTGAGCTCCACTCTTGGTGTGACACCGATGTCAAAGAAAGTCGTCTCTTATTATTTTATCAGTTCTTGATGGAGTGACCAAAAAAAACTCCGAATGGGAGATATTTTTCGTCTCGTTCCCGCCCCTTCTGTCAAGTCCCCCCGTATCATTTGCCTAATCGGGTAGAAAAAAAAAAAAAAATATTTTTTTTGACGCTGGAGAAAAAAAGCTTCGATTTGTTCCATTCTGCCGGGAAAAAACCCAAAAAAAAATCGGGACGCGGCCGCGGAATCGGAGACAATTGTACAAGTATGATGTAGTCGAGATGGCAGCGTTTGGGTTTTTGTTTGCCCATTTCCGATGAGTCTATCTGAATCGACCCTTAAATCGCTTACAGAAAAAGTGTGCCACAGACCCATTTTTAACTGAGATGTAGCTACTTCGTGGATTCTATTTACTACATGAATTTTCCCAAAAAAAAACGAATGAAAAAAAACTAAATGGCGTATACACTGTGCAGCAAAGAAATATCCTAGCTAGAAAAATGCTCCGATCATCCCTGACTCCCCTAGGCCGAGGCAAAAGTCAAAAAATACTCATACCTCACTCCACTTATAAGGAAGAACAGTTGAATATAGATAGGGCTCCTGATCCTTTTAAATTTTAAAGTATAGTAAGTTTTTTTTTTTTTTTTTTGTGTTTTTTTGGAATCGACGCACAGTCGCATCGCCTCTTATCGATGATCCGTAAGATTACTGTCATTAGTCTAATAATAGTTATAAATTTTTTTGGGGATAAAAGAAATCAATAGTCTCCAACTTCCGACGCCAAAAACTTTCCGATAAGAACTGGAAATTTATGAAAAGTCGGGGGAAAAGTTCACAAGTTTATCTGCTTTTTTTGTTGCTGGATTTTTTTTTTCGTCTGTCTTAGCCACTGCCAGCGTGATCTTTTCGTTTAAAGGACCTGCCTGCCCGACCCGCGTGAGATCAGCTAAAGAGCTAGAAGCGTCCCTGTAGGTAAAAGTTTGAATAAAAATTTAAAAGAGCTTAATGATTATCAGGGAAAAGATGATGGGACTGTAAATTTAAAATTCTATGTTGTACACAAACCATGTATTTTTTTTTTTGTTCAGGAAAAATTTGGGAAATTATAAAGCTGTTAAACGCCAAATCTTCCTAAAATATATACTACTTACTATCGAGTAGTAAACAATCGATAGTTTCGTTCTCCTGAAAATTCAGAAATTTTTCGTACCTACTAGTAGGATATGAATGAATGGATGTCTCTTTTGAATTGTATTTCATTTTTTTAAAATTGTTTTTTTTTAAACAAAAAAAACCGAACAAAGATTTTTGTTTGATCAAGTTTGAAACCCGTAAAGTTGTTGCTTGGAATCACGTTGAAGACGCTTTGAGACACGCGTTGGGGCCGTTGGGCTTGACTGGCGTTGTTCTTTTTTTCGATAGCTTTTTTTGCATATTAACGTAAGTATACAATCAATGTTTGGGAAAAGGGTTTAAAAAGGTCATGTTATCCCCCCAAAAAAATTGGTTCACTGCAATGAGAGAAATCACTTCTTTAAAAACAGGAAACACGTTTTCTTGTGACAGTTTTCCTTGCGCGAAATAAGTTCTGACTGCATGAAGGAGAATCACTGTCACAACAAAGGGAAACTTTTACATGTATAGCAGCAGACATTTTCCTTGGGTTAAAGGAATTCCCTTTAGTCATATTTCACTGTGCAGTTTCTTTAACTCAAACGAAATAAGTACACCTTGGATTAAAAAAAGAATTCTCTCAGTCAGTGATGTGAGAAAATTCTTCAAAAAATTTAACCGGATAATTCCGTTCAGGAAAGAATTATATACAATTCCTGTTAAAGTACCGAAAATTTTTTTTGAAATAACCGAGCGCTCGGGTGACTCTAATCAGAATTTCCCGCCACGCAGTTACCGGAATTCCCATTGAGGAATGCATTCATCAGAATTTTTGTTACAGCAACAGGGCATTTTTCTCGATGTTGTTATCACAGGTTCAAATGGTAGAAACTATCGATCTTTTAAGTGGCGTGACACGCAATTCGACAACGTTCCAATTTGTCCATTTAAAGCCATAAAAAAGATCGAACTATTGGGTATTGGGTGAACACCTTCGCATTCGACCATTTACATGGGTTTAAATGGACGCCGTGCAGCGTTGCCAAAATTTCACGCTACCCACTGATCTATATCAACTATACAAGTGCCCGCTACGCAGGACTGCCTAATGACGGGAAGTCCGACTTGCAAATCAAAAGGCTATACTGTCTGAATCTGAAGTGGGTGTATTCGCAGGAAAAGCTCAGACCCGCTCCTCTTTTAGAGCTTTCGAGCCTACCCAACTTGTCCCCCCGAACGGTCGAACGGCGGAAAAGTAGCGGAAGCGCACGGATTGGCTTTAATGGTGAGACATTATAATTTGATTATTTTCCTCCCAGCCCGAACAGCAGCTCTCGATTACACCGTACAAGGATGAACTAATTACTGCACAAGGACAATGGGAGAGGTTGCGGAATACTCGAGGAGATTTCCCAGTTGCCGATGTGTAACTGAGAGAGAACATCGTTAATTGCTAAGCGGAGCATTACGTTGCCCCCTCCCCCGCCCCCCCATATCCCTCACCCTTCATCCCCCCCCGCGCCCGATTATATTCTTCGTTATTCGTCATTGCGCCTGCCGTTGCGTCGTGCCCAGCCCAGTGTTGCCGGATTTGGTTTAAAAATTCTACAAGATTGAATGAAGCTGTTGCAAACATTTGCTACAGGCTTATTAATCGTTGTAAAGGGGCAAAACTCTGTAAAAATTCCGATTAGCGCACTAAAAATCAACCAAACTCATAAATGTTTTCAAATAAAAGAGACCGTAATGGCAGCCGTTGCCGCCCAAATCTTATGGCAATTGTATGCTTCTTTTCTTCTTCTTGCTTGGTGTTGCGAGAACACCTCGTGTAGATGGACTGTTTGAAGATAGGAAACACTCAATGTAATCTGCGGCAACGGCCGCCATTACGATCTCACTTGAAAGCATTTTATGATTTTGGGGAGTGGATTTCGTGATTTTTCAGTGCGCTAATCGTTATTTCACAGGGTTTTCCCCCCCCCCCCCCCCCCCCCCATCTTTTAAATAAGCCTGTAGAAAAAGTTGCAACAGCTCCATTTGAAAAATTAGAGTAGGAAATTTCCCGGGAAAAATGAAAACCCCTGGCTAGCCTCTCGTATCGGGTATAGCTAGCTGCTATATAGCGTCCTCTCCCTTTTAATGGCCAAATAAACTTTTACTCTTCAAGCATCATCCTTGCCTTTTCTCTGCTCCTCGGTGAATGAGTCGGAGAACACGGGGTAACAACGTGTCCCTTCGGAGACCCTTCGGAAATTTCGAGTTATCGCGCTCCCTTTGATTTTCTGAGGCTCGTTCCTTCTGTATCATCGTTTCCGATTTTATGTATGCCTCTTCAGACGATCAAACTGGATCTTCTATAATATTATTCAGCACTAATGGCTTATTCAGCTCTTTTGGACGAGACGAGAGTGACGAGACGAGATATCGGGAATCAAACAATCCCATTGGTTTAAACGGCGTCACGTGATCGATTTCGAGTCATTCGATCGACGGAGAAGTCGTTTCTTTCTGAAATGAACGATTCAAACGACTCTTCAATCCGTACGTAAACCAATGGAATATGATCGATTCCCTCTATAGGTATCTCGTCCCCAAGGGTTTATAGATTAAAGAGGTATGCTCATCTGACTTCGCGCCACAAATTCAGTGGCGCGCAGTTCAAAATCACTGCGCAGGCAAGATGGCCGACAAAAGCAGAAAACGTATACTTTTTGCAGAAAACATGGTTTTGTCTGCTTTCCTGCAGAGGGCAGCCCAATGTTCTCTGAAAAGGGTATACGTTTTCTGCTTTTGTGGGTCATCTTGCCTGCAGTGATTTTGAACTGCGCGCCACTGTTTGTGGCGCGAAATCAGATGAGCATACCTCTTTAATCTATAACCTAACCTTGTCTCGTCTTGTCTCGTCTCGTCCAAAAGAACAGAATCAGCCCCCACCCCAGGTTCCCCTTCACCCGAATCAATGGCTGTGCATTTCTTTATCTCACCCGCGAACTTTTTTGTTCGCGATGGACGATGAACACTGATGCTGTACCCAAAACCTCAAAATTTGTACCCTTTCGTGGGGACGAAAAGAGTAATCCAACCGTGAGAAACAGCAATAAATAAGGCTCCTGATTGGGTATTGCTTTCGTTGACTCCGGCTTTGGGGGTTCCCTCAAAAAGTTCCACACCTCAAATCTTCCCCCAAACCCAAACAGTAAAATATATTTATAGAAGCCACCGGGGTTTAAAAAACTCCATAAAAAATTTAAAAAGGTATGGGACGTTCTGCTAACTATACCGCCCGGCAAAAAAAATATGATTTGGACGTAAAAATTTTTTTTTTTTTTTTTCGCTGATCACCTTATGAAAGGCAAAAGATTCAGAAGAAGACATTCCATCAATTCTAGTATTTTCAAAATTTTTCGGATGTCCTATGAGAACGTTGAACGCCTTTTTTTTTTTTTAGAGCATGAGTGTCATGCTCTATTGAAATCGTTTCTACAAGGTCAATAATGCTTTTCTTATAGGAACGGCATGGTTCGGGGGGCCGCTCGGGGGGTCGCTTGGTTTCAGTATCGAGAACGGGTCCTCGAGGACCGATCCCATGTGATTCCGCCAATCCGGTGTCCTCCCAATTTGTCGCTTTTTCTTTGTGGCGGAGTTTTTGGCCAAGATTGAGGTTAAGCATTTTTTGGAAGTAATTACGTTTCTAATTTGAGTCAGACTTCAACGAAATTTTCTTTATGAGATATTGGGGTTTTATCAGAGGATTGTGTCCATGTTTCGTGTATTCTGCGATTTAAAATGCATTTGATGATTTCAAATTTCCCAAACCTGTTATTGTTGATGTTTCGGTCCGCTAAAAGAGTTCGTTTGGGGGAAAGCGATCGGCGTTGCGTTTTAAGGTGAATCCTCAGCGACCTGTAGTAAGATTCTCATCCGCTAGATAGCCACTGTTCCGCGGTCCAGAAACCATGCTTTTTCCGCCTTTAATCGTTAATTGCGAGAGCTAGAGTTAACTTTTCGAAAATGTAAGAACGTTGCGTTCTAGATCAAATCCTAAGGAAAATTTTAAGACCATTCCGAGCCATGGACGAAGATATAACTAAGAACTGCCGACTTCCTATCTCCGCCCGTGTTAAAACCGTTAGCGGGTTTTTCGAGCGCGACCGCAGCGCTCCAAGCAGCAGTAAGGGTCAACTAAAAGCGAACCGCTGCAGCGGGGCCGCTCCGGCTCCCTTTCTCCCATGCCTTCCCGCAAATGTATACCGTGTAGGTAATTTGAATCACGATTGAACAAAGGGGAACAAATGATCAGCGAATTAAAAGGAAGCAAAATCCGCTAAAAAGCAAACGTCTGGAGATTTTTTGAAAGATTCCCGAATTGTCGAAAATGATTATCAAAGGGCTGAAATACTATACATCACAGTTAACCTCAAAACGGAATCAAACAAGAAAGAGTACATAGACATTTGTTTATTAGTAAGATCAAGCGACTATTTAATTTGCTGATGATTCTGTTACCTTTTCCAAAGTTGATTCTGAATTTCCTTGCTTTCGATCTTCCATTGAGATACTGAGTTATCTGATCCTCTTGGGTCGCCGACAACAGTTGACAGCCATGCCAATCATGCCATAACAGACCAACTCCAACAACGGTTTTAGCAGTAGCACAGCATGTGAGCATGGACACATCGCTAGGATCGCTCACTTGAAAGAGTAGTTCAGTGACCGCTGCTTGGGGCGCTGGGTCGAGAGCAAAACAGGACTAACAACAGTCGGCAGTCCTTAGTTATATCTAGAGTCCCTATATATGAAAGAGTCTCGCCATACGAGGTTCCATCTCTGATTGGCTGCTGAAATGTGAAGAAGAAGAAGGGGTCTATGAAGCCTGGAGGCGCGCCTCTTGTTTACATCTTCATGGAGCCACCTTCATTGCTGCCCTGCTTTGAGGAACTTTCGGCATTTTTAGCTTGTACTCATGAAATTTGAATTGGAAATTTATGAAAATATGTTCAGAACAGGATAAAATTCACGCATTACTTTTAAAACAGGTAGTGAAGCCAACGGGTATTGGAGGTTAGGTTGACCTAACAAAGATTAATTACACACGAATATATGTATTGGTAATCTTTGGCGGGAAGATCGTGGATAAAAATGTAAACAAGGCGCGCCTCCACGCTCCTCTGACACCTTCTTCTTCCTCACTTCTGTTCACGTGTCTTGACTCTTTCATATATAGGGACTCTAGTTATATCTTCGTCCATGGTTTTGCGACGACCTCCCGTCCCCTTTGCTCTCCCCACGAACTACTGCAACTACGCCTACAACGGTTGCTTGCCGCGTTGTGCAGTTTGCATGAATGAGTGTGTCCTCTACTTCATCCCAATTTCACAGCCATCACGGATGCCACGCCCTCCACGGGGTTTTTTACCTGGTTTTATGCGACATCGGTCATCGTGGCCCAGTGTTACATGGTAATCAGCGGCGGATTCGGGAAAGGCACGCCCCCCCCCCCCCAACTCACGGTAGCCTTTGCCTTTTTTCAACAGAAAAAAAACCCATAAATTCCTCCTTGCAAATTTGAAAATTATAGGCCTGAAGCCCCCCCCCTAGGTGTCTCTTATTTTTTAAATTTTCGAAAAGTTAACCTCCAGTTCTCTCAAACCGTGCTATGAGGCATAAAAATCAAGAATATTTTTGGGAAAAAAAAAAGAAAATTTTTTTAGAGGGGCTCTCAAGCGGCATAAAGGGCGTAAGTGCAAAATTTGCAACTACAGCAAAGTATAGTCGATTTCTTATGGAAAATGCAATAATGCTGCCCTTTTGGGCGAAAAATTTTGTCCGTTTGACCGATCTTTAAGCGTTTAGCGAGAAAAAGTCAATTAGAGAGGGCGCATTGCAAGTTTCGCGCGCGAGGAGCTTAGCGGCGGCGCGCGGCCGGGTCAGCACGTTGAACGATCGTCGCGTGCGCAGTTGGTAGGCAGATTGATAATGGATATTCTCTACATACGTGCAAAGGCGTATTGTGCGCTCTTTCTCACCTTATTTAGAAAATATGTGTATCAAATTATTAACTGGATACACATGGACACAGAAACAGAAAAATGCAATTTTAGTGGTAATCGTTGCCTTGTTCTGCATTTCAAAATGAACAAATAAATAAATTAATACAGTCGTCAAAAAAACATAAAATCTCTTAAACTAAAACGACTAAGGTAAACGCCCCAGTAGCCGACACCCCTGAAATGTACCAGTACCAGACACCCGCTTTTCACTATGTGAAAAATATTAGTTTAGCGGCAATTTTGGTGTTTTGCGTATTGATTTCGAATGTTTCACAGTTGAGGTCTCAGAAAAAACCACACAAAACACCAGTATTGCCGCCAAACTAGTACTTTTTACAGTGTGAAAAATGGGTGTCGGGTACTACTGCAAGTCGGCTACCGGGGGGTTCACCTTAGAATAAACTAAATTGTCGCACACCTAAAAAGGCTTGAAAAAAAAAAAATTTAGCATTATAATTTTTTCAAGTCATGGACGGAAATTTTTCGGGACCGTTTCCCTACATTTTTAGTGAAATGGGTTGCTACTTTCCAGTAAATCCTGAAAATCTTCTTCTTTGGTCGTTACTTTTTACTTTCTCGCTCTAATGAAATTAGAAAAATTGAGAAAGTATTGTAACGGACGCCACAGACATTTTATGCATTTACCTCAAACTACATATATTTCGAAAAAACTAAAATGTCATGGATAAATGTTTTTTAGGATAGTATGAGGCATGATGAGAGCCAATTATTTTATAATGATCATGATTGACTTACAAGGGGAGGCTCAGAAGTCGCCGCCTCCGATTTTGAAAACAATTGCACGAAAATGTAGCTAAAGTAAAACCATTAGACCCGTGTTTCTCACTTTTTGCCAATGTGCCTTCCTAAAGTGTCAGGAATTTTTTGAAAGTTGTCGAAATACACACAAATATTCGGAACGCTCTCCGCTCGGGTTTTTACGTGAATTTCGGCAACTTTCAAAAAATTCCTGACGCTTTAAGAAGGCTCATTGGCAAAAAGTGAGAAACACGGGTCTAATAGTTAGCTACATTTTCGTGCAATGGTTTTAAAAATCGGAGGCGGCGATTTCTGACCCTCCCCTTGTTAGTCGCAGCGGGCCAAGTATCGAAACAAAATGCATCAAACATCTCTGCGCCATTGCAACACTTTCTCAATTTTTCTAATTTCATTAGAGCGAGAAAGTAAAAAGTAACGACCAAGAAGAGATTTTCAGGATTTACTGGAAAGTAGCAACCATTTCACTAAAATGTAGGGAAACGGTCCCGAAAATTTCCGTCCATGACTGAAAAAATTATAATGCTAAATTTTTTTTTCAAACCTTTTTAGTTGTGCGACATTTAGTTATTCTAAGGTGAACCCCGTAGCCGACTTGCAGAGTACCCGACACCCATTTTTCACACTGTAAAAAGTACTAGTTTGGCGGCAATACTGGTGTTTTGTGTGGTTTTTCTGAGACCTCAACTGTGAAACATTCGAAATCAATACGCAAAACACCAAAATTGCCGCTAAACTAATATTTTTCACATAGTAAAAAAGCGGGTGTCTGGTACTGGTACATTTCAGGGGTTCGGCTACTGGGGCGTTTACCTTAGTCGTTTTAGTTTAAGAGATTTTATGTTTTTTTGACGACTGTATTAATTTATTTATTTTTCTTTTTGAAATGCAGAACAAGGCAACGATTACCACTAAAATTGCATTTTTCTGTTTCTGTGTCCATGTGTATCCAGTTAATAATTTGACACACATATTTTCTAAATAAGGCAGTGACGTAGATAAGGCCCCCGCGGACCCCGCCAGGCGGGAGGGCCCCCAGGCTCTGAGGGCCCCTGAAGACCGACGATGTTGGGGCCCCGGGCCTGATGAAAGGAAAAACTTTTCAAAGTAAAGAAGGCAAGTTTTTTCATTATTGAAATAGCATTCTCCTTCGTTTTTTGTTTGTAAGTATCTTCCGTCTTCCAACACTGTTTCCGCGTTTTCTTACGGAAATACTTTTCCATAAAAAAAAGTCGCGAGTTTTAAGTACTTCGATAGGAAAACAAGAAGAAGGGAGGAAATAAAAACGATAACTATAAGCATGAATTGTGTGAGAATTTTTAGATGAACTATAATCTCCAAAATTTTTCGGGGAAACACCCCAGATCCCAGGTCCTACGCGGGGGGGGGGGGGGCTGAACCCCCTATCTTGGAGTGAAAGTAGAGGGGCCCCTAAAAATAATTGGCGGGAGGGCCCCGGAATCCTTGTCTACGCCACTGAAATAAGGTGAGAAAGAGCGCACAATACGCCTTTGCACGTATGTAGAGAATATCCATTATCAATCTGCCTACCAACTGCGCACGCGACGATCGTTCAACGTGCTGACCCGGCCGCGCGCCGCCGCTAAGCTCCTCGCGCGCGCAAACTTGCAATTGCGCCCTCTCTAATTGACATTTTCTCGCTAAACGCTTCAAGATACGGTCAAACGGACGAAATTTTCGCCCTAAAGGGCAGCATTATTGCATTTTCCATAAGAAATCGACTATACTATTGCTGTAGTTGCAAATTTTGCACTTACGCCCTTTATGCCGCTTGAGAGACCTCTAAAAAAATTTTCATTTTTTTTTCCGACAAATATTCTTGATTTTTATGCCTCATAGCACGGTTTGAGAGAACTGGAGGTTAACTTTTCGAAAATTTCAAAAATAAGAGACACCCTACCCCCCCCCCCCCCCCCCTAAGAATTTTCTGGATCCGCCATTGGTAGTAATTTTTGCGGCACACTACGCGATTTCCCGTGCGCTTTCCCACACTTACCTTCTCCCTTATCTGTCAATGGGCGCTCCCCAGGGGCGGCGCGGCGCCCCCCCCTAATTTAGAAAAATCAAACTTTACAATAAAAAAGAATCGGAACATTCGAAGATCAAATAATAACGAAGAGAGTAAGAGTTAACAAACTTTATTCTTAGTTTACTTTACAATTTTAATTAGGGGCGTAATTTAGGGGGGCAGGGCGAAGTAGCCCCCCCCCTAAGCAGTGGTGCCCAACCACCCCTTGCCACTATACAGCTCGCCCCCCAGTTTCAGGATTCCTCTCCCCCCAGATCTAGACCTCCCCTGATTTTTACCCCACCCCCTCCTGATTCAGACGACATCATCCTTCCCACCCGTCATCTCCCTCGCCGAAAGAAGTTTTAAAATCTACTAGTATGAACGTGTCTACATTGGCAACTACCGTTGGCAACGAGAATTTTGCGAACTTCCTTGAAAATTCAGAATCCTCTGGGTCGATAATTACATGATTAGAGAATGTATAGGCGAGAGTTTTGGTTTTGTTAATTTAAATAGGTTAACTCTTAGAATTCATCAGGACAATGAAAATAAAGAAGGAATAGTTGTACTTAGCTTTTACTATTTCTATCATCTGATGCTGTCACTTTATTCATAATATCAAACACGTCAAAATAGAATTACTTTTGATACAACTAAATGCTACAATCACTTACAATTTCTACCATTTGGAAGGATAATTGATTTATTTTCTATTTTGGGCGGAAGTGGGGGGGGGGGGGTTCTCTAGACTTGCCCGTCTCTAGGTGGTGTCCCCTAGACCTTCCATTGACATTCAAAAAGTTGCCCCTCCGGGCAATTGTTTTGCGGGTGCCCATGTCTTTGTCCATGGTCTCTGAACCAGAAATTGAACGTTCTTCCGGTCTGTGGTTGCCTTCTTTTCTCATAAGTTTAGGCACGGCCACCCTGTAAACCCCACAACAAGTTAAAAGTCCGCAATCCGCACCCTCAACCCGCAGCCACTATCAAAAGTAAATTGCCGGTTGACTTGCAGGTACTCTCCTCCTCCTCCCCCAACTTAGATTAGACACAATATAAAATTAAAAAAAAAAAAAAAAAAAAAAAAAAAAAAAAAAAAAAAAAAGGTGAAAAATAGAATGTATGCCCCAGCAAAGGGCCCCCTCCACAGTTTTCCAAGAGAGGAAGCGACCCCCTTGCCAGCGTAACTCCGAAAAAATAATTCCAACTGGGATCCAAGTAACTCAAGTAAGGTCTCAAAATGAAATCAGATGGATCCGAAATTTTAACGGCGAGTACCGGTAAGCTTACTCTTTTGATCGGTCCAAACCGGATTGCGATACATCGATTTACTCTCGAGATATCGATTTTTCAAAGGCGCGCGGTATAGGGTCAGAAATCTAAGATTCTCTAAAATCCGCGAATTTCGACTCTCATGGACCTAGCATGCGCCGTGAGAAGTCATATGTGAGTTTTCTGAGTTCACATGAAGTTCATTAAGGGCCCTGACAAATGTCGGACCGATAAAGTCTATATCGGGGGGGGGGGGCGTGGCCCAACTCCAGCGTAAGTCTCACGTACAATGTCTAACTGCGGCCGCGGGAGGTCCCATAAGATCCGTTTAAAAACTTGGATGGATCTGAATTTTTTTCATGAATTATCTAAAAGCTGAAGCTACCGCCCAATCCAAACCGCAGTGCGCAATCCATCGATTCGTTCTCGAGATATCGATTTTTCAAAGGCGCGCGGTCTTGTCAGATCGACCTTAGAGGGGCGCTGGAGGCTGGAAAAAGGCGAATTTCGTCTCTCACGAACCAGTCGTGTGCCGTATTATATCGGTTCCGCTTTTTTTCGGGTCCCAATGATGTCCCGAGAGGGCCAATGCAGTTTCGAGCCAAAAAATATCATCTTAGGGGGGAAATACTCCCCGTTTTAGCGTAACTCTGACAAGAAATGTCTAACTGCGGCCGCGAGAGGTCCTGTGAGGTCATTAAATAAACTCGGATGGATCTGAAATTTTCGAGGTTGTCAGTCACAAGCAAGCGCTTTCGACCGGTGCAAACCGAATTGCAATACATCGATTCACTATCGAGATATCGATTTTTCAAAGGCGCACGGTCTTGTCAGATCGAACATTGAAATAAGCTGTGGATACTCTGTATCCGCGAATTTCGTCTCTCATGGACCGTTTAAGCTCCCTTAAAAATCGAATGAGCTTTTTTCAAGTTCATATTACGTTCCTTAAGGGCCTTGATGAGTGTCGGATGACATTTGATCAATATTAATATTCATTTTTTAATCTGAGACAAAAAGAGCTGAAACCATAAATACGAAGAATTTCCATCGTGATGACTTTGGTTCAAGCGAGAAAAATTCTATAGAAGTCCCAAATAACTAGACTAGACTTTCCGGCTTGCTGGGATTGGTATTAAGAATTTCCTTCCTGATGACTTTGGTTCAGGCGAGAGAAATCTAAAAAAGTCCCAAATAACTAAACTAGACTTTGCGGCTTGCTAGGATTGGTATTGCGTCATCCGATTTTAAAGGAACTATCACTATCGAAATCGATTTTCAAAACCACAGTATTCACCCCGCCTCGTGAACAACTGTTTCAACACGCTATAAGTAAATTTTCATTCCCCTTTGACCTATCAAATTATTTTTACAGCGATCA
>VMOF01000073.1:0-14389 GCA_011764245.1 Trialeurodes vaporariorum
AGGGTGATCACCTTTTTGGCAGGCCTTCTTACAATTTTCACGCAATTAAACAAGCGTAAAAGCTAAGGCTACAAACTAATTTAATCTTGACTTGTTATACATTTTTTAAATGCTTATTTACCCCTCTTTCATGAGCCATGATTATCTTTTCGTAAACTTTACCTGTTTTGACTATATCAGCAAATATTTGTGTCAACACGTGGTTTGACTGGTCCACCTAAGGTGGCCCGCTCGTTTTTGTAACATGTTTATACTGACCTACGATAGGTGACAAATTAATTTTAACGATTCATAGGCCGGTATCATTAGCATCAGGTGTCAAAACGGACAACTGGACCAAAAAGGAGTAAAGAAAAATAAAAAATTCCGCTGAATATAAATTTTCACGGAAAATATAAAAAATATGGTTTTACTCCCTCTATTTTATTTGCACTCACTGGTGGTTATGGTCCCCGTTGACTCCGGGCTGATGGGCACTAATATTTAGTTTATAATTCCCTGTAATGGTAATTAGTAAAGATGAACTAATTAAGTACTATCAGCAGCTAATTAATTACAATTAACAACCATTTTTGGAATACTATCATCAATTATAAATGGGAATATTAGTGATAAAAAAATGAAAAAATGTGAGGGGACCAAAAAGGGTTAAAACCCCCCTTTAACATTATAATTTTATCATTATCATTGTAATTTTTGATTGAACAAAGGTATTGAATCCATATGTGAACGATTCAGAGGCATTCGAATGCGTATTCATGAAATTTAAAAGGGGGTGGCCACCTTAGGTGCATCAAAAATATTAGGGGTGGCCACCTTAGGTGCACGTTTTGCGCGATGTCAAAACCCTACTTTTTTTCAAAAGCAAAAAAAAGCCCAAAAACAAAACAAAATTAAAAAAATTGAAATCAGTATATGATAGCCAACTGTCTGAAGAGTAATTTGACGTATTTCGTTTTTTTATCTCTTTCATGCATTATTAGTGGAAATTGGCTCCAAGTTTAGGTACTATCAGTCAATTAAAGAATGGGACTAAAATATATGTCATCGGCCGCTTGGCGCATAAGGGACCACATATTTTAGTCCCATTCTTTAATTGACTGATGGTACGGCCACCTTTGGGTCACCTACCTAATGGGTTCATGCTGCCTCTCTTTTAGTGGCGTAGCGTGTAATTTGACAACGTTGCAGTTCGTCCATCTAAACCCGTGAAAAAGATCAAAGTATTGGGGGTTCGATGAACACCTCCGCATTCGACCTTTACACGTGGGTTTAAATGGACACATTGCAACATTGCCAAATTGCACGCTACACCACTGCTCTTGCATCGCTAACATGGCGTCACTTCTCTATATAGTTATAGCTCGTTGGACCAAACCCAAGCGAAACACGGTTTAGCATTTATGGTGATTTAAACTGATGAGTCAGCTCCTGGATCAAAAGACCGAGGGATTTCAAGGGACGAATCGGATTCCAGTTCAGTGGTCCAGTTACGTTCTGGAATCCCGATTCCTTCGCCATTGATTCAGTGCGGCACCAACCAACCCCGCACTGCCTTTTCCGTTATTTAGGAACGGAGAACACTTGATTTATTCGTCGTTGCATTTAAGCAATTTCGCGAACGAATTCTCGCGTACCGTGGCCACGGGGTCGAACCATAAATTTTCCTGGAATCCACTCTTTTTGCTTTTTCCCTTTTTCGTTATTTGTTTTTTGTTTTTTTTTTTTTTTTTTTTTTTTTTGTTTTTTTGTTTTTTTGTTTTTTGTTTTGTTTTTTTTTTTGTTTTTGTTTTTTTTTTTTGTGCGAGCATAGATTACTATATTCGCGTGGTGTTGTTTTCTTTTATAAATTATTTTTTAATTTTTGCTTTTTCCCTTTTTCGTTATTTGTTTTTTTTTTTTTTTTTTTTTTTTTTGTTTTTTTGTTTTGTTTTGTTTTTTTTTGTGCGAGCATGGATTACTATTTATTCGAGTGGTGTTGTTTTCTTTTATAAATTATTTTTTAATGGGTTAATGCTCTCGAAATGTGGACAGCCCCTCTTCTTTATTACCTCTTCTTGAAGGGAATTAGAGGGAAGGGTCGGGGCACCAGAGCAACGGAATTGCATCGCTTTGTTGCAACAAAGATTACAAGTGCTCTGGAGTGAGTAGACATTTCAGAACCAGTATAATGGGTGACTATGAGAAAGTCCCCACTCAGAAGTTAGGGTGACTACAGTTCGATAAGTTGGAGCAACTTCTTATATTTTCAGTACGATTTAAACACAAGCCTCGAGATTTAAATTCTTTAATTTTCTTACTATACCTACTTCATTTGCTGTTTTTTTCTCTCTTTATAAACTTCAAGTTTACAAAACTTGTTCAGAAGCGCCGCGTCGCACTATGATCCGGATGGCTATTATAGATTGTATAAAGTCATAACTTATGATTAGAAAATGCCACAGGAATGAAACTTTAATAATTAGATTTTACTTCTTCTTTTGATCATATTAATTTTTGACGCCCCTGGGGCCCCGGTGGGGGCCTTAAACCCCCTCAATCAAAATTTTACTATCGGCAACCCCCATCTTCTGATACATCAATCGAAAGCTTGTAAAAAATGAAGAATTTTAACGCAAATTAGAGCTGTGTATGTGCATTCACACTGAAGTTAGGGCAGGTCAAAGTTTGACTTTATCGGAATTAAGAACTGTCATAACTTTAGTGCGAATGCACGTAAAGAGCTCTAGTTTAAATTAAAATTTTTCATTTTTTACAAGCTTTCGATTGATGTATCAGAAGATGCGGGTTGCCGATAGTAAAATTTGGCTTATGGGGGTTTGAGGCCCCAACCGGGGCTCCAAGGGCGTCAAAAATTAAATTTATCAAGTGAAAAAGTAAAATCTAACTTTTGAGAAGATATTCTCAAAGTTTCATTCCAGTGGCATTTTCCAATCATGAGTTATGATTTAACACGAGCTAGAATAGCCACCCGGGACCATAGTGCGTCGCGAGGAATTTAGCAACATCGTAATTCGTCGCTTTAAACCTGTGCGAAAGGTCGAACTATTGGGGTGCACTGTGTCCCTTGAATCGATATTTTTTATGGGCTATTTTTAGACTGAATTCACGTGATGGGCTTGACCTGCGCTGTGTTAACTCCGATCCCACTGATTGTGACTGTCATGATTCTACATATACGTATATACCTACCCACGTTCCATGCCGCGTGAAGAGATAAAATAAGACACGATCAAGGAAAAATGGTCTTTCCTGAAGCCACAGTATCTCAAGTACCCCCTAGTAGCATCGACTTGGGAAAAACACGATTTTTTTTTTTGAAAAACACGTGAAATAACTTGTAAAAACTCGTAAAAATTACTGGAAAAAAACTCGTAAAAAACTCGTTGCTCGCACAGAATATGCATTATTTTCCGTAAAATTAACGAGAAATTATCAAAGAATAAGGAAAAAACACGGAAATTATTGGTAAATTAGACGAAAAAAATTTCAATGGAAAGAAAATGATATTCATTTAACCGATGAAAATACGTAAAATTTACGTGGCTTTTACACATACCTTGGTCTTTTCTCGTAAATTTAACAAGTTTTTTCCGTAAAATACATGATAAATTGCCTGCAAATTCCTCCCAAAAATGAGTAAAAATTCGCGTAAATTTTATGTTTTTTTTTGACGTGAATTTTATGTTTCTTCTCCTTCCTTCACAGCATTTATCTCGTTTATTTTACCGATACTTTTCGTTTTTTTTCTTAGCCCTTGATTTGTCCTAGAAAATTTAACTCTACAGGGAGTCAATTAAAAAAGGAGCCAGGCTTAATATCTCGAAAACGGCTCCGAATTTCGAAAAACGCTGAAACACGTGTTCGATTCTTTCGAGGGGGACATCTTTTGGGGGGGCCCCCAATTTGGGGGCCCCCCCTCTGGGGACCCCCAGGGGGGTCAAGTCCCATATTTCAAATGGGGACCCCCATTTTTTATTTAATAATCGGTAAGAGGGTAAAATTTTAAGACTTTTGGCGCAAACCGAAAGTCGATATCTTTTTTCTTGTTCGATATATCGAAGGTCAAAGTTCGATATGGACCCATCTTCAGAAATTCGTAACTTTCCTTTAAATAGTCCAAATTTCAAAAACTTTGGGTCTAAAATGCTCTACAGAGCAAGCATTTTTCAAAAAAAAATTCAATTTAACAGAAATTTAGTCAAACTTTGATTTTAAAGCCCCCAAACATTTTTAACGTTTTTGGCCCCCACGGAGGGCTATCAAAAAAATTCCGAGAGACGACCCCTATCGAGTGATACATCAATCGAAAAAGCGTAACAAACTGAGCATTTCGGCGTAAACCGGAGATCCATATCGTTTTTCATATTCGAGATATCGAATGTCAAATGTCGATTTACAGAATGCGATATCTCGAATATGAAAAACGATATGGATCTCCGGTTTACGCCAAAATGCTCAGTTTGTTACGTTTTTTCGATTGATGTATCACTCGATAGGGGTCGTCTCTCGGAATTTTTCTGATAGCCCTCCGTGGGGGCCAAAAACGTTAAAAATGTTTGGGGGCTTTAAAATCAAAGTTTGACTAAATTTCTGTTGAAATTGAATTTTTTTCTGAAAAGTGCTTGCTCTGTAGAGCATTTTAGATCCAAGTTTTTGAAATTTGGACTATTTAAAGGAAAGTTACGAATTTCTGAAGATGGGTCCATATCGAACTTTGACCTTCGATATATCGAACAAGAAAAACGATATCGACTTTCGGTTTGCGCCAAAAGTCTTAAAATTTACCCTCTTACCGATTATCAAATAAAAAATGGGGGTCCCCATTTGAAATAGGGGACTTGACCCCCGGGGGCCCCCCAGAGGGGGGCCCCGAAATTGGGGACCCCCTCAAAAGATGTCCCCCTCGAAAAATCGAACACGTGTTTCAGCGTTTTTCGAATTCGGAGCCGTTTTCGAGATACTAAGCCTGGCTCCTTTTTTAATTGACACCCTGTATAATTTATATATTCGTACGGGCTCCCTCCCCCCCCCCCCCCCCACCATCTCCCCCCTCCACACTCTCCACTACCCACACCAAATGCAATTTGTTTTTTTATGAAAATGAGTAATATTCGATACTGTTGACCCTTGCACGCAGCGTTGAGAGCAAACTACAACTTCAATAAATATTCACGCGGGGTTGTCAATCCCTATCCATTAAAATTCCCTGCAAAATATAGCTTAAAATTTAATCGTAACCAGGTTCATGGTACTGTGAGAAAGCCCCTAGAATCACTTAGAGCAAACTTAAAGTCTGGGAGCGTAAAAAGATCACAGGTTCCCCCAAATTAAGTATATGACAACGGATACCTCAAATTACCTGAAATTTTGAAATGATAAACAATTAGAGCAGGGCCATTCAGAGTATCGGGTTCTGACAAGGAGCGGTGTGTGCTCCCAAATTGCATCAACACACATCGGCGAGGTTGGTTAGTGCTGAGTTTGACTCGTTCCTAATCAACCGCTCACCGATGAGCTTTGATGCAGTTCAGAAGCAGATACCGCTACTTGTCAGAACCCAATACTGAAAATGGTCATGCTCTAAAGGCTGAAATATCAAAAAAAGAAAAAAAAAAAAAAACAGTTCAAGTGCAGCTTTTACCCTCCCTTCTGCCTGAAACACATTTACCTTGGAACTGCTACATCTAATAAAACATATTTCAATTCATCATGCCAAGCATGGAGCATTGATGCGGTTTGAATGAGCTTTATGAGATGACTGAGCAGAGCAAGAGATGTCAGCACGATATATCCCACACAACTTAAAAAAAAAAATATTTTATAGTATAATAAGATATTGTAGCAGCACCAAAATATTTTTAAATATACGACTCCATAATTGTTTGGCATTTCAGGTTTACAATTAAAATTTAAACAAACAAGCATGCGGGCACCATGGTAAATGATACTGTTAAATGGAAATACAACTCACCTTGTTTGAACGTCAAGCGGTAATCGGAGAATTAGTTTCATGACACAAGTTTAAACACAACACTATGCATTTTTTTTAGCTTCAGCTAAGACATCTCACCAAACTGTAGTAAATTATTTTTGAAGATCATGTGGTATAACAGTTGTCAAGCGATGGCATCAATTTAAATCACAAGAGAACAAGAAATGAGCTGGTAAGAACTCCGAATTAACACGTTTTTCAGCTCTTCAAATTTAACGCACTGATTTGAACAAAAAAAAAAAGTTGATGCGGGTGGCAGCCTGATCCAGTGAGCTAGATGAATTTGCAATTTGGATTCACAATCTGGCTTCTATCTTCAAATTTCCTCCAGAGCGACGATTCAATTTCTTTCTGTAGCTTCCCTTCTCAAATTGTCGAGAATTCACAAACACGAGAAAATAATTAGAAGGGATTCCGCAGAAAAAGTACATCATGGCTGATTTTTTCTAGTAACCAGTATCTTTCTGAAAGAAATACCAAGAAAAATTACAGATAGCACTTCCATAGAGATTTAGAGCCAAGCAAAGTTACATTATTTTAACTTCATGAAATGGACATTAATTTGCTGGAAAACGGGAGTGAAAAATAAGAAGCTTTGAATTGAACGTGTGTGAGTTGCAAAATGTCCTTTTCTGTGATGGAGTTATGAATGAGTTTTTTTAAAAAGGTAGACATATGTATTATTGCTTCCAGCCAAAAACGGATCCAGCAATCTGGCAACCATGTATTAATCTCATTTGAGTGCATGAGAAACAATCGATTAGTGAAAGGACCATGGCCTCCTCACAAATCGATTGTTCCTGAATCGTAAAACCGGGATGAATTTTCCTCTCGTTCAGCTTCAATCGCATGACAAGAAAGTGAGGTTATAAATTTCTAAAGCAATGAGAGATGACAATCACAAAGGAATAGTTTAAGCTAGACTTAAAGTGAATCGATTATTCTCTCTAGAGCTAGACACGGCCAGAAAAATCATTATTGACAAGGCTGAAGTCATAACTGCAGTTTGCAGAAATAGAATGCAAGGGAACCTTTGTCCTTGAATCACTGATCAAAGTTGAAAATAAATGGATTCGTCAAAAAGATTCAGACTAATTATGAGTATGTACTTACACAAAGCCAGTTAAAAATATCGAGGAGTTGGTGAGTTTACCAGGATCGACGATCACAGACAATAATTAGGCACTGAACTTAAGAAAGTCTTATGTACTGAATTAAAGAGCTCCAACTCTCATTGTTGTTTCTAACTGGGGAAATGACCGTTGCGTTGTATTGCAGAGGGTGTGAGTGTGAGTGTAGGCGGGTATAGACTTGACTTTCACGCTATCATCACGTGACAAAGACCATGACTCCAAAGATGGCGTAAACGATGCAGTCCACCACCAACGCATCAACGGTCTACATTCGGGCGGGACTAGTTTTGAGGTTATGTTTAGTTGTTTTGATCCCGCGCCGCGGATATGGCTTTGTAGCTCTGTGTATTTTGTTTGTTAATTTCTGCAAAGGTCTTCGGAACTAGACATTGAGACAGACACTAGTTCTTTTACACTCGCAGTATTTCGAAGTATACTGATATGTTTGTGCTTCGTAGTTTCAGTTTTCTTCATTGATCGGATTCCAGAAGTTGAGTCAGTGTGTCCATCTCGCGTGTGTTTGTGCTCGCTGGTACAGTTAGATAGTGCTGACTTCTGCCAAGTCCTTCTAATATAATTCATCGTTTGTGCAAATTCTCTATTTGAAAAAGGAAGTAACAGAAAAAAGTGGAATCAACTTACCGTGGGGTTTATACCAACCCACAATGTTTTGATGTTTCAATCAGTGCGTTAAATTTGAAGAACTTCAAAAAGTGTCAATCCGGAATTCTTATTAGCTCATTTCTTATTCTCTTGTGATTAAAAGTGGTGTCATATCTTCACCTGGTATACCAAACGGGCTTTAAAACAATGTAATCCATGCTGTTTAATGAGATGTCGTCTCAGCTAAGACGGACAAGTGTTGTACATAGTGTTGTATTTAAAGTTGTGTCGACAAACCAATTCTAGGATTACTTACCGCTCGGCGTCCAAACTTGGTGAGTTGTATCTCTGTCTAACAAAAAAGTTAATTTGCCTTTGCATGCTTGTTTTTTTAAATGCCCATTGTTAACCTGAAATGCCAATCAATTCTAGAATCGTATTGAAAAATCTCTCGTCGCTGCCTCAAGCTGATATTTTAAAGTTGGGCGCGACACAGTGTGTTACATCTCAACCTACCGAATTCCCCACAAATTTTAATCCGACTTTCCTTGTGAAGTAAACAAACTACATGGTGGTGTTCTTTGATCCTAATTTTCCGTTGTTTTTACCGGAAATTTGCGTAACATACCAATCAATAATTGTACGTAATTTTACGTAATTATCTCAAGATCAACACGTAAAATTTACAGCTTTTTCTCGTGAAATGTCCGTAAATTTTACGTAAATTTCATAAGAAAAAAACGTAAAATTTCTAGTTTTTTTTCGTAAAATTTCTATAGATAATTACTGAGGGAATTCTGAGGGTCCCCAACCTGAATGAGGATTCCCTCTAACTGAGGATCCCCCCTTAACTGAGGGTCTCCCCCCGACAGTGTCTCCACCTGACTGAGTGTCTTTTCCCCTAACTGAAGGTCTACCCCCCGACTACTTTCGAAAATAACCCCAAATTTTAACGGGGGAGGACCCCCTCCTCCTGGGGGGGGTTCCATACCCTCTAGACTTTTCAGTTGGGAAAAATGTCTGATTTGGGGTGAAGGGTCGTAGAGGGGGGGGAGGTGAAAATGTCTGAATTGGGGGGAAAAGCCGGGGGGGATTTCATAATGTCTGATTTTGGGGGAGGGTCGGATGGTCGGAGGGGGGGATGAAAATGTTTAATTTGGGGGGTAACTCGTATATCGACTAGGGAGAGACTGGCACCCCTGGAAGTTCGTGTAATACTTTTCGAAGATTTCACCATGATGTCTCAAGAGAATTTTAGGAAATATTTACCGGAAAGTTGCGAAACATTTCAATGAAAATTTTATACGTCAAAGTCTGAATTAAATGCGTAAAACTTTTGGATTTTCCTTGTAAAAATTTTTCTATATTTTTACGAAAAATTTTTCGTTAACATCATGAGAAAAACACGTAATATTTACAGCCTTTTCTCGTGAAATGTCCATCGGAACTTCATCGGAAAATTTTTCGTAAATGTCATAAGAAAAACACGTAAAATTTTCGGTTTTTTCTCGTAAAAATTTTTATCGATAATTTCACGTAAATTTTACGTAAATATCATAAGAAAAACACGTAAAATTTTCGAGTTTTTCTCGTAAAATTTGTATCGATAATTTTACGTAAATTTTACGTAAATATCTTAAAAAAAAAATCGTGAAATTTACGGTTTTTTTTCGAAAAATTTCTGGTATGAGAAAATAACGAGAATTTTACGTTTTTTTTACGAGTTTTTAGCAAAACTTCAGTATTTTACAAAACTTTTACGTTTTTTTTTTAAGTTTTTCCCAAGTCAATGCTACTAGGGCCCTTAAGCTTTGTCAAGCACATTTTGGAAAGTTAACAAAGTAAGAATTGACTTGAAGCAAAATTT
Organism: Trialeurodes vaporariorum; assembly: GCA_011764245.1. Lineage (NCBI taxonomy): Eukaryota > Metazoa > Arthropoda > Insecta > Hemiptera > Aleyrodidae > Trialeurodes > Trialeurodes vaporariorum. The sequence continues at coordinate 9,599 of VMOF01000073.1, forward strand.
TCCCCGAATTTCTTGAGCTCTCAAACAGAGTAACGTCTACCCCCAAACATACTTATAGACGCAAAGTCAGGCGAATAACACGGGGAAAAAAAAAAATACGGTGAAAATAACCATACGGATACCTGATTTGGAACCTGCTAGATGTTATGGTAAGTTAATCAGAAAAATACTATGTTTTGACTAGGTACTAGGTGATGTTACCTGATTGCATGTTGAAATTTTCTCAAAGTATTGGTAAATGTACCATAATTCTGGTAAAGTTTACCATAACATCAAGCAGGTGCCAAAATCAGGTATCCGTATGGTTATTTTCACTAATCTTTTTTTTCCCTGAATAAGGACTCTTTTTTTTCGCTGAGTAAAATATTCCTGTTAATTCAACCGGAATTCCGTTTTGGATAGAAATAAATTGAATTCTTCTAAAAGTAACCGGAATTCTTGTTAAAAAAACCTAACGTCCGGTGATTGTAACCAGAATTCCAGTTACAGCTAGTTACCGGAATTCCGGAGAAGGAATGTCCTATCATAATTCTTGTTACGGCAACAGGAAATTTTTTTTATTGTTCAAAAGGGTTAGCGAGGCAAATAAGCAGCTGGTGAACTACTGTTGAATGGTGAACATTGCTCAAATCAAGTTTGCATTTGAGTTAGCTTTAAACTAAAATTATTCGCATACCCCCACAACTGATAAGCGCAACTTTTTCAGGCGGGTTTAGTACACTTTGTTACCGTCGTCAACAGTGGCGTAGCATGCAATTTGGCAACATTGCACTGCGTCCATTTAAAACCCCTTTTAAAAGGTCGAATGTGAAAGTGTTCACCGAACACTCCATAGTTCGATCTTTTTCACATGTTTAAATGGACGAACTGCAACGTTGCCAGATTGCACGCTACGCCACTGGTCGTCAAAGGTAAATATTAAATTAAAAGGTCAAATTTTTTTACGAAAAACGGTAAAATACCTTTGCTGCGCCAATTTTTATATCTAATAGAGTTGAATAGTTTCTTAAACGGAAAAACTGGACTTTGAATGAGTTTTGGAGAGGAGGAAAATTTCAATCAGAACGGGGCGGCGACCTGTAGTGAGCACTTCGTTACGCATTAAAAATGTGCCTTGATTCAGGCGCAGTGGATAGCGCTGGTTGTCATTTACGGCATTCATTCCGGCGTTAAAAGGTCAAATACATTCCAGAAAGATCAGACGACACCGATAAATAACACCATGTTTGTAAATATTGGAATTTGATGATCTTTTATTTTTCAAGAGTTGAAGAAAGAAAGACTCGCAATTATTCCCTTTGTCGTGAAATCACTCATAATGTATATGCTTCCTATCGTTTAACGTATCTTAAATAAATAATAATAACAATATAATTCAATGTTCATACACTGACAAAAAAAGTGCTGAATTTAACTCTTTTTTAGTTAAAAGTATGATACCACTTAAAAACTGTTAGTTTGACTGTTTAAAATTTAAATTACTTCCGTGCCATGTTATTTTAAAAGTCAAATTTTAACAGTTTTTAAGGTGATTCTTGTGAAACTCCCGGAGATTTCAATCCAATAGATGGCATGACTTGTTGCTGGCTCCGAAAATAGCCGTTTCTTGACGGTTTTCGGCTCTTTTCTCTGATCATACGAATAATAGACGAAAAATCGGACTGTCGGCACCTGCGTAATTTTTTGCTTCATTTTCTGAGCCATAAACGGGCCAAATTGGTTCAGAAAGAAAGACGTATTTATACAAGGAAAAAATCATATGTAATTTAGAGTTGTATCAGTAAAGATTACAGGTGAAACCGAAACCTAAACAAGTAACGCCATCTATCGGATTTAAATCTCCGGGAGTTTAACCAAAAAAAAGTTAAACTTGGCACTTTTTTTCAGTGTATTTTTTAATCTACAATTGAACATAAGGTTGATGTGTAAAACAGTTGACTGAAAATATTTGTATCCAAAAAAATCAAAATAATTTACAGTAAATATTACAGTTTCGCTTCTTAAAGTGTAAATTCAATTTCGAAGCGACACATGGACTTGAGGCCAAGGTTATGCAGACCTCTTGTTTTTCTTATGTGTATATAGTACCTACTTCTCCCCCTTCCTTTAGCAAAAGAACATTTGTGATGAAAGACGGTGAGGGAGGAGGAGTTAAAGGGATAAAGAGGGAGAGTAAATAGAAAAACAAAAGCTTCGTATGTTCGGTGATGATTTTTGCTTTCCCGATTTTAAGTTGTCGAGTTTCTCCGCGACCGCTTATTATTTTTAGTTCGAGCATTCTTTATACCATGGGGTTGAGGGGGACGAGTAGAGGGCAAAACAAATACGAAGGGGCCCAAAAAAAAAAAAAAAACTAGGTCATTATTTTACAACGCTCTTTGCTGCTCTATCACCGTTGCCATATCGAGGAGAAATCTTTCGGTCGACGTTTCCTGGTAAAAATGGTCCTTGAAAATCCTTGCCCAAATCTCCCTGCAATAAGAATTTCCGTGAAATCATAAGGATCCTCACGTAATGGGGCAGTTGCAAGGGTCTGAAATGTTGCGTTTTTTATAAAGAAAATGAAAGTACTTGATGAGCTGAGAACAAAGATGCCTTTGGTTTCTAATGAAATTCCATTGTTCCGGAGATGAGATTTTGGCCCAAAATACATTGTTTTAAATGGGGATTCCGAGTAGTGACGTCACTACACACACGATTTTTTGCAACTTCACACGAGTGTTTCTCCAAAACCAGGGGACTTGGGAAAAAACCAAAGGCACCATTGTTCTTAGGTCATCAAGTACTATCATTTTCCTTATAAAAAACACAACATTTCAGACCCATGCAACTGCCCTATTGCACGGGAAAACCTTATAAATTCTTGAGGATTTTCATACATTTTGACGGAAATCCTTATCGCATGGAGATTTCGGCAAGGATTTTCAAGGACCATTTTTACCATGAAAAATTTTACCATACTGAAAAATGAGCTCATTTTTCAGTAAGCAGATTTTTATCTGTAAAAGCAGTTTTACTCATGCACTGAAAAAAAAATGCTGAATATATCTGCATTTGCGAACTTAAGATTATGAACAAAACTTAAAAACTATTCGTTTTATTGCCATTTAAAATAGTTAAATTAACACAGCACTGCGCGGTAATTTAACTATTTTAAACTGTGAAACCAACTTTCTGATCTGATCCATACTTTTAACTGAGTAAGTTATTAACCCTTTAAATCCGGCTATATTACAAACCCTTCTCATAAAATTTTTTATCAATCTCAATAAATAGAATGAATTTTTCTCGGTTATAGTTTGATGATGTGCATAGTGATTTTTCTTAAAATACTTGTACATCTAACATCATGTTAAATTTTGGGGGAACAAATTTGTACCGTCAGGAGACAAAGGGGTAAATTTAGTGATTTTATCTCAGTGCTGAAAGGGAATATCGACACAAGCTCAAGAAGTTCTGATTGGCCGTTGCTTTTAGATTTTTACGGAGGCGAGCAGGGGTCAGAGACAAATAGATTCACAGCAAGAAAACTTGCGACAGGTGTTCACTTTTCATTCTCGATTTCGCTCGGGACTCGTCGATACAACAGCCAACAGTCACCAATACTGTTGACCGCCGAGCTAAAAGGGAAGGCTCTGATTGGGTCATTGATATACCGAGCTCGTATAGTTTGGATTGACCCATCAAAACAGAACCCGTTTCCGTTTCCGGGACCGTGGACCAATCACAGCCTTTCGTTGAGCTCACCACTCAACAGTAGGCGACTGCTTATTGTTGACGCCGGTGACTTCCGAAGTATCTCACTTGCTCATTTTTTAACATGGGAAGCATACGGTGTGATGGGTCTCTGTTTGTCTCTGGCAGAAGTCGAAGACATCGAAGGCCGAACACAAAAAATCCGATGACTATGTACAACGATCGATTGCTGATGAAGCACTGCTCTACTGTCGAATCGATACATTTTCATTGAATCAAATGGAGGAAAAATAGTTTTGCCCTATTGCATGAGCCGCCACTGAAGAGGAGAAGAGGAAGGATGATTAAAACGTAACGCACGGGAAAAAAACTGGTAAAATTTACCGACTGCATAGTTGATTTTGGAGTCTGATATCAAGTATGATAAATTTCACTAGATTATGGTAAAATGTACCAACATGTTACTTTAATTTACCACAAGGTACGATGAATTTACCATATTATGGTGAAAAGTACCATACCTTCTAGCAGACGCCAAAATCAGCTATGCAGATGGTAAATTCTACCATGCAGTCTTTTTTTCTTTTCCTGCGAAATGCTGGCCAATCCGCATTTCCCCCACTGGTCCACCATCGAACTTATAACCACAGAATACTCTAATCAGAACGGAAACTCTAATTCATTTTGAAACATTCTTTACTTCGGGCCGCCATGTTCGAAAGTGAGTATCTTCGGCAATCTTCGGCAACTGGCCGAGTTGTGATTGGTTGTATAGCCTGAAAAAGCATGTCCGCCATCTTGAGAAGTGAGTAGGCACAGTTGCCAGTTTGTGCTGGTAAATTCCAAATCTTGTTTCCATTGGCTTTTATGGGAGTTTCCCTTCTGATTGTATTATTCTGTGTTATAACCTGCATAGCCTAATAAACCATGATCGTCACTTTGGGATCTCCTGACCAAACTTCCATCGAGGTACTCCACGGCAACCCTGCTATTTACGCCACTGCTGTTGATGCGTTGCGGAAAATGAGAGACGCGGCTGCTGATAGCTCCACGCGTAGTTTATGACGCGACAGGCAGAGCGAGAGCGAATCGTTT
>VMOF01000074.1:0-14378 GCA_011764245.1 Trialeurodes vaporariorum
GAATGTGACCACTGTCCCCTGGCTGTTGGGACGGCGTGGAAATTTGGACCAAAATGCCAATTTTTGGTGCTTTAGCTGGGATATTTGTTGCATTATGTTCGTAGAAGTGACATTTCTGTTGTTTGAAATAAAATCTCGATCGGGGGCATCTAATCTCGGAATTAGTAGCATTAACCCCTGGAATTGTAGGGGGTTTTTTATTGTTGGATTTTTGAATACTTGAGTCTGTGAAACTAGGTGCTGGAAACGATTGAATATAGTTTACAGGTGCCGATATTCCATTGACATTTTGAGTTGGGACAGTTTTGTAGGGGGGGTTAAAAATTGGGTGAATTAATAAAATACAAAAACATGGCTATCAAGTTTGCATTCTGAGCTGCTTTTTTTGGGAGAACATCTCCAGTTCGAAATTTTTGCAAAAATTTAGCAGCATGTTTTTGAGTTGCAAAATTATAATCAAGATTATGATTATTGTAAAATTTCTTCTGTAATTTCTTCGACCGTCATCCGAGTGGGGTTTTTTTCATCTTTGGGATCGCGCCAGATTCTGCTTTTTTTGAAATTCTCCATTTGGGGAAATTTGTTCATTTGCCGATCGGTAAATGATGCCGTTGTAGATGCAATGCACAGTGAGGTCGGTTTTGGATCCAAAAGTTCTGTGAATTTGGAAACTGACGTTACTATAGTATCTGGAGGAATGGAATAACCCAAATTGTTTTCCATGAATTTGAGATTTTCGTTTATCCGCTTTTTTAATTAGCTTTCGCCTTCGGAAATCGTTTTTTTCTTTTTCTGAAACTAATGGATACTCCTTTTTCAAAAACGGTAATAACAGTTCTGCATTTATCTTTATCGTGTGACTTCCAATTCCAATTGGAATGCAGTTTTCGAAGTACTAGCCAAAATTTTTTTCCAAAAAAACGATGAAAAAAAAATTAATAAAAATTAGAATAAAATAACGAATTTAACCGTAAATTACTGAGTTAGGGGCAGTAATGGTACCGAAAAATCTTTAAAAACTTTTTCTACCTGAAAAAGTTGGGCGACCTAACACCATGTGGTGAGGTGACTTTTCCCTTTTTACCTACACCCTTCGATCAACTCAGGATCTGGCGTTTGTCGCCCGCAAAATATCTTGCCACGGAGCACACCCAGGTTCTCTGATAAAAGAGATCTTATTGGGGTGGTGCTTGTGCCAAATATTTTGACGTACTAAATTCACAGTGAAAGGCCAGGGGGTTCCCGTTGGGATCTTTCGTGGAGCTTCACCTATGAATTAGTATGACGACCTAGGGGTTCCCTTTTGTTGATCGGATGCCTAACAGATGACGATTGAAGAGATCAAAACAATCTCAATTTGAAAAATTTTTAAATATTATTTTGATCGAATAATTAAAAATGACAAACGAATTAATCACGGCTGTGTCCGAACCCGATACGCTGCCGCGTTGATCGGGTCGAAATCCGGAAGAATATCTCTTCTCTTTCCATCGGCCGGCAGACCTGCTCATGAATTTCCGCGAGACTCGCGCATGCGCACCGAAAACACATTCTCTTTCTCTTCGCTCTCCCCTTTTTCTTTTTGCTCTCTCTCTCTTCTCTCACTCGCGACATGTTTGTCGACGCGTCTGTTTGAGTCTCGTCACAATAGACCTTTTTCCTTTTTGTGTGACGTCACAAAAAATATTGGTACCAAAAAAATGCTCCATCTCACTCGCTCTCGTGGTTTTTTCCCCCATAAAAAACACGATCAAAATTTTCAAATAAAAATTTTGCTAGTAAACAACAAGTTCGACAAGCGACAATTTCGGCTCATCGTCTGCTCCTTGAAATGTGTCCTTATCAGTTTTAATCATTTGCTTTTTTATACGTTCACCTCTTTTACTTTTCTTTTTTTTTTAGTATTTTTATTTTTTTTGGGATATTTGTATACTCTTTATTCTATTCTTTTATTTCTTATGTTTCCCCATGGAAACAGGCCTTTGGCCACCACCTGTCTCTGTTGGGTTCCACCCTTTAAATTAAAAAATACATCGATGAAAAAAAAAAAAAAAAAAAAAAAAACAAAAAAAACAACAAGTTCTCTCAGATTTTATTACACCATTGGTTCTACGTACCTTAAAAAATGAGCACGCTACAACAAATTTTTTTTTTAAAAATCGCGCATAAATGTACAATCACAGTTATATCGAAGAAAGTCTACGTTTTGTCCTTGTCACACTGCAGTTTCTTATTGGCACAAATTCTAGGATATGGGCTCATCGGGACCATCACACCATGTGTTATACCTCGAAAAAACTTCGATACAAAAAGAGGTTAGATGATTGAGTGTCATGGCGGTGATGCTCCCATAACAGACCGTGAGTAAGACAAGGACAAAACATAGAACATCTTTCGGTATAACTGTGATTATAAATTAGCTTGTGATCTTTTAGGAATTATGGTAAAATGAAAATATACTTTAAGGGACGTAGATTCTAATGGTGTAGAAAATTTGAGAAAAAATAGTGGTTAACTAGCATGAAATTTTCGTTCGAAAATTTGGATCTGATTTCTAATGGGTAAATCCCGTGAGTGAGCGAGATAGAGCATTTTTTTGGAAACCAAATTTTTAAATTTTGACGTCATCACTAAAAAGTCCATATCTTGTTGATTTCAGCAATTTTAGTCGAGGAACCATCAGGCATTATTAAGCATTTTCGAGGACGTATAGATTATAGAATTCATAAACGTAAAAAGGTCGCATTAATTGTTTGATTTAATAGCTTGAATTTCCGTTCAAAAATGCGCTAATGGGGGAAAACATTGATTTGTTAGGGACCAGGCTCTCGACAGCAAACGATACGATTTATCGCTCTACTAAAACTGTCTATTCCCCGGTGCGAATTTTGAAATATTCCGTGAATGTCGCCCACGAATGCTCCTGTCGTATTTGAAAACTCAAAACCTAAACTCAAAAAGAAAGATATCTACAAGAAAGAAAAAGACTGGTAGACTTCACCATCTGCATAGCTGATTTTGGAGTCTGCTATCAAGTATGGAAAATTTCACCAGATTATGATAAAATGTACCAATGTTACCTTAATATACCACAACCCTATCTATTTGGGAAAACTATCTGGAATCTATTTCACGAAAAAAAAATTGGTGTAATTTACTATTCGCATAGCTGATTTTGGCCCCACCAGAGTTAAGAAAAACTTGACCAGAATTATGGAACATTTGACCAGGAATCAGGTAAATTTTCACTTGATTCCTGGTAAAATGTTCCATAACTCGGTCAGTTTATTTTAACTCTGGTAGAGGCAAAATCAGCTAGGGCGAATGGTAAATTACACCATTCTTTTTTCCGTGTTCCATGTAAAATTGGTCATGGAACATTTTTACTAGGGAAGGTTGCATTTACGATCGTAAAATTTACCATACTTTCCAGCAGACCCCAACATCAGCCATGCAGATGGTAAATTCTACCAGTTTTTTTTTTTCCGTGTTAAAACTTCCACCTTTTATCCTCATTCATTTCCTATGGGGCTATTGCACACTTTTGCTATAAGCGTTTTAAAAGTCAAATATGGCGAAAAAACCCTCAAAAAATAACGATGGGGGCACTAGAAACTTCCAAAATCCACCCCTAAACTCAATAAACGCAGTTATTTGCGGGAGCGTAATGGTGGCCGAAGGCACTAACAAGGGGAGATTCCCATCAACATTCTGAAATTCCATCAAGAAGTGACCAATAAGAGACTACTTTCATTTAACACCGGTGTCACTTAGTGTTGCGGGGGTACCATTCATCGGATGTGGATCTTCACTCTGATGACTAATTTCTCTGTGAATCACCCTTTGTCAGCATAAAAAGGGTGACGAAATTAAAATAGGAATCTCCCATTGTTAGTGCCTTCGGCCACCATTACGCTCGCGCAAATAACTGCTTTTATTGATTTTACGAGTGGATTTTGCAAGTTTTAGTGCCGCCATCGTTATTTCTTGAGGTTTTTACGCCATAATCGACTATTCAATCGCTTATAGCAAAAGTGTGCAATAGCCCTATTGCCTGTATAGTATTTATGTACGGATGAAACTGTGACCGCTATTAGACTTTATTTATTGATTCGATTTGTTTCGTGTGTTTGTTTGTTTGCTCGACAGAGACTGAAGTGCGGTGGCCTCGGTTTTCCGGAAAAGGATGGCTTGCCCTGCCTCCACCCCAAAGCTGCCTACAAGCATGTTCAAATGCTCATAGAATTTCGGCCCGAGTCCTGGCACGGAATCCTATTCCTTACCGGTGAGAGGGATGACCTCGCCGGAGATTTTATCGCCATCCTACTCAATCAAGGCTTCATTGAGCTAAGGTAAGATCTCTACTTGTGTGCAACGAGCTGCACTGGCGCAACCAGGATATCTTCCATCTCTCTCATTTCCCATTTGAATGTATGAGTAGGAAAAGGACAAAAGGGAGGGGGTTTTATCCCCTTGTCCATCCTTGTCTAACATACGTTTCTTAATGGAAAAAAGAGAGAGAGATGAAGAAACTCTCAGTGCGCTACTGATTCCATCAAACCCCTTATGGACTAAGCCCGAGTATTCTCGTTTTTCGCCTCTCGCTTGTTTCACATTGTTTCAGCGTTCATTTTCATTCCGGATAAACGCGATTATAGATGAATGCACTTACAAGATAAGTTTTCGTAGATCGCCTTCAAGTCGCCGTATAGGCCTTTCCCAAACTCCTCCGAGTACGAACAGTTAACTACCTTCCCTATAAAAACGGAAGAAGGGCGTTCTTATGAACTAATCTGGTTCTTAGAGGGTTAATCAAATGAATTACGCATCAAAAGAAAACAGCAACAACAACACAGCAACACTGCAGTGTACAGATATCGTTTTAGACAATTCTGACCTTCCCTCTTTTGGTCTTTGAAGCTGTTTTCAAGCGTTAGCTCCGTATGGGCGGACCCAGCAGTTAGGCAACTGTGGATTCTTTCCATTTGAATGTATAAGAAACAATCGTTTGGAAATTGGGCCATGGCCCCCTCAAAAATCGATTGATTTTCATACATTCAAAAGGATAGAATCCACAGTTGCCAAATTGCTGGCTCCGCCCTGAGCTCCATTCGTTGATTCTCACGCACTAGCCTTCAAAAGAATTATTTTTTACATTCTTCGAGCTATTTCTTGCCATTTTTGATCGATGGAGATTTAGAGCCAAACAAGTTTATGCTCGTAACATTAAGTTAAAAAAGTTCATCGAATCAAACTGACATCACTGACTCGGAAGAGCGGAAGATTGGAGTTTCACGAGCCTTCCTGTCATCTTGGCTTATCCGAGGATATGTACAAGTAAAGAGGTCTAGCGGGTGGGTGTCATATAGACGGATACAGCGATTTATCTGTCTGTCTCTCTCCTCTCTCTCCCCTCTCTCTCCCCTCTCTCTCTCTCTCCTCTCTCTCTCTCTCTCTCTCTCTCTCTCTCTCCCCCTCCTCTCTCTCTCTCCTCTCTCTCTCTCTCCTCCTATTTAAACGCGTGTGTTAGAATAGGACGAAGATAAGGACCAAAGTCACGTGATGGCCCTCTCTGCTATCCTTTTCTAACACACGTCTTCAAATGGATGGAGAGAGAGAGAGACAGACGTATTCGTATAGAAAGTGGAAGTCAAGGCTTTTTTTGAAATAACGTTGGTGGCCTCGAACTGTCACTCTTGAAGATCCTCGAGTCACCTTCGCCCATGCCAAGATAATCAAGAGTGTGCTCGGAGGTGGGTCAAAATTCCCGTCGAAATAACATTGACACTGACGCGGAGTCAGAAGTGCGCTCTCGGCGTTTTCAAGAGAGCCGTCAAAAGCGTCTTGTGCTCCTGCAACGCGTGTGCCGTGTACCCTTTGTTCCCTCAAGATTCGGCCCGCGGCTCCTTTAGATACGTGCTCCTTTCGGTCGTAATAACATCCCTGATATCACATCATATGTTAACGTTTTTTTAAATGTTTCGGTGAATCGTTAAGACTCTCTTATGCAAGATTTAGGATTTTTTTCTATTTTTTTTAAAATCCCCCCCCTTTTATAGAGCATTTTCTGCGCTTTAAAATGATTTTTTGGAATTTTGGTTCATAGCTCTGTCTAATTCAAAAAAATTAACAAACCCTAGAGAGGCGCGGACTGTTTGGTAACACGAAGGGGCACGCGTTTATCCGGAAGAACACTGAAACAAAGTGAAAAAACATGGGCGTCATTTAGGGGGGGGTGGGGGGGGCAATTGCCCCCCAGGGATTTGAAGTCAGGCTCAAAAACTGGCACGAATTATATTGATGAGCCAAAAAAAAAAAAAAAAAAAGGTTATCCGATTTTTTGCCGAAATTATAATGATGAGTAAAAAAAAAAAGGGCATGAGATTTTTTTTCCCCCCCCCCCACCACCCCAAGCCGAACTTGAAATGACGCCCCTGGTGAAACATGCTAGAGGCGAAAAACGAGTATACTCGGACTTGGTCCATAAGGGGTTAGAAGGAATCTTGGAACTTTGTGACATTCAAGGCACTGATATGGCCAACATTGTTTTGCTAATTTTCACGCTTTTTGGACAACCACTGTAGGTGTTACTATGCTTTCCGAACTTTTTTCAGGCTTATTAAACTGTTAGTTTATGAAGAAAACCGATTTTTTAAATGATTGTCGGAAAATTTCAGAGAAAAATGGAGATGGAGCACTAACTGACTGCAGCACAGGCACGCTGAATTCTCGCGGATTCAACGAAACAACAGTAACCACCCTTCTGATGTCGCAAGGTGTTGAATGGTGAGCAGTGAGCAGAGCACCCTTCTCTTCACTTCCCAGTTCATCCCCCGTGTTTTACGAATATCAACGTCCAACACCATGCGACATCAGAGGATTGTTGACTGTTGTTTCAGCCTCTGTTCGTTGCATCAAAATACATGGACCCAAATGGACAAAATTACTCGCTTAAATACCTATAACCTAAAAACTCCCATCGTAGTTTACAAAACGGCCATCTATTATCCAAAAACGGCATAATGTGTCCGAGACACTCACCGTCCATCAGTGTCTAATTTTCCTAATTTTAGTGTTTTGTAATATTCTCCACCTAAAATTTCACTTAATCATCATGTACCTATATGTGTATTTTGAGACGCTTATTTCAAAAATGTTATCAGTTTTTATTAAAAATCACTACAACATCACGAAATCCACTCCTTAACTCACAAAATGCTTATAAACGCGAGAGCGTAATGGCAGTCGAGGCCGCCCAAATCTTATGGCAATTGTATGCTTCTTCTTCTTCTTCTTGTGTGGTGTTGCGAGAACACCTCGTGTAGATGGCGCTGATTTAAGATAGGGAACCCCGATATGTAAACTGCGGCCCGGTCGCCATTAAGGGTCTCGCGTTTAAAAGCATTTTGTGAGTTTAGGAGTGGATTTCGTGATTATTTAGTGCGCTAATCGTTATTTTAACAGGGTTTTACCCCCATAATCACCGATTAATAAGCCTGTAGCAAAAGTTTGCAACAGATCCATTACACCCACAAACTTAAAAAAATCGAAATTAAACGACCTCGAATTGGAACGTTTTCTTCGCTTCGAAAGGACCAAATAATAAACTTGTCAGATTTGCTCGCCACTGTTTGAATCACAGCCATGTAAAATAAACACATGACTTTATTTTCTTAGCAATAAACCAAGGAAAGGAGGTTGCCGAGAAGGGTTGGAAAAGGAGGTAAGGAGATGATAAATAGCGAAGAATACGCGGAGCAGTAAATAGATACAAGGACTCTGAGTGGGAGGGGGGAGGGGGAGGGGAAGGGGGGGGAGAGGTGGGGATCTGCGACCTGCCGCAAGATGTTAAGATAAACAGAATAGAAGTAGCCATAAAAAACGCTGCGGCAATTCCGAGTCGGAATGGACCATTGAAGCGTTTCTAATCCAAAGCACGGGGCCAGGGAAAACAAGGAACACGGGGAACATGGAACACAGAGCATAGAACAGGGAATAGAGAACACATCCCAAAGAAAGAAATGTCAGGTCTTTAAGTTTTTTCGAGTCTCGAGTCGTAGCAAAGGATGTAACAAAAGCTTTAGTCGGGCTTTATCCGTATCTGACTTGAAATAACAGGAAAAACACATTATAATATCATCACGGTCTTGCCTCTCTCCTGCATGTCCTCTCCCACTCATACTGTACAGCTGAGCTTTTCCTTTTTTTTTTATGAAAAATGAAACGCGATCCTTGGATCCGTAGAACATGTTCAAATTTGTTCCTTTCCTCTAGTGGTTTCGTTTGCTCCACCCCTCTTTCTTTATTTTTTATTTTTTTTATTTTTTATTTTTTTTTTACCTCACCTTGTCTATCCTTTCTTTGTTTGTCTGCTTTCATTTAAAAGCTCTTGTTAAACCATTCCTGTTTTTATATTATCTCCTTCTCTCTCGGTCTCCCTCACTTCATCTTATTATTCGCTTATTCGCGCTTCTCTTTTCGAGATTTTATCCTCTCTGTTCTTCGTTCGTTTATATTGAAGTCACAGAGGCGGAGCTATATATAGTGGCGTCGTTCAATTTGGCAATAATGATTTTCCTTCCGTTTGATTCAATGCATAAAATAATTAATGCGATAGTGAAGCAGCGCTTCATCTAATCAAATTATTATTATTATAATTATTATTATTATTATTATTATTATTATTATTATTATTATTATTATTATTATTATTTTCTTCAATCAAATTATATGGGGTGCCTCTATAAATTCTATTAGCCAAGAAGTTCTCATAGTTCAAAAAGAGCCCTAAGATTAATTTGCAAGAAAAGCATTTACAAGTTCTGCTAGGGAATGATCTAAAAAATTTAAAGTGATGACAGTATACATACATGAAGTCACAGTGGCCGGAATCAAATAAAATTTCTTGTCTGTTGATGGATTGAAACCTACCCACACACACAGTACAAGGCATGTGTTCCGTGGAAGACCGCAGAAAAGAAATAAGGAGCATCCAAGTATTCCAAAATCAGTGAATCAGTTAGCCTTACAATTTTTCAACACACTGTCACAAGACCTCAAAAAAACTTTAAAAATGACGGTCCTGTTTCTTTGTTAAATAAATTAAAAACGAACTTAAAGAAAATGCCATATTACTCTCTTAAAGAATTTTTATTATTAATCGATTGTCTTACATAGATTTAAATTTAGGGAAAACATTTTTGGCACATTGCACGAGCCTCCACCGGGCGGAGCAAGCCAAGAATCGGGTTTTCACAAAGGATTCATTGAAAGATTAGAGCTGTACAGCACACTTTTGCTACAGGCGATCAAAGAGTCCATTAAGTCGTAAAAAACCTCAAAAAATAACGATGATGGCACCAAAATCTTACGAAAATTATTCTTGTCAACTTATAAAATGCGTTAACCCTTCACTACATGCGATTTTTTTTCTTTTTCAATCAAAAATGGATTTTTCAATTCACTGGATGGTCAAATATATGGGAAACATAGCAAAAACAATAATTGGACAGTTTTGCGGTAAAATTTTCATTTTTCTATTGGTTACTCGTTTTTTACACATGCAATAACACTATAAAAATGGCGGGAAAAGAAAAAAATCAATATTTTAAATAAAAATAATTTACTTTGATTGGATTTTTCAAAGAGCAAATGCCAAAAGCTTAGTAAAAATAATGAAATTGGGGTGGGTTGAATTGGATACGGGTGCACATTCCCCCTAACATGGTTTCATGCATTATAATGGGTTCCGGTAGTCTTTTGAAGAATGTTTGAGCTCGTTTTTATGTTTTCGTACAATATAACACTGGTGATACAATTTTAAATAAGTCAAAATATACATTACAATGTCTCATATAGGGCTTTTTTACATCATGTGATACCAGTGTCACACTATGCAGTAAAGGGTTACGCGAGATCGTAACGTCGGCGTAGTAGTAATATAATTGAAGATGCACATCTTAATTTCGTCACTCTTTCCATGCTGGAAAGGAAGATTCAAACGCTAACTAGCCTCCAGAGTAGTGATTAACAGCCGATCAATGGTACCGAGACACCCGGTAACAGCTTGGTGCCGAAGGTAAGTTGTCGCTTATTGGCAACTTCTTTATGGAGTGACAGTATTATTAGATGGGAATCTTCCATCATCAGTGTCAAGTGCCGCCTTTACGGTCGCGCGTCTAAAAGAATTTTAACAGTGTATGATGAGTACTATCATCGTTATTTTGGGAGGTTTTTACATCTGAATCGACCAGTGGCGTAGCGTGCAATTTGACAACGTTTTATTGTGTTCATTTAAACCCGTGTAAAAGGTCGAATACGAAGGTGTTCACCAAACACACTCATATTCGATCTTTTTTATGGGTTTAAATAGACGAACTGTAACGTTGCCAAATAGCACGCTATACGCCACTGCAACCGACCCTTAAATCTCCTGTAGCAAAAGTGTTCAACTGTTCAATAGCCCTATTGCCAAATGGGGCTCTTTTGCTATAAGCAAATAAATAGTCTAATCTAATGTAAAGACCAGCGGAAATCACGAAAGTCACACTAAAAAGGTCTAAAATTCAGTAATAAGCTCACGTAACTGCTTTAACGACAAGATCGTAATGACGGTTCAACGCAGGTATCATGGGAGATTCCTGGCTAGTAAGTCACTTTCTCCACGGAAACACAGAGGTATGTCTCAATTTAGATAGGAATCTCCCGTGATACCTGCGTCTCTCCGCCATTAAGCCCGATTCTGAGAGTGAATTTCGTGATTTTTTAGTGTGCTCATCGTCATTTTTACAGGTTTTTATGCAAGAATCAACTCTTCAATCCCCTACAGTAAAATTTTGCAAGAGCTCCATTGTTGGCACCACCAAGGAATCCGTTTCCATTGACTGGACGTGCTTTTCTCTCAACAATGTTACACTTGTTGATCTTTTCATGGTATTAATGACTTTCTTTTCCTTTTTTTTTTTTTTTAGATTTGACTGCGGATCAGGTGTGGGGGTGGTTCGTTCGGATGAAACAGTCAAACTAAACCAGTGGAATAAGTTGACTGTCTACAGGCATCGGTGGAACGCGTGGATTCAGTTCAATAATGGAAAACATATCCAAGGCAGATCGAAGGTATGTAAAAAATATCCTACTTTTAACTCTCATTCGATACACGAGAATAAGAGCTTTGACGAAGTCCATTAAGCGTCATGCTTGTCCATTTGTTTACCTTTTTCTTGAATGAAAAATACTCGCGGGAATGAGAAACAAAATCAACGGAGTTTCCGCCGATTTAGAAAAAATTACAGATCAGAAGATTTTCGTCCGTTACAGTCTTAACTGAACTGAAATGTGTAATCTTTTTTCAACCGGTGGAATCATCGGTGAATTGAAAAAAAAAATGACATTAATTATACGCAAAACGGCTGCTCCGATTATTTTGGGGGAGAAGGATACTGTCGAGGTGATGTTGGGGGCTCCCAGATGATAAGTCCAAAACATGGATGTCCAAAACTTTTTCGTCCAAAAATATTTTGTCCAAATCATCTTTATGTCCAACGCGCTTGCGTCCATAAGACTACAATGTCCAATTATAGACAAGTCTCAATAGAAAAGTCCAAAACCTATGATTGTGAGCAAAGTAGTGTCCAATGTCCAGACATTTTTTTTTCTTTACTTGTATTCGCTTCTCTTCATTTTTTCTTCTTTAAATTGATCCACTCCGTATCAACATGTATTCTTAATTGAATGCAGCTCCACTGAGCAGAGTCATCTTACATGTGTTAATACTTCATCAACTAGTTGTCATAACAAAAGCAGCAGTATTGTCATGCATATTTTTGTTCGCAATTTTGATTATTTCTAACCTACAATTCAAAATTTCTGCGCGCAACAGTTTAACTTTTCGCTCCTAATTTCAAAATACAAATTGGACGCAACGTGTTTGGACATTTTATTAATCTAACTTGACATCTGTTTATTTGGACATAAACGATTTGGACGTTTCATTTTGGACAATCAAGCTTTGTACGTATAATTTTGGACATTGCCGTTTGGACAAATACGGTTTTGGACATAACATCTGTGGATCATGTTGGGAGGGAAGAGACAAGAAGAGGTGAAATAATTCAAAAGAAGGGTTAAAGGCCGTTTTTTAAGCCCCTCCCCCCTTCCCCCAGCAAAAATTGACTCGATACCGCTATTCGAACAAAACGATCTTTAAATCCTCTACTTACGATATCATCACTTTATAAATCTGTCCATTCCTGCGAATCAAGGTCCCAGCTCTAGTTCATTGCGTCTAGCTAGTCACGTCGACTTCTGAGTCCTACATAATGCATTAGAATCGGATTCGCAGAAAGGATCGACTCGGTCGCTTGGAGCTTGGAGCCTGGAGCCTGGAGGAGTCACAAGAGGGTTAAAAGGTTGAAAGAATGACCTGGAAAAAGGTTGAAGCAGAAGATATGTTGAGAGAAAAATTGCGTAACTTCGGTTGAACTTTGCATCACACTCACGATTTTTTTTTCGCAAAGAACCAAGTTACCATTCGAAACACAAAAATATCGGAAAAAGGATTTACTATAAGGCGAAGGCTGCACTGAGAGAAATCACTTTTTTAAAAACAAGGAAAAACCTTTACTTGTTATAGTTTTCCTTGCTTATAGCACAAACGAAATACAGGCTGAGCCAGAGCACCCGTACCAGGCATTTTTCAAATTTCGAGGCTTCAATGGGTCTGTTGCTTACTTCGGCTAGAGCGTTTTGAAGTATCAATTTTTATGTAAAAAGCGGTAAAAATAACAATGGCAGCATCAGAAAACACCAAAATTCATTAATAAACTCACAATTGCGATAAACACTAGACACTATTCACCCCTGTATCTTTCCACCACGTGCACGATATTTCGCGAAATTAGCGCGGCACATTCAAATAAACACGGCCGATTGTCATCACAGCTGACTTCATAAACAAATAAACAGTAAACACGGACGGCGTCTGTTTGAATTCTTACGTCTCAATATCCTCAATTCCTCACAGTAGGTTGTAAAAGGTACGGAAACCGATCTTTGTGTCGAAATTTTATCAAAATGAAACAGTAACACACAGGAGTTCCGAGGATGATGATTGAAGTTGGAATCATACTTTGGAACTCCTGTGTGTTATAAAGTGTTATTGTTTCATTTTGATAAGTTTTCGACACAAATACCGGTTTCCGTACCTTTCTTAATCGTTTGTGAGAATTGAGGATATTGGGACGTAAGAATTCAAACAGACACCGTCCGTGTTTACTGTTTATTTGTTTATGAAGTCAGCTGTGATGACAACTGGCCGTGTTTATTTGAATGTGCCTCGCTAATATCGCGAAATATCGTGCACGTGGTGGAAAGATACAGGGGTGAATAGTGTCTAGTGTTTATCGCAATTTGTGAGTTTATTAATAATTTTTTTCGTTTTCTGGTGATGCCATTGTTATTTTTACAGCTTTTTACATAAGAATTGATACTTTAAACGCTCTAGCCGAAGTGTGCAACAGACCCATTGCAGAATTGGCGCGATTCCATGGTTTGAGCCAACGAAGCCCCAAAATTTTGATTTGGCAAAAACACCTTATTTTTCAACTTTAAGTAACATGTGGCACATCAATCAAAAGGTCTTGATCTGTTCTTTCAGAATCTGTAACAATTTTTGACGAATTCTCAACAGGGTGGCCAAGAGGGCCGATTCAAAAAATTTCCGAAAAGCCCCCATAGCTCAAAAAATCGGGTTTTTTTTTGGGAAATATTGATGAACAAAAATGTCGGCAATTGCCTCTACTTTAAGATTATCAACTAATTTTTATACCTTTATTGGAGGTTTTTTTTGAGAAAACGTGAAAAATGTGTTTGACCCCCCCCCCCCTAATACGCCCCAAGGGGCTGTCGGGGGTTTTGAAAATATCAGAAATGAAAAATTTGGGGTCGATTCCCTTTCTGACTTTTTTATTTCAAATCATTTGGTTCAGTAGTTTTTGAGAGAAATGCCTGGTACGGGTGCTCTAGCTCACCCTGTATACTTTGGACTGAGAAAAGAATTCTCCTAGAGTGTAGAGTTGTGTATGGGGTGTTTATCAAAAAACCTGTTTGCAGTATCCTCATTTTGCACAAGTTGGAGTGTATCACTGAAAAAAAGATTACCAGAAGCATACATTATGGGAACTTTTGTAATGAATGGTATAATTACCAAACTTCTATGTTTATACCATAGTTCTTGAACATTGTTCGGAAATTCTAGTTCTATAACCATATTTTAGTATTAACACCCAGAATTTTCTGGTCAAGTTCTAGACTTTTTCCCAAACAGTTGTCAATCAGCAAAGGCGTAAAAAGGTACCCGTTGGTCATATGACACTGTAATC
>VMOF01000075.1:0-14292 GCA_011764245.1 Trialeurodes vaporariorum
CTTTTTTTCGGGTCCCAATGATGTCCCGAGAGGGTCAATGCAGTTTCGAGCCAAAAAATATCATCTTAGGGGGACTTATTAAAAATATCAAACTACTCCCCGTTTCAGCGTAACTCTGACAAGAAATGTCTAACTGCGGCCGCGAGAGGTCCTGTAAGGTCATTAAATAAACTCGGATGGATCTGAAATTTTCGAGGTTGTCAGTCACAAGCAAGCGCTTTCGACCGGTGCAAACCAAATTGCAATACATTGATTCACTATCGAGATATCGATTTTTCAAAGGCGCACGGTCTTGTCAGATCGAACATTGAAATAAGCTGTGGATACTCTGTATCCGCGAATTTCGTCTCTCATGGACCGTTTAAGCTCCCTTAAAAATCGAATGAGCTTTTTTCAAATTCATATTACTTTCCCTTTAAAGGGGCCCTTGATGAGTGTCGGATGACATTTGATCAATATTAACATTCATTTTTAATCTGAGACAAAAAGAGCTGAAACCATAAAGACGAAGAATTTCCATCGTGATGACTTTGGTTCAAGCGAGGAAAATTCTATAGAAGTCCCAAAAAACTAGACTAGACTTTCCGGCTTGCTAGGATTGGTATTAAGAATTTCCTTCCTGATGACTTTGGTTCAGGCGAGAGAAATCTAAAAAAGCCCCAAAATAACTAAACTAGACTTTGCGGCTTGCTAGGATTGGTATTGCGTCATCCGATTTTAAAGGAACTATCACTATCGAAATCGATTTTCAAAACCACAGTATTCACCTCGCCTCGTGAACAACTGTTTCAACACGCTATAAGTAAATTTTCATTCCCACTTTGACCTATCAAGTTATTTTTACAGCGATCACTGTTATACAAACACAAATGCAGCGTTGCGATTGACTTTGTCGCAGTTTGTAGTATCAATATGGAACTCCACACTTACAATGATTTACGGCCGACACTCATGCTCTCTTTGCTAACACTGTTCCAGTGTTGCAAGTTCCAACTTGTTTTTTTTTTTTTTTTTTTTTTTTTTTTTTTTTTTTTTTTTTGTAAATTGAGCTAAAGTTTATAATAACCTATATAAAATGTAGGCCTTTTTCTAAATAAAAAATAAAAATAAACCAGGCTCTTGCAAATTTTTGCTAGAGGGGATTGAAGTGTTGATTCTTGCATAAAAACCTATAAAAATGACGATGAGTTCACTAAAAAAATCACGAAATTCACTCTTAAAATTGGGCTTGATGGCGGAGAGACGCAGGTATCATGTGAGATTCCTATCTAAATTGAGACATAATCTCTGTGTTTCCGTAGAGAAGGTGGCGTAATACTTAGACAGGAATCTGCCATGATACCTGCGTTGAACCGCCATTACGAACCTGCCGTTACGGCAGTTACGTGAGTTTATTACTGAATTTTAAATTTTTTTAGTGTGATTTTCGTGATTTTCGCTGATGGTTATTACATGAGATTGGACTATTCATTAGCTCACAGTGAAATTTTGCAAGAGCCCCATGATGGTAGGGAATAACCCATGAGCACTTTCTCACATAATCAAATTATAGTCTGGAGGGCCCAGATCCGGTTAGAAAATTTTGCTTGTTTCCGTCATGTGTCAGTTTATTTATCCTGCAAATCCTTCCAAATGAAAAAAAACGCAGTTATATTGATTTATGTGTCCAGATAACCACTCACAAACACTTGCATTTTCGTTTGAACCCAATCTCAAATGGATGTGTTGCCACAACTTTTTTTTTCAAAAATTTAAAGGTTAAAAAATATGAGACAAAGACCCCTATAGCAGCAGTAGCCGGAGCCAGGATATTCTCTCTCTCTCTCTCTCTCTCTCTCTCTCTCTCTCTCTTTCTCTCTCTCTCTCTCTCTCTCTCTCTCTCTCTCTCTCTCTCTCTCTCTCTCTCTCTCTCTCTCTCTCTCTCTCTCTCTCTCTCTCTCTCTCTCTCTCTCTCTCTCTCTCTCTCTCTGAGCCCATTTGAACGCATGTGTTAGAAAAGGATGAATATAGGGAACGTGACTTCAGCCCCTCTTTCTGTCCTTTTCTAACACATGCATTTAAATGGACATAGAGAGAGAAAGACAATATCCATGGCTACGGCTATGCCCTGTTCCATTGATTTTCGATCGTTCAATAAGTATTAATAGGGAATTTTTAATTGCGATTTACCGAAAAGAAATGCTTTGGTCTGAATAAAGGTCGAATTCTCTCTCCATCATTTCTTCTCTCAATTTCGAATTCAGATGACGATTTATTGGTGAGAGACAAGAATTCCTTTTGAAAAGTTAGCAAACGAGAAAATCTGGAGTCCTCTCCCCCGATCCCACTTGGTCTGAAATGAAATTCCAGACATCCCTCGTTGCGATCTTAAGGTATGCAGCCTTTAAGCCTTGAACCGCAGGGAGATTACTGCAGACGAATCGAGACAATGAAAACCCCACCGATGACGCCAGATGCAGTCGCGATTCCTGAAATGCGATGTATCGATGTCAGCTCCATTTAAAACTAAAGAAAAGTATCGATTTTCAGGCGGTGCATTTGAACCCCCTACAAATCGATACTTTTCTATAGTTTTAAATGGAGCTGACATCGATACATCGAATTACACGAGCTGCCACTGTGCCAGATGTATACTTTTAGATCGTTATTCATTTCCCATAATGAGACCCTTGCAAACTTTTGCTGTGAGCAAATGAATGGTCCAATCTAAAATAAAAACCAGAGAAAATCACGAAAATCACACAAAAAAGTCTAAAATAGGGCTCTAGCAAACTTTTGCTGTGAGCTAATGAGTAGTTCAATCTGATGTAAAAACCTGTGAAAATCACGAAAATCACTCCAAGAAAGTTTAAAATTCGGTACTTAATAAACTCATATAACTGCTATAACGGCAAGATCGTAATGGCGCTTCAACGCAAGGAGCATGGGATGTTCCTGTCTAATTTGACACTTTCTCTACGGAAACCCAGAGATATGCCTCAATTTAGAAAGGAATCTCCCATAATGCCTGCGTTGAACTGCCATTATGCCTGATTCTGAGAGTAAAAATCGTGATTTTTCAGTGCGCTCGTCGTCATTTTAACAGGTTTTCAGGCAAGAGTCAACTCTCCGATCCCATGTAGCAAAGGTTTGCGACAACATACATGGGTGTCACTGTCACGGGAGAGAGAGTGAGATAGTTTGGAACGCTACGGGAGTTTATCACAACCGATTGCGACCAATGAGTGCATTGTTGTAGTTGTTGGCTCACCGTTGACTTCGCACTAAAACCGTCTATTGATGATTCAAAAATTATGCGCTGGGATACGGACAGACAAACATCTACGCTATCGCAATCCTTTCTCAATGTCTAACTTCGTTACAGTGAGAAAGTATGAAAGCTCAAATCCCAAAATGTGCGCAGGAAAAGGTGAAAAGGAGGAAGGACATAATTTGATGCCAAAGATTATAGATTCGGTCAATCTTCACATTCAAAACGAGTTAATATAGTTAGTATAAATATTAATAAAGTGTCGGTGTCGCCATCAGTGAAAAATTAAATTTTTTATAGCTGCTCTGACTCCACCCCTGAATAATATCTGGAGGGGGGCCGGGAAGGTCCAATAGAGGGGCGGTAGCTTTACAGAGCGTGGGTGAGAGAGTAAAAGAAGAGATAAAAAAAAAAAAAAAAAAAAAAAAAAAAAAAGGAGGGAGAAAAAGCTCGCCGTTTGACAGAATGAGTGACATACTGCACGCGTGCTGCTATGTGAGAGTGTCAGGTTAAGATATTTTAATATGTAATATCCCTCCGAGATTTCTCGTTTTAACGAGATTTCTCGTTTTTATTGCCCGCGAGAACCGGTACCGCACCAGAGTTGTCAGATTAGTGATGAGAAAAAAAAAACTCGACTACTTTAACCGTTTATTTTTATCGTTGCGTCATAATCATGATTAAACGAAGGATTACAACAACTTAAAGAGTAATGATTCTTTTACATTTTAAACATGTATTTTAGCACCAAGCAACATTAACCCTTTCGCTCATGGCGTCCCTTGCAAGGTCAACTTTAAACATTATCAATAAATGAGTACAATAGGACATTGAAACAATAGTCAGAAATGTTATGTTTTTTATGTTTATGAAGAAAATGATAGTACAATACCTGTACAATACCAATACCGCACCATAGTTCTGTTGTCAGATTAGTGATGAGAGAAAAAAACTCGACTACTTTAACCGTTTATTTTGATCGTTGTATCATAATCATGATTAAACGGAGAATTACAACAACTTAAAAGAGCTATTATTCTTTTACATTTAAAAAAAGTATTTTAGCACCAAACAACATTAACCCTTTCACTCATGGCATCCCTTGCGAGGTCAAATTTAAACAGTATCAATAAATGAGTACAATAGGACATTGAAACAATAGTCTGAAATTTTATGTTTATGAAGAAAATGATAGTACAATACCTGTACAAAGGTTCTGCGTGGAAAATTCTTTCAAACCCTGTTTCGATGGCTAAAACTTGAGAATAAATCTATAAACAATATCCTTGTTTCAAATGACCAGAGAGAGGAAAGGACAAATTCCTGTATTTGCCAATCAGGCAACTATGTGTATGACACACGCTATACCCCGTCCAGGCGTCCACCCTACACCGCAAGTGAATCTTAACATCTGAAGAAGAGTTTTATTAGGATTTAATAAAGTAAACTCTGTGAGCTTAACATCCGGATGAACGACTCACAGTGGGATCGTAACATGGAATTACTCGGACATAATTTTGCGACAAGAGTATGAAGATTGAATGGCACGATTAATTAAAAATGTGTGAAATCATTCATTTCAGAGCTTAAAATGAATCAAACAACATGTTTTTTGTTTGTTTTTTTTTTTTTTTTTTTTTCAAGAAAATGTCACATCTAAAATGTTTTTAAAGCAAGAGAACCAACATTTTTCTTGTCCGGCAAAATTAATGTTTCGATCCACAGAGCGACGTACAGCGACTGGAAATGTGAATTTTACCGGACAGACATATCTACGCATGAATATAATCAAAACTTCGGTCAAAAAAATTTCGATATCAGTCAGTTTTCATCTCAAAATTCCCTTAGACCTCACCAAAAGGCTACCCGGTTCCGCTGGTACATTTTTATCGATCAGGAGCTCTCAGTGGAATCACAGCACAATCAGATCGTCTACTTTACATTTAAACAACATTGAAGAAGAAAAATACGGCGTTATCACAAATTAGGATTCCTCGACGTTATCACAAGAATTTTTGAGGGTCAAATATTTTTTTAGCAGTTTTTGCTGATTATTGATGGTTTCAAAGTTATTGCACTAGCAACTTATGAGAACCCTGTCATGAGCATTCTTGAGCTCAAAAAACTCTCCTAAATTTCACTTTTTTTGGGTGCACTTTAAGTATTAGAAGTATTAGCTAAGCTTTCTTGCGATGTTAGTAAATTAACTAACTTGCATTGTTCTTGGAACTAAATTTTTATTTTTTTTATATATATATTTTTTTTCCACTAAAAGAAATGAACAAAGTATTTGCTACTGTCACCTGGCGCGGCTCTGTGGCAACCCTGATTATATAAACTCACTCTAACTGGGCAGTTTTTCCCCTTTTCTTCTTTAATTAATAATTTATGCTTTGTTTATGTAAGTATACTTCGTAAGATAGCAATGCACATTGTTGCCACTCCCAACACAATTATCAGCCTACCCTACACCGAAATAAATATAATATGGACTTTTTAACGGATGGTAGCACTGATCTAGATCTCTTCGTCTGATTGATCTTTTTGAATTTCCTGCTCATAAAGCCAGTGTCCGATTAGAGAGCCTATATCTCCTTTTAGACAAAATTCAACGAGCTATAGAGACAGAGAGGATTTGTGGGACGTGATATTGAAAATTAAAGGAGGTAGCCATGCTGGAAATCTCTTACGAACATTTTCACACAGGCTCGCTTTGTATGCCTCAGTTTTTTTAACCTTTAAATTTTTTTAAAAAAAAAATTGTGACAAATACATTTGAAATTGGATATAAACGAAAGTGCAAGTGTTTTAGATTGGCTACCTGGACACAGACATCGATATATTTGTTTTTTCTGGAAGGATTTTCAGGATAAAGAAACCAGCACATGACAGAAAAAAGCAAATTTTTTTCACCTGGATATAGTTCACTGAAAAAAATAATTCCTGAATTCTAGTAATATTACTAGAAGCACAACAATATGTGAAGCAAAGAAAGTCTAGTACTTTGACCAGAAAAGTCTGGTGTTAATACCAGAATTCGGTCGTAGAACTAGAATTTCCTCACAATTTTCAAGAACTAACCCATATATGCCCAACTTTTTTTGAACATGTTGGGTGTTTTCTGGTGTTTTTCTCCAAAAACACCATCTTAGAGTTAAACAAATTTAAAATTTGAAAATTGTGAAATTTTCTGGTGCAGTTAAACTATAGGTGCTGAAAGATCACAACATTGATTTTTGAGTAAAATTGGCCTATATTTACAGTAATTTGGTCCCAAAAAAAACCATTAAAAGTGGGTCGTTAACGACCCAATGGACATATATGGGCTAAGGCACAAGCACAATAATTCTGGAAATTGCACCATCGTTTACATTGGTTCACATATCGTCATGCTTCGGGTTTTTATTTTTTCAGTGTTTTATTAGAATTCTGTTTCCAGATAGCCACGCACTATTTAAACACTTGGACTTTCGTTTAAAACCAATTTCCACTGAATTAATTGCAATTATTGATTTAAGGAAAACAAAGTGAGGCAAACAAACCAGATTCAGATCATCCACACTTTGAGATAGGGCTTATAACATGTATGGCCCCCTCTATCGCTATATTGCTCGTTGACAAAACTGCAGCAAATCAGTCCTATACCTTCGAAATACTGAACTGACCGTAGTCAATAGTTTTTTATGCAATGTGGCAACATTTGTGAGGCTACTGGCCTTCGTCTGGTGCTGCGGTACAAGGCGATGACACACAGCTCACCAATACACCGACGTATCAACACCTGCTCCCGTAATAAAATCGTATGCTTGCCTGGTATAGACGCGCTTCGACACAAAACCTTGTGTTTCAGGTGTATTTTCCAGGGTACAAACGGTCAACGAAAAACGGGTGAGAGCTACCAACGTGGAAACAATGGAATGTTTATGATATCAAAGTGGGCATTGCGGTAGGCAATGAGTTTTAATTACCAGAACGCATTACTAAATGAACAATGAATATATAAAAAAAAAAAAAAAAAAAAAAAAACATGGATTAAAAATACTTAAAAAACCATTAAAAGCGAATAAAGGCGAAACATATACCGGGGGACTTTCAAACTAAAATTTATCGAAACTTATAACTTTTCGAGAGAAAAATGCGCTCGGTGAGAGGAAATTAATTGTATGATCTTCAATGGCCGCTAGAGCAATTTGGCAATCGCCTTTTTTGCCTCCTATTTAAACGAATGTAAAGCAACCTTGGTAAAAATGTTCCATGACCAATTTTACATGGAAATTGCTCAAATTTGCATGGAAACTGAGTATTTGTCCACGGAAACCACGCATATTTTCATGAAAATTGGTGTTTTCCATGGAAATTGATGTAATTTTTATGGAAAAATACTTGGTCTCAATGTAAAATTGGGCATGGAACATTTTTACCAAGGAATCAATTCCCCAAAAGGCTGTCATAGCCTCAAGAATATTTTTTTTTACCTCAGTTTAAATGGCAAAACTGATTGGTTGCCAAATTGCACAGGCCGCCTCTGGTCGCTATCTTTCTCTCCTAGCTCTCCATTGAAACACGTTTGTTAGGCAAGGTTAGACAATAAGGAGATGAGAAACCCTTCTTTCCATAATTTTTATACACTAAAGGCGGATCCAGCAATCTGGCAACTGTGCATAGTTCCCATTTGAATGCATGAGAAAGAATCGATTGGTAACGGGGCCCCGCCCGCCCTATCGGTTGATACAGTGGACAAAAATCTGGCAACCACATGATGGTAAGAAGAGAGAAGAACAAACGATCTTAGCTGAAGAATAAAGATGTCAAAATATAGCTATCCACTGAAAATAGGCTCATCCATAACGAAGCTGTCACAATAAGTCGCCTTCCGTCCCTCTCTCCCTCCCTCCCTCTCTCTCTCTCTCTCTCTCTCTCTCTCTTTCTCTCTCTCTCTCTGCCCTCTCTTTCTCCCTCTCCGGAGACCTCTTGATCCATCAAATAGCCAGAGACAGGGAGCCTAATGAGAGATGTAGTCAACTAGTCGCTTCCTTAGCTACCGCTAATTGGCTCCCTGATCAATAGATATAGATATACCCGTAGATATGTACGCATCAGCGATCAGTTGGTCGGCTGATCGGCTCATGAAAATATTTTCGGTCTCGCCGTTTTATCCAGAGCCAGAAAATGTTGCCGGGTCGTGAAATCTAATAAGGATTTACTGTGGAAAATTTCAAAAAGTCTTGTTAGATATCTAAATGAATATAGTCGAGAATCGATGTCTCGAAAAAGAGAATGAATGGTTTGAAGGGTAGAATCGTGTGGGAGAGGGGGAGAGAGAATAAGGAGAGCGGTTTCCCAAAAGAGGGCGGCAAACATGAGGGTAAACAGCCCCCCCCCTCAATGTCATTTAAAATTCTCGCTCATTGGCTAGTCTTTTTTTTAATCAGTTTTATTTTTCAAAGAAAGCAAAGTTCGGACGTTTAGATATATAAATTACCAGACTAAAAACTATGCAATAATTGCATCAACTTAATGTTTACATTTCTCCTCAAAATTTGAGAAATTTGAGAGAAAAAAAAAAAAACAAAAAAGAAACTCTTAAAACAGAAAACTTCGACAGTACAAAAAAACATCTCCAAAAGAAGCAGTCATTTTCAAAGAAAATCTTCAAGTCTACTCAATACTCAAAGGGAGAAAGTTTTTCAAGTTCGTCTTGAAAACTGACGAAACCCAAACAATGCGGGGCAGTTGCAAGGGTCTGAAATTGTGTGTTTTTTATTAAGAAAATAGTACTACTTGATGAGCTGAGAACAATATAGGGCCTTTTTTTTTTTTTTTTTTTTTTTTTGGTCCCGGTTTTGGAGATACACGCGTGTAAAGTTCCAAAAAATTACGAGCGTAGAGAGAGGCGTCACTATGCGAAATTCCCATTTAAAGCAACGTATTATGGGCAAAAATCTCATCTCCGGAACAATGGGACTTAATACAAAACCAAAGGCATCTTTGTTCTAAGCTCATCAAGAGTACTTTCATTTTCTTTCTAAAAAAAACACAACATTTCAGACCCTTACGCAACTGCCTTATTCGTTGAATAGATAAACAATTCCAGGACAAAATCTTCTGAAATGACTCGAAGAAAAATCCGATTCATTACAAATCTAACTTGGCAACGCGGGCCGGAATAGAAATAATAAATTCCCGCTATCTCGAAATTATGATCACTTCGATCTGGTTATTAAAAAGAAATATCGAAGTTTTGATCGATTTTATTGCGTGTTTGATGATACTATTCGATTGTCATTAAAAACAATTTTAAAATAATAAAAAAGGAGATAAAAGATCAGAGGGGGAAAAAACCTGTCGAAAGAATCAGAGAAGGAAAAAAATGATCAGTGAGCTTATTAAAATCACCTGAAAACTGGCTGTTGACTTCTAGTTGTCTTCACCTACCTCAGGGCCCTTGTTTTTCTGTTTTGTTTTGTTTTTGTTATTTTTTTTTCAACCTTTTCAAAAACTCTGATTTTAATCAATCAGAGGGGAGGAACCAGTAAACGGGCGATTCTGAGGTTATCGATCACTCAAATTAGACATCGCACCATCGATTCAAAATGTATTTGTTTTGTTTTTGTTTTTGTTTTTTTTTTGTCTGTCGTGCCTTATTATTTTCGATGGATTCAATTTTCTACAACAATCAAACTGGATAACACGACAGCTTGCTACCTTGTATGCATAAATTCCAACGAACATCTTTCGATAACTTTTTTATCTTGAATCAATTGAATCATCGGCGGATTTCGTTTTTCTCCTATTACAGCTTATGCAGAAGGATCGATTTCACAGAGGCTCAGTTGATCGCTCAAAGGATCGATTATTTTCCATCAGTTTATATGAAAAAAGTTTCGGTTTGTAAGTTTTTGGTATGTTCAAATGACATTATCTGAAATACATGAAGTAACTCAAATATGAAATAGTCTTAAATGTATTGAGGTATAGAGATTTTGAATACTGATTGGTGTATTAGGATTTTTTTTTTTTTTTTTCGGAATGAACATCATCTGATGGAAAGTTCAAAATAGCTTGGAAATGTATTGATCTTTGTGGGCATGAGCATCGACATTCACAAAGCTTCATAAAAATCAATTCTCTTTTCACATTCAGGCAAGGACAACCATTTATAAAGCATTGGTTCAGATGGAAGAAAAATAATGATCGATTCTTTCGCATTGGTTCAAACTGAAGAAAAACAATGATCGATTCTTTCGCATTGGATCAAATGGGAGAAAAATAATGATCGATTCTTTCGCATCGGTTCAAACTGAAGAAAAACAATGATCGATTCTTTCGCATTGGTTCAAACTGAAGAAAAATAATGATCGATTCTTTCGCATTGGATCAAATGGGAGAAAAATAATGATCGATTCTTTCGCATTGGTTCAAACTGAAGAAAAATAATGATCGATTCTTTCACATTGGTTCAAACTGAAGAAAAACAAGAATCGATTCTTTCGCATTGGATCAAATGGGAGAAAAATAATGATTAATATAAAAAAATAAATGTATAAATAATATAAAAATAAATATAAAATAATATAATAATAAATAAAAATAAAAATATATAAAATATTTTATATTATAAAAATAATATAAACATAAATTAATACATAAAAATTAATTTATAATTCACTACTGATTTCCATCCACTTTTTTTTTCTTTTCTTTTTTTATTTGACCGCCGAATCATTGCGCTTTGACATAAACTTTTGTCTCTATGGACACTACTGAAAATTACTCAACATTATTATTAAATCATTACTCAACTTAAAGAAGCTTGTAGAGGAAATGGCCGAATACATCAAGGACGCTCGTTGCTACAGACTATCATAATAGTAGAGAGGAGATTTCTTGTTGTGAGCGAGCCCTGTGTTTTGATTCTCCTCCATATACCTGACATGGCCTCATTTACATGGGTTGAATTACACTCACGAGCGGCGGCTTGTTTGATGACCGGGCCGTATGTAAATATTGTTTGTAACGTGAGATTGGTTACTGGTTAGGGCCACTGCATCTTTGCTGGGTTTATGAGTCTCTGGTTATTGTACAAGGTATATGAATTAGATGATTTCTGCAAAGGGAAGAACAGAGAAAAAAGGAAAAAAAACTAACTGTCATTCCGTGTTATGAATGTACTTACATTTCACATGGTAGGTTGATTGCTGCAAAAAACTCGTTTTAAGGATAGGTCAGTATTTCTTCCCCGTTTGAACCAATAAACGAATGCTTTTGAGTTGGGCAAACTCATCAGCTGAGGTAAAAAAGCCAATAAAAAAAAAAAAAAAAAAAAAAAAAAAAAAAAAAATCATAATAAAAAATATGAAAGTAACAGTAAAATAATAAAGGGGGGACCTAAACTAAAAACTAAAAAACTCTCTCCCCCCTTTAGCTTTTCACTGTTACTTTCATATTTTTTAATATGACTTCCTTATCTTTTTTGATTGACCTATTTACCTCAGATGATGAGTTTGCCCAACTCAAAAGCATTTGTTAACACCATGTGGCCAAAGTATGTTGTTTTGCTTTGAACCAATGCGAAAAAATCTATTACCATAGTAGGTCCCACCTAAGGATCAACTACCTTAACCCTGGACTTCTTTTTGTTCAGAAACGGATTCTTGATCAACATGGTTGATCAAAGCGAAGTTTCCTAATCTAAATTGATTCGCTTGTTGTATTTGTAAGTTTTTCATAAGGCTGCATGTTATTTCAATGTCCATTGGAATGGGCTCCAGGTCTGAAAGGGTTAAGATCAACCATGAAAAGAAACACATAGCACTTCAAGAGTAATCTCTACAGGGAAGGAAAACCAGTATCATTTTCATCGCTCAGTCTTTCACCTGTAATACTTGGACTTATCTTATGCCAAACTCAAAAAAAAAAAAAAAACAACAAACAACAACAACATCAACAATACGCACACTCTTTCTGTGTTAGAACTGACCATTAGGATGTAACAGATATTCGGGACGGGGGGGGGGGGGGGGGGGGGAAGCACACACCTGATTATTTTATGGACCCTTATTAACCCAATAGCGATACCTCACTTCAATTGCATACAGTACGTTGCGGGACTCACAATGACTGCGTTGTGTGTCTGCTGGCCAGGTGCGAGGGGAGGTTGGTGGCACGGGTTAAGAGAGAGAGAGAGAGAGAGAGAGAGAGAGAGAGAGAGAGAGAGAGAGAGAGAGAGAGAGAGAGAGAGAGAGAGAGAGAGAGAGAGAGAGAGAGAGAGAGAGAGAGAGATAAATACAGAGAGAGAGAGAGACAGAGAGAGATAAATACAGAGAGAGAGAGAGAAAGAGAGTATGACGGAGGGTGGGGGAGAGGGAGGGGGAGGGGAAGAGGGGGGTCGGATGAAGTTAGACAGTTGATTTAAATATCCACCGCACAGCTTAAGACTTAATTGTGTCCGTGGAGAAGCATCTCTGTCGCTTTGAGTTCTCCTTCCTTCGTCTGCAGAGCCTGTCAATTATGTTCGGATTACGGCCACGATGGATCGAATTATTCTCTCTTCATACATCATCTCTCTCTCTCTCTCCCTCTCTCTCTCTCTCTCTCTCTCTCTCTCTCTCTCTCTCTCTGTATCTCGCTCTCACTCTTTCGCTCTTTCTATCTCTCTCTCTTTCCTATACTGACACCTTCATATCTTTCTTTAATTTTTGCTGTATCTGTTCATCTCTTTGTTTAAGTAATATTATGCTCTAAATCCTCCCTTCTTCCCTTTATATTCCTGCTTGCGTGTGTGAGTATACTCATCCTAAGAGTCTCTTAGGAATAGCGTTGTCAACTTTCTGTCAATATTCACTGAAAAAAAAAGATTACCAGAAGCATGAAAATATGTGAACCTATTTAAAAGATAGTACAATTACCAGAATTATAGTATTTGTACAATAGTTCTTGAATTTTATTTAGAAAATTCTAGTTCTATGACCATATTCTGGTATTAACGCTAGAATTTTCTGGTCAAAGTACTAGACTAACTGTTGTTCACATATTGTTGTGCTTCTGGTAATATGATTAATAACTGGTATTATGACTCTAGCCTTTTTTCCAGGGTTGAAACGTCGCCCTATTTCCCAGATTATGGATCCACAAACTATCATACAAGGAAAAAAAATGATTCTTGGACTGTAAGAGTATAAGATATTTCAAAACTATCAATATTTTTTTTAATGGATTCGTATTAGTGGGGGAGGGCAGATGCGGATGGTTAAATTCACGAACCGACACTGACCATCGGGCAACACTGTCTAGGAAAGTGTCGTGAATCATGGAAGGAGATTAAAGAAAAATTGATTCCTCGCGGTTTTGTCTCGTGAGTTTATTAAAACGATGCGGTTGGTTCAGGTATTTACTAAGCTATGTGAAAGATCAAAACTCGCTGTATTAGTTACACGGGGCAGGGTATGCAACAGGTAATGCACCTTTATTTGTAATGGGACTTTAGGAGAAACCAAAGGCATCTTTGCTCTCAGTACATCAAGTATTTTCATTTTCTTTATAAAAAAACATCACATTTCAGACCCTTGCAACCGGCCCATTACAAGTTTTGATTAAAGGTTTATGAAAAAATGATGCAAATAAACCAGAATCAGATCAATTATGTCGTCACGCTTTAAGATATGACTTAAAACATAGTTCTTTGATCTCTTCAGTGTCACGTTAAAAATCGTTATCGTTATCAAGTTATCGATATTTATCAAACACGCATCGATTTAATCGCGTATCTGTCACAATATAAATACCGGAGGATAACTCGCGCACGAGCCTATGTATACGCGAGGAGAATCGAAAACTTTAAAAAACGAGGATAGAAAACCCATTTATCTACAAATCGTGTGGATTCGTGAGCGCGCGATTTAATCAGACTTTATTCGAGAAATTAACCTCTCTCAACTTAAACCCCCGCAAGAGGCGGTCGGCGAAAAACGATAACGCTAATTTATGTTGGTAAACATACGATTCTCAAACCGGGGGTACACACCATATCATACATGGATATA
>VMOF01000076.1:0-14261 GCA_011764245.1 Trialeurodes vaporariorum
TACCTTTCCTGCATAGGAAATTCCTTTTTTCCGGTGTTGAAATGCAAAAACATAACACGGTAGTTGAATGAAATAAAAACGTAAGTAATTCCGAGTTTTTTGTTTAAATGCTAGCTCTTCAACTTTGGACTCAATTTTCTCGAGATCAGCTCCATGTAAAGTGGTTCCTCTTTGATGAATTATCATTGCTAGCAAAAGCATTAAAGCTGTTCAGACTTTAGTGGCACGCTTTTCCAACACCTGCGTGTTGGAATTTTCCCTGCTTGTTTTTACTTTTTTTTATTTTTTTTTAAGTTCCCTTATAGATAACTATGATCGGTACGTGCAAGCATTCGTGGTCTGCTGGGCGGATCGTTTCAGCGACAGGACCGTTCTCTTAAAATTTGCCACGTTAATGCCCAATCTTTACTTGTCACTTCTCACTTCACTGAATTTACCCAACTTTTCTCCGGAGGAGAGGCAGACCTAGTTGCAGTCAGTGAAACTTGGTTCAGACCCTACGTTCCCGAAATTGATATCTCTTTATCTGCCAACAAAGTTTTTCGAAGCGATAGAGTGGATAGCAATGGTGGTGGAGTTGCAGTGTACATTCGAAAAAATTTCCCGCAAAAGTTGCATATAAAACTGATGGAATGCTTGGTAAGCCTGGATTTTTAGCTCTAGGGGTGGGAGGTAACCGAAATAAATTTTTATTCGTCTCGATGTATCGACCTCCCAAGGCTGGATTTGGATCTGAGTTGGAGGAAGTATTATTTAACTTATCAGCAAGCTTTAATCATGTCATCATGACGGGTGATTTTAATGTTGATCAAAATGTAACATCTTATGACAAATCATATCTCTCTAATTTATTCCGACAATGTGATCTGTTCCTTACACCAATGAAATCAACTCATTTCACGCCAACCTCTGAGTCGTGGCTTGATCTTATGTTTGTGAACGACGCAAGTGCCTTTTGTGAGTATGAGCAAACTGCTGTTCCTGGCCTCTCAAAGCATGACCTCATTTACCTAGTTTACAATATTACTATGCCCAAACGTAAAGCACAACAAATTTTGCAGCGCAATTTCAAAGATTTTAACGAAAAAGCTTTCAGTTCCGACTCACGTAAAGTAAATGCGTATGGCAAGATTTGTATGACAGTAACGACATAAATTACAAAGTGCGCAAGGTTCTGGGCGTACACGCACCTCTCAAAACAAGGTACTTTACAACGAGCTACCTTCTCTTTCACTCAATGGCCAGACCTTAACCTTGGTTAGCTCGGTCAAGAGCCTTGGATTAATCATCAATGACACTTAATCTTGTTCGTGCTTTGATTCTGCCCCTTTTCGAATATGGTTCGACTGTGTACGCTGACATACATGAAACCTAAATATTAAACTTCAGCGGCTTCAAAACGCATCTATTCGTATTACTTTTGGTCTGCGCAGGGAACCCATGTCACGCGGTACTATAGGGATTTAAAGTGGCTCAAACTGAAACAGTGGCGTCAGTATTTAATCCTCTCATCTGTTTTTAGTTCTCTAAAACGCTCAATCCCAACGTACTTTTCAGATGTTTTCCTCCCGTTAAATCATGGCGCGCTGCATACAAGATCTTCTGGCTCTCTTCTGAGAATACCAGTCCATCGCACAACGTTGGTAAATAATCATTTAGAGTAACGGGCTGTAGACTGTGGAATCAGTTAAATCCGGAGATTCGCGATGTTCCGCTTTCCATGAGTGCTTTCAAAATTAAAATAGCTAGTATTTTCTAGTCAGAACAGAATGACGCTTGTAACTTGAGCTGTATGAGAATAAAATTTGGCAAGATTTCAAGCATTTCAACTGCAACCTCTTAATTGTAAGTAATTTATTGCATTAATATTATTTTGTCATCATTGTTATTACTTATTTCATTAATTTATTTGTATTACTTTATTTTCTTATTTCATTATATTTTAAAACTGTGTGAGCATAGGCCCTCCTCCCCTCCTTGCCCCTTATTTTGTTTAATATGATAGAGAATGAGCTAGGTGGGAAAGTGGAAGAGAGAGCTTTATAGCCCTGACTTGCTCTCCTAGCCATAATCTAACGCATTGTCTAAGTTAATTTATTATTATTTTAGTTTCTTACTTGTTCTTTATAATAAAAAAAAAAAAAAAAAAAAAAAAATCATTCGTCGCATAAATTCTCACTCTCTCTCTCTTCTCTCTCTCTCTCTCTCTCTCTCTCTCTCCTCTCTCTCTCTCTCTCTCTCTCTCTCTCTCTCTCTCTCTCTCTCCTCTCTCTCTCTCTCTCTCTCTCTCTCTCTCTCTCTCTCTCTCTCTCTCTCTCTCTCTCTCTCTCTCTCTCTCTCTCTCCTCTCTCTCTCTCTCTCTCTCTCCTCTCTCTCTCCTCTCTCTCAGTACAGATTCCCAGCTGATACGCCGCGCCATTGTCTTTCGAACGTCGCTCAGGCAAAAATATATCAACATTCCATAGCTTTTCATTCTGTATCTTAGCCTTGTTAGTCCAAGGTACTTGATCAACATGCAAAGGACCAGAGCAGGGGAGAAGACAAAGAAGACACAATTTTTTCCTATTTTTGAGGTCTGCGGCCCACCAAGGGTCCACCAAGCCCCTCCAAGAGATCCGCAAGAGGTTTTTGGGGGAAATCCCAACGTATATTAAGTCAAATTCGCCAACGTGTTGGGCCGAAATTAAATCACCATTACTCCAGGTCCATTGCTGCGACTTCTTCTCAAGGAAATGTATGTAAAATCGTTCTTAATTAAAAGCTTTAAATTGCAAAAGGTCAAAATTTGCCTTTCGTTCTTCGTAGTTTTACTATTTTATCATTTTGTTTTCGCCGTACGAAATTAAATGACGGTTTAATTAACTTGAATATAATTTCTAAAATTTTACGGTGAAAAATCATGTTCGTAAAAGAAAGAGAGAAAATGCGGAAAGCAAATCGTGAAGAAAGAGACGAAAAAGGAGAGACAACTCCTCTTTTCTTCACATTTTTCAATTTTTTTTTGGGGGGGGAGGGGAGATTTTCTGTTTTTTTTCCCTTGTTTTTGTTTTTTTTTTTTTTCAAGGGGCCTCAATGAGGTTTGCGGTCTCCTTGGGGGTCCGTGCAAGAAAAAAGTTTGGGAGCCGCTGGTGTAGAGGCTTGTTTTTTATTACGAGAAAATTACGAACAAAAAAGAAAAAAAAAAGGTCTGCGAGCAGTTCTGGATACTCTCCTCTCTATTGGGGCTCGGGGGATAACAATATGGGTTAATGGCAACTTTATTATCACGGCATTCTCTTGCAGTGTATGCAAGAATTTTTAATACGGTGCTCCATTGTGCGTGAGCTGTTTTTGCAGATTACTCGCTACTCACTCCTTTTAAAGGAGACAAAACCACTTATAATTTTGCAAAACATTTAATGAAGTATGACTGTGGCGGCTCGTGATATTTGGCAACCCCGCAAGTTTTCCATTTAAATGTAGGTAAAATAATCGATTCTTGCGGAGGCTGACAGCCTCCGGGAGAATCGATTGTTTTACATTGGTTAAATAAGAGGAGGACACGGTTGCCAAATTTCACGAGCCGCCACTGAAGTATGATAACGCCCTCTTTCTGCATTGTGTTTAGAAATGCAGAGAATGAGATGATGTTTTTTTTTTTTTTTTTTTTTTTTCTCCGTCTTCTTTTTTGTAGGTTTCGTTAAAATTTATTCTCATTTGGAGCTTCGCTTCGAATTACTTTAAAAGTGTAGCGAGGACTTTTCATTACCATGAAAAACCACTTTACCGCTTTTTCACCGCCCGCTGATGGCATCTTAAGCAATTATTTAATTCTGTGGGAATTGTGGAAACTTTATACGGCACCGCCCTACTATTAAGTTAATAGTCTGCGAAGTATATAGGATGTGGATTGGCCTGGTAGAGACAAAGAGGGAACGTGTATCAGGAACAAATTGAAAAAACCTCTTCTTAATTCTACATTAATTGAAACTCTAAAACTGGAGATATGTCGTCTCGAGGAGTGAGTGTCTGGATTTAAATTCAAAACTTAGCAATTATTCGTGCGGGCAATGTTTAATTCAACGTACCTGAGCGGTCAGACACCGATTATACAGTTTAGACTTCAACTATGATAGCTATTTAGGTTAATTCTTGTGAGCACAAGTTATTTAATCAATGTAAGGTACAATGGGTGAGGGGGGGGGCGTCTGAAAAGACCCAAAAAGGGGTGAATATTTTCGGTGAGACATTATTCCCTACTCTTGAAAATGAAGGGTGGAAAGAATTCCGAAAAATGTTTGTCTACATGGGCGGATCCAGCGATCTGGCAACTGTGTATTCTTCCCATTTGAATGCGTGAGAAACAATCGATTAGTCAAGGGGCCATGGCCCCCTCGAGAATCGATTCTTCCTCATACGTTCAAATGGGAAGAATACACAGTTGCCAGATCGCTGGATGCGCCCTTGTTTGTCTACATCTCATTTTCTAGAAGTGAAAAGTTACTTTTTGTTAAAGACCCTGGGAGCATTCTCTCGACTCTACTCAAATTGAAAGAGTTAACATATTTCCACGCATGGGCGGATACAGGGAATTGTCTTCCTCTCTCTCCCTCCATTTAAACTTATGTGTTAGACAAGGGCAGCAGAGGGGGGCATCACATGACTTTGGCCCCCTCTTCTGTCCTTTCCTAACGCACGTTTTCAAATGGGAGGAAAGAGAGAAAGACAATTCCCTGTATCCGCCCATGTTTCCACGTCGAGGATTCGAATAAGTTGTTCACCTTCTCGACAACGAGTTAAATCATAGAATAAAGATGTAATAGAAGCGACACTGTCGCCGAATCATCTATCAGAACTCGTTGACCTTGAGCGATCTCGAAAAGATTATGTTTGGAAGGATGTTTCAAATTCTTTAACCTTTTCATTCAACAACAGCATAATCCACCACCCATCAGCGCTGCGATTGGCTTATTTTGAATTTCGCGGTGGCTGGCTTATTTGAAATCGTGCGGTGGCTGGCTTATATTGGATCGGTCGTTGGCTGGCTTAGATTCCCTGTGTATTAATAAATATTCAGGGGATATTAAAAAATTTAAAAAAATTATTAAATATAATATATATATTACGTACTCATACACACTTAACCAAGGACTCTAGGGTGGCTGGCTTATTTTAAATTGCACGGTGGCTGGCTTATTTTGAATCGCGCGGTGGCTGGCTTATTTCAAGGTCAACGAAAGGAGTTTATACAGAGCCTTATGGAAGTGACGCTTCTATTACGAAGTAATCTTTATTCTATGGTTAAATGTGTACATTTATCTCGAGTGGCAGTCTAATGGCCAACGTGCGTTACCACCATGGAGGATTTTTAGGTTAAGTAGGCGGTGTAATGTTATCCATTTATTCCCATATATTTTGGTGGATCAAAGCAGCACGTCCCATCGTCTGTTCGTTGCATCGAAATACATGAGAATAAATGGACACAATTACAAATTAAACCTAACCTAAAAATCATCCATGGTGTTTACGCTGTTTACCAATTAGACTTCCACTCTAAATAAAAGTATTTATGGCTACCGTTGCTTCTCGATTCGGCAACGTTGCACGTAAGTTTCCTCCGCATCCTCGGCTCGTTTTTGTTTGCCGCGGCCTCTTTTGCGCAAAAAAGGATGAAAGCGGAATGATAGGCGGTTACTTGAGAGTGGTGGTCTAAAGGGGGGTTGGGGGGGCTTGAAGGATAATCGGAGGAAAGGGATAAAGATAAGAGAGAAGGCGGGGGAAGGGGAAGGGAATGGGAACAAAGTTGAAGAGCTGCTTTACGCTTTTAAGTTTCGATTAGTCCATATTATTTCTGCCTCCTCTACATACACCGCCGCGCCGCATACCGACCACGGAAACTTTGGGAAATTGAATTGCGCTTTCAGCCGTGTGCAATTTAAAATTAATAAGGAAAAAAAAAAAAAAAAAAAAAAAAAAAAAAAAACAGTGAGAGAGGGTTGAAAAAGAGAGAGAAAGATAGAGGGGAGAAAGAGAGAGAGAGAGAGAGTGAGAGAGAGTGAAAATGAAAAGCTAGGAAGGGCAAGAGGGAGAGTGAAGAAAAACTCTCGGGGACTGATTGATTCGAACCAGACGATTGCATTTCGATCCCTGAGCTGTGAATACTCGTCAGTTTTGTCGTGTGACGTCAGGGCTGCCGTTTTGCGTATAATCAATGCTATTTTTCAACTCACCGATGATTCCACCGGTTGAGAAAAGATTACACAGTCCAATTCAGTGCATGACTATATAATAAACTAAAATACTCGCATCTGTATTCTTTTCTCAACCGGTGGAGTCGTCGATGACTTTAAAAAACTTGCGGATATTTTAATAAATCAACGGAGTTTCCACCGATTAAGAAAAGATTACAGATCAGAGTATTTTCGTGCATTACAGTCATACACTGAACTGAACTGTGTAATCTTTACTCAACCGGTGGAATCATCGGTGAATAGAAAAATAGCATTGATTATTCGCAAACCGGCAGCCCTGTGTGACGTGAATATGTGTCGCCTACAAAAACCGCAGCAGGTAACGCGTTTTCATGCCAGTACTCACGGTGGAAGTGCCGAAGTACTCTACACCGCAAATTGCAAAACTGAAAGGACTGACCGATGCGATGATCACTGACAAAACGGATGTCTGTACTCACCCAAACCCACCACAGAATAATGCATGTACATTCGGAATGAAACCCCTTTTGACAACTTTGTTTTCGAAGCATCGTAAAATGTCTGGAACGCATTTGACCCCTCAATCCGCTCCTCCCCCCTCCCCAGACAGTGATGGCGAAGGCGAAGCGTGCAATCTAGGAACGCTGACGTTCGCCCCATTCAAACCCGTACAATGGATCGACTTTGTGGGAGTTCGAGTTCTCCTCATACCCATCGGTTGAATATTTTCTGTGGGCTTCCTGTCAAAGACCAGTCGGATGGAGTGCAAGTGCAACGTTTTCAATCTGTGCAATATACGGAAACAAATATTTGATTCTTAAAAAATTTAAAACCGAACTACAGTAGAAAATCGTAGTTACACTGAAAAAAATGAAATTACTAAAAAAGCAATTAAGTTTTGTAAAATCAGTAAAATAAAGCACATGCTAATTTTACTTGTTATTTTTGGTAAATCCTACTAAACCTATGGCTAATTTTACGATTTGAATTGTAAATTTTGCTTAAGTTTTAGTAATTTCTCTATTTGGATTGCAAATTTTTCAATCTAAATAGTACATTTTACAATCCAAATCATTGTGACTTTTGCATATTACATGGCTGTCTTGGCGTGACAGCTATACGACTTGCAAAAATTACAATGCTTTGAATTGTTAAATTTACAATCCGATTGGTAATGTTAATGATCCAAATTGTAAAATTAATCAAAATTAAGGAAAATTTACAATCCAGAACGTAAAATTAGCTATATGTGTAGTCAATTCTACTGAAAATGGCTGGTAAAATTAGCCTTTGCTTCATTTTACTGATTTCACAAATCTATTTTTTTCAGTGTACATTTCTTGTTCCAACGTTTAAGGGTGGTGACTTTGATTTCTGAGTGCCGATCACATCCCTTTTGCACCGAACTAAAATTTAAAAACTCAGAAAAATTCCTTCAGAGCAACAAAAATAAATTTGAAGCAAGGACTGCCTTCAAATTTTTTGACTCTGAAGAAGAGAAAGATTTGGTTCGGCAGTCCCTCTTGAACGCTAATACATCTCTAAATTTTACAGGCACTCTCAAAAACTTTGAACCTGTCACTAAAGTGTTGTTCTATCAAAGATATTATGATATTAAACTGTAACCCGTCAAATCCCTAGATTACAACATATCTCATAATGATTAAGAACTTATTGAAAGAGCAGCCTCAGACTTCATCAAATGCTAGCTTTATGGCTGTATCATATATTTGCATTTCTGGCCGAAATTCTTGCCGCTGATAAAAAAGTAATGATTATTGACTCATGCTTCAGTCAAAATATCCATCGTTTGTCTCAAGATATCTTGAAAAATGTAATTATAAATGATTTTTTTTTTTTTTTTTTTTTTTTTTTTTTTTTTTTTTTTTTTTTTTTAGTATGAGTAGTTCAGCAATCTGTCACTTGACAATTGGCGTCTGTTTTAGAGGTTATGTAGCTGTGTGGTGGAGAGGCTCATTGGCCTACTGCCTTGAATAAGTGATTATGAAAAAAAGTTTGTTACATGCAACCCTACAAACACCCATTGGATTCTATTAGTCATTTATCCTAAGACACTAGTCATTGAATTTTACGACCCCCTTTTTGGTGTTAATATTTCAAACAAATACCACCAATTAATCGGCCATCGGGCGAAAGCTCTATCCAAAAACACCAAATTAGAAATTGATAATTACTGTCAGTGGCGAGTCTATGTACGTAAACATACGCTACAATCAGTGGCGGCTCGTGCGATTTGGCAACCATGTTTTTTTACCATTTAAACCTATGCAAAAGTATCGATATCTTGGGATTGAATTGCACCTCCTGAAGATCGATTGTTTTACATAGGTTTAAATGGAGGGATTACACTGTTGCCACATTGCACGAGCCGCCACTGGCTACAATCCGATGGATGTATAACTGTGGTGTTTTCGTATCTGGGTACGGTAAGCATTTCATGCATAATCTGCTAACAAATGAAGTATTTCAACCAGAAAAAATTAGACAGTACATGTATGAGGTCTTACAAAAGATATTTATATAAAATTCGCCTTTTCATCTCTTTATCAACTATAATTTTTTGTAATTTTATTGTTATTAATTATTTGATTATCCTGTGTCTGTTTCGATTTTTTGCTGTAAACGATCTTCCAAAATTCTTGCGGGAAAAGGGAGTTGTTAATTTAATTTTAGCCCACCGCAGAATAATTTCTATTAATCTCTCCTGATTTATTATTATCAGAGAAATTATTTTTTCGTGTCCTTATAATTTGTACGGGAAAGAAACAATTTATATCTTTATCCAATTGTTTATCATTTTGGGTTGTTTTTCACAGGTCCAAGCGTTGAACGGAATTTGCCTTATATTACCACTTCGTGAAACTGTCATTTTTTAAATTGATTGTTATGCACTTGATCATACCGTGTCTGATAAATTTACATCTAAATGGGAAGAATACGCAATTGCCAGATTGCTGAGTCCTTCTAAGTCGCACAACCTATAGCTCGATCTTTTTCGAGGGTTAAAATAGACAAAAAAGAGACGTTGCCCGATTGTACTCCACGCTACCACTTACTCACAGAGAATCCGCTTTTACGCAGTCGCGAAAAGTGAAAATACTTTCAGCCCTCTGGATATATTATCTTGGCGTCTGATAAATGTGATCGCGGAAAAAAGGAGCTGAGAAAACGTGTTCCAACATGTATTAAAAATCTTGGAAAGGTTAGCCACGACCGTCAATATTATGCCTGGTGAGACAAGATGTTTACACATTATGACTAAACGGTCTAAAAATCACCGAGACGTGAAGTGCATGAAAAAATTAGCCATCAACACTTTGTTGCCTTCTCCTCTTCCCCCCTCCCAAATTAATTACAAAACTTGAGACAACCGAGAGAAGTGCTTGCGTAGGTATCTACCCATCAACTGACAAGAGAGGGCGGGTGGGTGAGATGAAAAAAAGAGCGGAAAAAGATTCATAGCTAAAATTTTGAAAGAGTAATTTTGAAAGTCACGTGGCAGGAGAGGGGTGATGAAGGGTAGATAAAAGAGGGAGGAAATTGAGAGAGAGAGAGAGAGAGAGAGAGAGAGAGAGAGAGAGAGAGAGAGAGAGAGAGAGAGAGAGAGGAGAGAGAGAGAGAGAGGAGAGGGAGAGGGAGAGGAGGAGAGGGAGAGAGGAGAGAGAGAGAGGGAGAGGGAGAGGGAGAGGAGAGGGAGAGGGAGAGGGAGAGGGAGAGGGAGAGGGAGAGGGAGAGGGAGAGGGAGAGGAGAGGGAGAGGGAGAGGGAGAGGGAGAGGGAGAGGGAGAGGGAGAGGGAGAGGGAGAGGGAGAGGGAGAGGGAGAGGGAGAGGGAGAGGGAGAGGGAGAGGGAGAGGGAGAGGGAGAGGGAGAGGGAGAGGGAGAGGGAGAGGGAGAGGGAGAGGGAGAGGGAGAGGGAGAGGGGGAGGGAGAGGGAGAGGGAGAGGGAGAGGGAGAGGGAGAGGGAGAGGGAGAGGGAGAGGGAGAGGGAGAGGGAGAGGAGAGGGAGAGGAGAGGAGAGGGAGAGGGAGAGGGAGAGGGAGAGGGAGAGGGAGAGGGAGAGGGAGAGGGAGAGGGAGAGGGAGAGGGAGAGGGAGAGGGAGAGGGAGAGGGAGAGGGAGAGGGAGAGAGAGAGAGAGAGAGAGGGAGAGGGAGAGGAAGAGAGGCAGACAGAAGCGCAGAAGCAAAGAAGTGATGGTTGCGTTTAATAAGAGGTAAATTGGAGCAGAGAAATAAGCTTCGTAGGAAAAACAAAAGGGCGTGGTTTTAATTGAAAACAAAAACGTTAATTCGCCATTTTCCTAATTAGCATTCAACGTCATTCGGGCATAGAGAAAGAACAAAAGAGATCATGTTTCAAGTTGAAAATCACTTCCCGACTCACAAGAATTGAAAATATAAAATTAATCTTTTCCCAAGGATTTAATTACCGGAAAACTATTGAGGTGTATGTTCTTGGAATGCATTTAAAAACGAACCGACGTCGAAATAACTGGAATTCGAACCTAAGCCTGAAAGCTTTCGGTTCTTAGATTTGTAGCGCAGTTAAAGTAGATACGAAATGAGGGATCTATGGGCCTACGTATAGTTTTTGTAAACTTCCTCCCCTCATACGACATGGTAAGCTAATGAATACTATCGAATTGCGGTCGCAAGTGCGGCCCGGCACCGTTTGGTTACGGTATAGGTTCTATAAGTAGAGAGTTAAGACGAGGGGTTATAGTCAACCTCTGATTGGTCGTGAGTTTTAGGCTCTACGGGTGCCTGCGTTTTCGCACATTTGTTTACAAACGAGGGGTCTAACGGTATTTTA
This sequence comes from Trialeurodes vaporariorum, assembly GCA_011764245.1. Classification (NCBI taxonomy): domain Eukaryota; kingdom Metazoa; phylum Arthropoda; class Insecta; order Hemiptera; family Aleyrodidae; genus Trialeurodes; species Trialeurodes vaporariorum. Next base: position 11,024 of record VMOF01000076.1, read on the forward strand.
CGGATAAAAGAGATAACTGTCGATGGAATTGTTAATTTTAATCATGATATGCACTTCAAGAACGTCTATAATCAACAAAAGCATTGAAAGATTACATCGTTAGAAACTCTACAACACTGTAATCTTTGCATTGGACCAAAACATACAACAACGGCCTCAGAATGTAAACACATGCGCAAAAACGCATCCAATGGTGGTGCCTATGGTGTCACGTGTCTAAACTCTATACATATACAATGACTCTAAGTTACGGCCCTATCGCAACTTAATTTTGGTCTATCACTGTTCTTTAAAATTGTGCTTAGTGTGCATGGGAGGTGGGATATTATAGAAGGCACTTTTTTCTATTTTTCCTCATTTTCCACTGCTTCAAGAATGTTTTGTTTTAATTCTAAAAAACATCAGGCGGTGCTTGCCAATAATGGATTACATGCAAACACGCACCACTGTGAATATGCTGTGACAACTGTGAACCGGTTACACCACTGTGGTACTCCAGGGCGCCAGGGTATACAAAAAGATTTACCATTTTACTTATGAGACACACATTAGCATTCAATCAAAACGATAACCTTTAGACCGCCCAGATTTATTATAGTTTTCGTATTACAGAGCGTTCGGCACAAAGTTCTTCGAATGACACAGAGCTTCAGAACCAATCATTTCGTACTACAGAGTACAAAGCCCCGAGATTTGGATTTTTTGTATTACAGAGCTGAATAATAAGCCGTTTGTCCAGTAAAAATTTCGTATAAACGAGGGAGGGACAAACACATGCTATTTCTTCGAATTATATCGAGCTTTTCTCAAGGGATCGGCTATACCTTCGTATTAAATGGCTTCGTACTAACGAGCATCCAATCAGGGCTGCCGTTTCGCGTAGAAGCAATGCTATTTTTCTATTCACCGATGATTCCACCGGTTGAGAAAAAATTACACTGTTCAGTTCAGTGCACGACTGTAATAAACTAAAATACTCGTATCTGTAATCTTTTCTCAACCGGTGGAGTCGTCGGTGACTTTAAGGAACTTGCGGATATTTTAATTAATCAACGGAGTTTCCACCGATTAAGAAAATATTACAGATCAGAATATTTTCGCGCATTACAGTCATAAACTGAACTGAATTTTGTAATCTTTTCTCAACCGGTGGAATCATCGGTGAATAGAAAAATAGCATTGATTATACGCAAAACGGCAGCCCTGCATCCAATGTAGTGGAAGCCACTCACGAGCCTCTGCCCTCTCCGAATAAAAACTTGGCAAATTCTTTCTAAGTGGTTTGTGGAGAGAGTTAGATTGTCATTGGTGGAGTTGTGTATATGTATTCCTGGAAAAAATGAAAGACTCCTAAAACTTAGGCACATATGTATTCCTGGAAAAAAAATGAAAGACTCCTAAAACTTAGGCCCCAAAACCTTGTTGTGCTTAAAACTGAATTTTGAAAGAAAGGTTTAAATAAAGGGTTAAAAAAAAAAAAAAAAAAAAAAAAAAAAAAAAAACGAAACAAAAAGCAAACAAAAAACAAAAACCCCACATTTAACCTGCAGAAATTGAATTCTAAACTAATAAGGGGTAGTTTGATTTTTCCGATATATTTGATAAAATGCAGCCGGAAAACTGATTAAACTTCGGATTCGATATAGCTCGGCTTGCACTGCCGCACAGTGTGTCCGCCTGTGGAAAAAACCCCCCAACTTGACATTCGCCCTTTTAAGGAAACAAATACATGAAAATACTCCTAAGAGTACGTGGAATGTCACTCTGAAACTGTTTTTTTTTAAAAAAAAATATTTTAAGCCAAATAAGGGCTCTTAAAATTTCTCATTATGAAAGGTTTGAAAAAAGAGCGTTTTCAACTGTCAACTCTACGCAAAACTTGAAGTGTGTAGAAGGAATCGTTTTTAACAGAATTTTCAGTGATTAAACTACGTGCTCTGAGCTATCTTTTGATGCCTAGTTTTTTTCAAAAATAACGAAGGACACCTATTTTACATAACTTTAAAAGCGAGAGGTCTAAATGTCAAAATTTTGAGTTTCCCTGAGACTTTTGGAAGTTAGCTCCGCTTGCCTCCGGTTTGAACTTTCAATTAAATGGAAGCTCATACTATGTAGAACATCTCCTGAAAAAATCTCTTGCACATATTTGCACCTTTTTGAGATACACGCATTTCAAGTTGAAAAGTGAGCGCATGAAAACGCATGAAACTGACTCCGGCCGCGGCTGAGCCGAGCGATATTTTACCCAAAAAGTTGGCAGAGACGGTTTTTACCGTCTGAATGACTTGAAATTTGGTACCCGGGGGTATTTGTTAACGTTGAATTCAAATGTAGCACCCGATTTTCAAAATTCGGAAATCCAAGATGGCTGCAGAAATTTTTTTCCACTACTTGGTCGTCGGCCATCTTGGATTTTAGAATTTTGAAAAACTGATGCAAAATTGGAATCTAACGTTGACAAATACCCCCAGACACCAAATTTCAAGTCATTTGGACCCTGGTAAAAAAAAACCTCAGAGAACCTCAGAAAATCCTGAGGGCACCCTCAGGATTTCTGAGGGCCTCTGAGGTTTTCTGAGGGTACCCACAGAATCTTTGAGGGCGCCCACAGAATCGTTGAGGGCGCCCACAGAATCTTTGAGGGCGCCCACAGAATCTTTGAGGGCGCCCACAGAATCTTTGAGGGCACCCACAGAGCACTTGAGGGCGACCACAGAGCGCTTGTGGACGACCACAGAGCACCTTGAGGGCGACCACAAAGCGCTTGAGGGCGACCACAGAGCACCTTGAGGGCGACCACAGAGCGCCCTTTAGGGTGAACGCAGAACGCTTGAGGGCGCCCACACAGCATCCCGAATCTTTTGAGGGGCCCTTACAACTTTAGAAATTCTGATCAGAAATCTTCGAGGGTGAGTTTCATCTTCGAGGGTGAGTTTCAATCATTTTGAAGACGACCGGAACCAGTGGCGCCATTTGGGGGATGGCAGGGGGGCAATTGCCCCCCCCCCCCCCCAAGGATTTTCAATGTGGCCGAAAACTCAAGTCAAAGATTTTTTTTTTTTTGAAGATGCACGGCAAAAAAAAAAAGGTCATCCAAAATTTTTGGAGGGCCTCCCCCCCCTCCAAAGGAAAATCTGAAATGGCTGACCGGAATAACATTTTTACAGGACAACAAACTCGCACTCAGACTTTCGAATCTCAAATGTTTTAGAGGTTATTTTCAATATAGTAACTCGTG
>VMOF01000077.1:0-14242 GCA_011764245.1 Trialeurodes vaporariorum
ACAGAATCGAATCACAATCCGCGTCTTGTAAATTTTAAATGGAAGAAGGGGTGTTTCTTTTAAAACTAGAAAAAAAGCATTGTTGAAATTTTATTTGAAAAGTGTTTAACTATATCTGCTTTGTAATTACTCCTTAACAGCGCTTAAAGGAGGTGAATTCCACGTTGAATCAAATACACAAACACCGAGAGACACGGGGGGAAGAAGAAGAAGAAATCGGGTCAAGGTGTGACAAACTTATCAACATATCAAGGTGTTATCACACACATCACGGCAAGAGCAATCATCACACGGGGGCTCTGAAGTGTGCAACGTATTGGTTGGAAAGCGACTGAGGGGTCTCGGACGTCTCGGTATTCCACAGATGAAACATAACCTATACCTGCGAGCACTGCATCGGCGAACCAATGGAAGCGCACCGTCACGCCTACCGGGAGGCCCAGCCTTCGCGGCAACGTTTAAAATGGCGATCCGGGTCCTTCATTGGATTCTCAGCCACGGGCCTGCCAGCGAGAGAAGAAGAAAGAGGAAAAACGAACTCTTAATTAATTTGTTTACCACAGCTTTTAATTCAATGAATTGTTAATGAACCCACCGCTCCCCTCTCATCACTCCCGTGCGCTCCTCAGCAGTGTCACTAATTTTTCTCTGGATTCCCTCCTTTTTCACGTTTATTCCTCCTATCTTTGTTTTATAGTTTCGATAAGATCAAGAAAGAGCAGAGGAGGGCAGACGGAATGGCATAGCGCCACGCGATATCAATTGTCACTCCATAAACCGACGCATTCAGCGTGACGTCACAGGTCGATATACCTATCGCTTCGGTGATTTTAACGAAGAGAAGAAATTTTCTATCTAAGGATTTCTTTGGAAAAAACCACGCATGAAACAAAGGGTGTTTTCACTCGGTAAAATTGATATTTCAAAGTGTTACCTATTCCGTGTGGTTTCTGAAGAATGGAACGGGTTGTTATATTATCTGACGAATAGTCTAGGCTCAAATGGAGCTGTTGCAAACTTTTGCAACATGCTTGTTAATAATTGATTCGGGAGTAAAACCCTGCAAAACTTACGATATGCGCAATAAAAAATCACGAAATCCACTGCACAAATAATTCATGCTCTGCATGCTTTCAACGCGAGATCGTAATGGCGGTGATAGCCACCTTTGACACTGGGTTTCCCTGACTCATTAAGCTCCATTCTCAGGAGGTGTTCTCGTGACACCACTCAAGAAGAAGAAAAATCATACAATTCAGTGGCGAATCCAGAAAATTTTTCTGGGGGGGGGGGCACGCCGCGCCGGCACGCCTGTGAAATTTTGAAAAATGAAGCGTCAGTTGTAGCAATTTTGGGCTATTTTCTATTGAAAAAAGACAAAATTGGAGGCTTCGGGACCCTGCCCCCGGAGCAAACCGGAAGTCAATATCTTTTTTCGCGGTCCAGATATCTCAAGTCAAATTTTAGTTTCCGCGGTTAGGGCATACCTTAAATTTTGACTTGCGATATATTTGGTCCACGAAAAAAGATATTGACTTCCGAATTGCGTTAAAATGCTTGGTTTTTTTAGTGTTTTCAAATTTGTATATCACACGATAGGACCCTTTTTTTACGGGGTTTAAAAAAATGGTCCAAATCGAACTTCAATTTTTGCAGTTGCGGCTCGTGCAATTTGGCAACCATGCTAATTTTCCATTTAAACTTATGAAAAAGTATCGATATCTTGGAGGTGCAATTGCAACTTGCCTGACCCTGGTAAAAAAAAAAAAAAACCTCAGGACCTCAGAGATGTCTGAGGGTAATTGGAACAAGAGGTCCTGAGGGCACCCACAGGATTTCTGAGGGCACCCTCAGGAATTTCTGTGGGCTTCCTCGGGAATTTTCGGGGGTGCCCTCGGGCCTCATGTTCCTTTCCCTCAGACTTCTGAGGTCCTGAGGTCCTGAGGGAAGGCCATCAGTATTTTGTGTAACAAAAAAACTAAATTTATCGAGTTTTCTGTAGAAATTCTTGATCCTACCCGAAGGTAATGTATTTACACCTTCTGTCAAGCCGTAGAAGTTGGAGTCTGAACAGAAACTTTGCCCGTGGTGGGGTTCGAACCCACGCCTCCAGATTGGTAGTCCAGCACTTTACCACTAGGCTCCCTGCCCGCGATGACAGATGGGCGAGAATTTCTCAATATAATAATATTGGGGGTCCCCTCAGGTTTCCCCTGAGGGTGCCCTCAGGATTCTCTGAGGGTGCCCTCAGAACTTTTGAGAGCATTCCCTCACGATTTCTGAGGATGCCCTTGGAGCCCTTATTTTAAAATTACGCTCAGACTTTTTTGAGGGCCTAGATATTTTTTTTTTGCAGCAAAGGGTTTTTTATAATGGGACTTAGAAAAATTTCGTTTGTAGTAGAAAATTTAATTTGTTTTAACCTTCTAATGAGTAAGGGCCCGGACTTTAGTACATGAATTACTTGTTCAGTGGAATAACTTTAAACCTAAAAAAATATTTATTTGATTTTTAACAACTATAGGTTTCAATTGATTTAAAAGGAAAATAATAATAATATGTATATCAAATAAATATGAGAATTTCTCGCTCAATGCATTGGTTTAATCAGGAATTTGTTTCATCTTGAACTTTTAAACCTTTTTGTCCCAAAAATAGACCCAGCCGATGAAAAAACTATTTTTTTGGGTTTTTTTTTTGACCTATAGGCCCTAAAAAACATGCTCAAGCAAAAACATTGAAAAACCCATAGATTTTTTTTTTTTATTATTATTATTATTATTATTATTAAATTTCTTAACCATGGTGGGTTTGTGCCCTGTCTGGCAAAAAAGTTTTACCTCCATTTGAACATGGTAAGCAATCGATTGTTTTTCATGGAATCATATTTCATGGAATAAAAACAATGTTGCCGAAATGCACGAGTTACTATATTGAAAATAACCTCTAAAACATTTGAGATTCGAAAGTCTGAGTGCGAGTTTTAAAGTCCTGTAAAAAGTTATTTCCCGGGCAGGGGCGCCATTCAGATTTTCCTTGGGGGGGGGGGCCCTCCAAAATTTGATGGCCTTTTTTTTTTTTTGCCGTGCATCTTCAAAAAAAATTTTTACTAGATTTTTCGGCCCCATTGAAAAACCCTTGGGGGGGGGGGGAATTGCCCCCCTGCCATCCCCCAAATGGGGTCACTGGTACCGGTCGTCTTCAAATGATTGAAACTCACCCTCGAAGATTTCTGATCAGAATTTCTAAGTTGTAAGGGCCCCTCAAAAGATTCGGGATGCTCTGTGGGCGCCCTCAAGCGTTCTGCGTTCACCCTCAAGGCGCTCTGTGGTCGCCCTCAAGGTGCTCTGTGGTCGCCCACAAGCGTTCTGTGGTCGCCCTCAAGTGCTCTGTGGGTGCCCTCAAAGATTTTGTGGGCGCCCTCAACGATTCTGTGGGCGCCCTCAAAGATTCTGTGGGTACCCTCAGAAAACCTCAGAGGCCCTCAGAAATCCTGAGGGTGCCCTCAGGATTTTCTGAGGTTCTCTGAGGTTTTTTTTTTACCAGGGGAAGATCGATTGTTTTATATAGGTTTAAATGGAGAGAATTCGTTGTTGCCAGATTGCACGCGCCGCCACTGAATTTTCGATAAATCGAATAAGAAAACCGATATCGAAGTTTTGATTTCGCTAGAATGCACTACTTTTGACGCCTTATTGATTGAGGTATTATAAGATAGGGTTGCCATTTGAAAATTTTGATGAGTGGGGGTTTTCCCGCCAAAAAAGTTAAGGTGCCAAAGTTGACTTCCGGTTCATTTGATCCTAAATTCGTATTTTTTTTCTTGAAAGTGCGTACTCATCAAGTGGAGAATTTCCCATGTGCAGTTTTTTGTTTTACAACTCTTTTTGTAGGAATTAATAATTTTCAAAAATTGGTCCTAAATCGAACTTTGTCCTTCGATATCTCGACCACGAAAAAAGATATCGACTTCCAGGTCAAACCATATTTCGTAGAATTTTACATCCTTTCAAATGATGTATCACAAGATAAGGGTTACCATTTGAAAATTTCGAGATTTGAGTGGTGCCCCCTCTAACCCCTCCCCCACCAAAAAAACCAAATCTTGGGTTAAGGCATAGTATTTATAAATGAGGCTTCAGGTCTGAATTACTATCTATCAAACCGATTTTCCCCGATTTTTGTATGGTTGCACCCGTTCAAGAAAACCATATTGAGCAGGTTATGTGAAACACCCTGTATACATATACTTGATGACATTTTTCAATGTTCTAATGATAATTAATCCCACTCATTGACCAACAGTATATAGACAGTTACTTCCGCAAAGTTGGCAGGGAACTAGCTCTGTTATTAAGAATTTATGCTTTTACTAGCCGTCTATTGCCGTTTATTGTAACTCGGACCTGAAGTTTCATTTAAAAATACTGCCACAACACAAAATTTGGTTTTTGGGGGGTTTTCAGGGGGGCACCCCCCTAATCTCGAGATTTTCTAATAGCAACTCCTATCTTGTGATACCTCATTTGAAAGAGGGGCAGAATTCTAAGCATTTCTGCTTAAACTGGAAGTCGATATCTTTTTTCGTTTTCGAGATATCGAAGGTAGAAGTTCGTTATAGGACCAATTTTCGGAAATTCTTAAATCCTACAAAAAGAGTCGTAAAACAAAAAACTGCACAAGTAAAATGCTCTACTTGATGAGTAATTTCAAGAAAAAATACGAATTTACAATCAAATAAACTGGAAGTTGACTTCTAGGCACCTTAACATTTTTTTGGCGGGAAAACCCCCATTTCTCAACATTTTCAAATGGCAACCCGTATCTTTTGATACCTCATTCGGAAATGCGTAAAAAGTTGTGCATTTTGGCGCAATCAAAAGTCCGATATCGATTTTCTAATTTGATAAATCGAAAATCGAAGTTCGATTTAGACCATTTTTCGACCCTGTAAAAAACGGATCCTTTCGTGTGATACATCATTCAAGAGCACATAAAAAAACCAAGAATTTTAGTGCAAACCGGAAGTTAATACCTTTTTTTGAGGTTGAGACATCGCAAGTCTAAAGGACATTACCCAAAATGAGCCTTTTTACCCCTGAGAGCGAAATGTGAAATACTTTTAGGGATGATAGAGGATTAAATCAGCGTTCCGAGTCTGGCCTATTTTTTGATTTTGGACGAAGGGAAAGGGAGGGAGGGGGGTCCAAAGTGAGACACGTCAAATGCACATAACTTTTGAACGAATAAAGATATTATAATGTACTTTGTGCAAAAAGATAGATCTTTTAAAGACCTTTCGATTGGTGTGTATGATATTTGCCTCATTTTAATTTTTAATCGATTTATCGAAGTTTTTTTGATTTTTTTGAAATCGGGTTTTCCGTTTGTTTAATCATGGAAGTTTGGCAACGCACGAACCATCACAAATTTTTTCCATAGTAAAAGAAGACGCAATTTGCTAAAAAATGGTTTAAACCGCATGCTAGGAAAATGCTCTGAAGCGGAGTTATGAGGGCTCAAAGTTGGCGCTTTCGCGAAAAAGGCCGCCCCGAGAGGCGTACTACAGGTGATAGAAGTTGGCATAAACTGTTCTTCCCGTCCAAATGACTTGAAATTTGGTATGCCAGGGTATTTTTTAACGCAGAATTCAAATTTTGCATCAGTTTTTCAAAATTCGAAAATCCAAGATGGCTACCGACCAATTTTTTATGCAATTTAGTCGGCAGCCATCTTGGATTTTCGAATTTTGAAAAACTGATGCAAAATTAGATAGTGGTTGCTATTTGAAACTCTCGAGATTAGGGGGGATGCCCCCCTGAAAACCCCCCAAAAACCGAATTTTGGGTTGTGGAAGTATTTTTAAATGAAACTTCAGGTCCGAGTTACAATAAAACCGATTTTTCAGATTTTTTCATCGTCATACGCCCAAGAAAACCATATAGAGCAGGTCATGAGAAACACCCTGTAAATATGTTACGGGCGAATTCCGACGGCTGAGCAAATCGCGATCTGCCCTGGCAAATCGCGATTCGCCCAGTTTTCTGGGCAAAAATGCTTTCTTGCCCATAAAGCGTGGGCAAATTGCGATTTTCCCGGGCTAATCACGATCTGCCCGAGCAAAACGCGATGCGCCCGGTATTTCTGGGCAGACCGAAGTACAATTTGCCCAAACATGTAAACTGGGCAAATTGGCAACTTGAACTGGGCGATGTGATTGAAAAATAGCTTATTATTAATACCTTGTGCGGTATCAAGTCAACGGTCTTGAATCATCTTATTTTATCAATCAAATGGTACTAATTTTAGAATATTTGAAGGTACTGGAAGTATTATTTGTAAGCGTACCTTTCTTTATTTCTTATGAGCAAAAGATGCTGCAGCAACCAACTTGAATTTTTTCTTGAACTTGAACTTAATTTTCACAGGATCCATTGATCAAAGGAGTTAAGATTTGTCTTATTTTCTTCTTCTTCTTTTTAAGTAGATTCCAAGAATCTACTTATTGCAGAGGGTGCGATGTTGGATTTTTCGGGAAATTTTATCAAATGAGCACGTTTCATGGTCCCCTGAGTGAGAAAATACCACTCGTTGAAAATTTTATATATATATATATATATATATATATATATATATATATATATATATATATATATATATATATATATTATATATAAAACAATAAAAATGAGCTGTTCAGCCAAAAATAAAACAAATAAAAAGGGGAAAATTAAATCATAATAAAAATAATGAAATGATCCGACCTTTAATTGTGATGTTACTTTATTTTTTTTAACGTTTCGACGTCCATACGCCTTCTTCAGAAAAATTATACAAAATAAACATAGCCAAAACAAAGGAACAAACTAAGAAATAAGTAATAAACACAAACTAAGAAATAAACAAAAGAACATAATTGCACATGATAAAAATGGGAAACAATCAAGTGGAAAAGCAATAAAGAATTAAAAAGTAAATGAATAACAGACAAAGTTGGAAATCAAAATAATAAATAGAACACAATTTCTAGGAAAAAAACACAGAGTGCGCTTACAGAGCTAATTATAAAATAAAACACAAGAGAGCATAAATGATAATTAACAGCAAGATTCGAAAATTCGCGCGACACAACTACAAGAAAAAGTGCGCATGCGCATTAAAACTAGTTATAAAAAAATAAGAAAGAGGGCGCACCAGACGATACATCCAAGTAAAAGCAGTGATGCAGCAGGACACAAAGTGAATTTTTGTACGCTTTGAAAGTGTGCTTGAATTCCACTTTTTTCCAATATGAAGACCATTTTTATGAACAAATTGAAGGCCTGGCAATGGGTGCTCCGGTATCAGCTTGCATAGCTAATCTGGTCATGGAGCACGTTGAATCAGAAGTGTTGTCCAAATGTAAAGGAAAATTTCAGTATTATAAGAGATTTGTCGACGATTCTATTATATGCGTACATAAAGATAAATGTCAGGAGGTCTTGGATCAATTTAATTCGTACCATCCATCTTTTAAGTTTACTAGTGAAGTAGAAAAAAAAATTGTCTCTAAACTTTCTCGATTTAACCATTGACCATAAACTTGGAACTAAAATTCAGACGCAGTGGTACCAAAAATCTATACACTCTGGAAGATATCTTAATTATCTCTCCGCTGTTCCTTTCCACCAGAAAGTTAATGTCGTTAAAAATATTGTGTCTAGGGTCTTGAATTTGACTGATAAGTGTTACATTAAGGAGCGGTTAAATGTTGTTGAGCAGCTGTTATTATCGAATGGATATCCCCTTATTTTTCTTAAGAAACAGATGAGGGAGTGTCATTTCATGATTAAAAATAAGGTTAAAAATGTTCCCAAAACGCAGTTTGTGGCTGAAAAAGTAATTAAAATGTCTTATGTTTCTGGCTTGTCAGAAACGTTTTAAAAAAAAAATTGGAGCCTTTTGGCATGCAAGCTGTTTTCAAAAATCGTCCTGTTGGTTTGTTCTCTCGACTTAAAGCCAAGGTTCCTACTGTAAAAAAATCAAATGTCGTTTATCAAATTAACTGTAAAGATTGCCCTGGCACGTACATAGGTCATACAAAAAGGTATTTGCAGGATCGAATTAAGTCTCATAAGTACGACAAAAATGAGAAAACCGCGCTTCACCAACATGCTCTCGATAACGATCATATTTTCGATTTTGATAATCCCTCTATTTGGTAAATGAGAAAAATATGCAAGCCAGGTTAATCCACGAGGCTATTCAGATTAAGAAGTGTCCCACAGCTGTCAATTCTAGGAGTGATACCCAATGCCTCAGTTCTATGTACCAACCATTTTTTTAAAATTTTTGAAAACCCTTTTTTTTTTTTTTTTTTTTTTTTTTTTTTTTTTTTTTTTTTTTTTTTTGGTAATCCTGCTGCATCACTGCTTTTACTTGGATGTATCGTCTGGTGCGCCCTCTTTCTTATTTTTTATAACTAGTTTTAATGCGCATGCGCACTTTTTCTTGTAGTTGTGTCGCGCGAATTTTTGAATCTTGCTGTTAATTATCATTTATGCTCTCTTGTGTTTTATTTTATAATTAGCTCTGTAAGCGCACTCTGTGTTTTTTTCCTAGAAATTGTGTTTTATTTATTATTTTGATTTCCAACTTTGTCTGTTATTCATTTACTTTTTAATTCTTTATTGCTTTTCCACTTGATTGTTTCCCATTTTTATCATGTGCAATTATGTTCTTTTTTTTATTTCTTAGTTTGTGTTTATTACTTATTTCTTAGTTTGTTCCTTTTTTTTGGCTATGTTTATTTTGTATAATTTTTTTGAAGAAGGCGTATGGACGTCGAAACGTTAAAAAAAAATAAAATAACATCACAATTAAAGGTCGGATCATTTCATTTTTTTTATTATGATTTAATTTTCCCCTTTTTATTTGTTTTATTTTTGGCTGAACAGCTCATTTTTTTTTGTTTTATATATATATATATATATATATATATATATATATATATTATATATATATATTTTATATATATATATTATATATATATATATATATATATATATATATATATATATATATAAACAAGAAAGAACTTAAATCGGCCCAACACATGAATAATAATAACAACTTTAAATTTGGGGAAAAAGGCCGTGAAACAATAAAATTAAAAAAATTAAAAAAACGAGACGTTTCGGAGGGCTAACACCTCCTTTATCAATCGAAAATTAAAAATAAAAAAAAAATATAAACAAAGAGTCATGCCATCACGATGATAACGGCCATGACTAAGGCTCAAGCCACAAACAAGTATTTAATTGAGGAAAAGACTACACAAGCAAAGAAGATAATCAATCACCAGCTCCATCTGAACGAAAAAACTGGTGATAAGCAGTGCTTAATTTGGACACGTCTGCGCGGCAATTACAAACACTGCTCTCGTGTTTCAAGATTTCTATCATTTCAAGGAGATTTCTCGCGAAATCATTCCTCTCGAAACCCAAAATTTTCGCGCCATGGAAATCAAAAGTATGACCAAGAGAATTTTGATGATGGTGAAGAGCAGTTTTTTCATTTTGGTCATACTTGTGTCCATTAAATCGTTTACTCAGTATCGTATCCTCAATTAAATACTTGTTTGTGGCTTGAGCCTTAGTCATGGCCGTTATCATCGTGATGGCATGACTCTTTGTTTATATTTTTTTTTTTATTTTTAATTTTCGATTGATAAAGGAGGTGTTAGCCCTCCGAAACGTCTCGTTTTTTTAATTTTTTTAATTTTATGTTTCACCCTTATTCCCAATTAAGTTGTTATTATATATATATATATATATATATATATATTTATATATATATATTATATATACACAGAAAATTTTAAATAGCCCGATACTAGATATAAACGAGAAGAAAAATGGGACAAAAGGCTACGAAAATTTAAAAATTTTAAAGGGTGAGACGTTTCGGACTAGAACAAGTCCATTTTCAATCAATAAAAACAAAAAAAGCGAAAACGCAGTGAGTGCCTACAAGGTGATAGAGCAACTGACAAAAGCAATGATCAAGGAGGAAAAGACAAACACAGCCCAAAAAAAAACATAGAGGGACTCACTCCAGGGGCCCGTGGTTGAAAAATGATGGTATGCAACCCCCAACTTATCAACGTCCGCCCGGTAGTTGCAAACCATGTCTTTTTCCTTAACAATGCAGATCTTTTCAATAAGTGATCTTGAAAAATCATTGGTCTCCCTCGCCAAAACCTTTACTTTTTCAAATAAAAATTATGCTGTAACTCATTCTGGTGTTGATGCAGGGCCGTCTTCTCATTCTGGTCATATTTATGACCATTCAACCTTTACCTAAAATTTGGCGATTTTGACCAATGTACGCAATTTCACAATCTTTGCATTGGATCTTATACCTACCCTGAAAGTTGCAAGTTATCACGTTTAGCTTTCATTTTGAAAAAAAAACTCAAAATTTTTAAAAATTTACAATTGATGACCGTGTACCCATAATGATCCAAAACAACTGCCAAATTCTCGAAAGCAAGGGCACGTATGGCAATTTAAAAATTTTTAAAACATAGATTTGTCTAAAATTGTTAAATTGCCTACGTCCCCTGCTTTCTGAGAATTTGGCATTGTTTTGGATCATTATGGTACACGGTACAATTGTAATTTAAACTTTAGGTTTTTGTTCTCAAAACTAAAAGCAAAACGTGATAACTTGAAACTTTCAGAGGTATTTATAAGATCCATGCAAAGATTGTGAAATTGCGTACATTGGTCAAACTCCCCAAAATTTAGGTAAAGGTTGAAGGGTCATAAATATGACCAGAATGAGAAGACGGCCCTGATCAACCCCAAATGAGTTACAGCATAATTTTGATTTTGAAAATGTAAGGTTTTGGCGAGGGAGACCCAAAGATTTTTCAAGATCACTTATTGAATGATCTGCATTGTTAAGGAAAGAGACATGGTTTGCAACTACCGGGGGGACGTTTTATAAGTTGGGGGGTTTCATACCATCATTTTTCCAACCACGGCCCCTGGAGTGAGTCCACTCTATTTTTTTTTGGTCTGTGTTTTTCTTTTCCTCCTTGATCATTGCTTTTGTCATTTCTCTATCACCTTGTAGGCACTCACTGCGTTTTCGCTTTTATTTTTTTTTATGATTAAAAAGGACTTGTTCTAGTCCGAAAAGTCTCACCTTAAATTTTTAAATTTTCGAGCCTTGTGTCCCATTTTTCTTCTCGTTTATATATATATATATATATATATATATATATATATATATATATATATATATATATTATATATATATTATATATATATATTTTAATATATTATTATATATATATTATATATAATATTTTTATATTATATATATTATATATATAAATATATATATATATTATATATTGTTTCAGCCAGTTTTACCGTTTTTTTGTCCTACGATCCTGTTCGTAATTTTTGGTTTTTATTTTTTAAAATTTTTTTCCCAAATATTCGTTTGGGGTTTTTTCTTGGATGAGTTCGAAGATGGTGTAAATCCGACAGTTAGTTTTCGCGCTATGGGGCCCGGGTTTTAGTCGAAAAAGTGTTTTGAGGTTTATTTTGCGAGTGTTTTTATTGAGTGTTTTTTTGGGGGAAATGTATGTTGGCCGTTTTGTTACGCAACTTTTTTACTCAAGTCATTTTTTCGCGTTTTGCGTTGTAAGCGAGTTATGTGATGTGTTTTTCGGGTTTTTTTGGGGGTGTTTTTATATGAAGAAATTGTTTTTTTGTATCGTAAATTTTAGTATATATCGTGGAGGTGTTTTTAGTTCATATGCTCTTTTCCTTAAATTTTCCTTGTTTTTACGTGTTTTACGAGCTATTTAGTTTCTTATGGGTTTTTACAATGAAAACAAGGATGGTTTATTGGTATAATTGCTCTTTCTTTGTTTTACCGTACACTGTTGTTTCTTTTTTTTTTTTTTGTTTTATCAGCTGCTGTTATTAATTTATTTCTTTTAGCGTTAAAAAGATTACAAATTTTTCTATCTTGGTACTAAATTTTTTTCTTACGGGCATTTTTTTTTAAATGCGTTGAACAGCTGATAAAAAAAAATTTAATAATCCAAAAAAATTAAAAAATAGCCTATTATTAAAATTTGTGAAAAACTTATATAACCTAGCTTTTTTTTCTCACTTGCATTGAAAAGATTACACATTTCTCTATTGGTAATATCATCTTTTTCACAATAATATTTGGATTTTGAGCAGTGATATAAAAAAAAAATAAAAACTCAGCGAAAATTATAACCTATATTTTTTGTGAAAAATGATTTAACCAAGCATGGAATCTACTTCGTCTTACCGGCCTGCCGGGAGGCATTTTTTTTTCTTAAACCCTAACAAAATTATTGAAATTTTCGCGTCGATAGTTGGATTTATGATTTAAAAAAAAAACAAAACAACAACAAAATTATTGACATTTTTGCGTAAACTACTTTTTATTGGAACACGATGAGGGAGTCATGATTTTTTGGGGTTGTAAAGTACCCCCTTCTTTTTGCAGGCGCACCTTTTCATTAAACATGATTACCGACACGAGAGTTTT
Organism: Trialeurodes vaporariorum; assembly: GCA_011764245.1. NCBI lineage: Eukaryota > Metazoa > Arthropoda > Insecta > Hemiptera > Aleyrodidae > Trialeurodes > Trialeurodes vaporariorum. The sequence goes on from VMOF01000077.1 coordinate 12,589, forward strand.
TTAACAAGAATTTTTTTTTCGAAATTTGATAATTTTGCTTAAATACTGTAGTGAGATTTGATTTTGTGGTACATAATTGTACAAATACGTCCTCGGCGGTCAGGAATCTCTTTTGCACCTTTGAAGTGGTTTCCACTGTACAACTCGCCATACAAAACACCATTTTTATCAGTGACGTCGCTGGGTTTTTTTTAGGGGGGCCCAAGTCCCGGGGTGTCACCCCTTCCCCATTAAAAAGTAACTCAGAACGACGATTCCACTGACCCCCCTGCCCCCTCACCTTTTCCCCCACCCCACCCTTCCTCTTCTCCTCCTACCCTTTTCCATCCTCGCTCATCAAAAAATACAGATTTAAAAAACCAAAATTTAATGCCATTAGGGAAAGAGGAAAGCAATATCATCGAAGGTTTTGAACACTCACTATTAAATTTTATAAAAAAATGATAATATGTTTGCTGACTTAACAGAATAAAGTAATGAAGCAGTGGTGCTGCCAGAAATTGTTTCGAGGGTAGGGAGGGTTTGAGTTGACGCACCTACTGTTCACACACCCCATTCACCGGGGGGTACGGGGGTCAACCCCCGGAAAATGTTGAAAATTTAACCCTTTGAAAACCCAGTTTAATGGGGTTTCCGGGTTTTCTTCGAGGAAACCGAGAAAAATTTATGGGGTAGAGATTTTTTTTTGGGGGGGGGGGGTCCTTTCACCATCCTGATGATATGTATTCTTTGACTTCCATTTTCAAACTGTCTAGAGTGGTTTTTCTTGACCGGTCCAGGTTGGGTGTCACCCCCCGACTCCAGACCGTGAGTCCCTTTCCTACAGTCCGGTATAGAAACCCCTGGCAAACTGTCCTTTCTTCCTTTCCCCCCACTCCCCTTTTCCCTTTAACTACCTTTTTTTTTTCTTCCTTTCGTTTTCCTCCTTTTTTTTCCCCCATTTTTTTCTTCTCCCCCCCTTTTTTTTCCCTTTTTTTTTTTTTTCCTTTTTTTCCCTTTTTTTCCTTTTTTTCCCTTTTTCCCTTTTTCTTTTTCTTTCTCTCCGGTGAGTGTCACCCCAAGGATGGTGGCACCCGGGGCCCTGGGCCCCCCGGCCCCCCCTAGCGACGCCACTGATTTTTATAGTTCCCAATTTGAACATTTTATCTTCGTTGACTTCAAAGATTTGGCGATTGTATTCCGAGCGTAGCTTTTGCTCGATCAACGTCGGGGGATTGGACTGTTTTGCAAGATCAGAGAGTAACTTCTCAAATTTTGCATTATTTAAATTTTAGCATTTTTTTCCGGGCCCTGTTTTTTTTTTTTGTTTTGTTTTTGTTTTGTTTTGTTTTGTTTTGTTTTTTTTTTTGTTAAAGTTTCCAACTGCTTTACGTTTGGTTGAAGTGTGATCCGGACATGAGTTGCTGGTTTCTGAATCAGTGTGTGAGGAAAGTGAGATGATAGTAGGCACCTCTGAATTTTCGGTTTGTATAGAATTTCGAACCTCGTCCCTGGTAGCACGTACGAGTTTTAAAAAATCAACTCTGACGACGGATCAACACAAAATTAAAAATAAAATTACATCGGGGAGATTAAGTGTTTTTAAACCTGCAGGTGCTTTTTTCCCCAAAAGAACCTCAAAAAGGGGTTTGCTTGATACCCCTATTAAGGCTGG
>VMOF01000078.1:0-19180 GCA_011764245.1 Trialeurodes vaporariorum
GTACGCAGGAATTATATTCTCTCTCGCTCTTTTTCCATTCGAGTGTATGTACTAGAAAAGGAAAGAGATAGGGGCTGAAGTCACGTTCGAGCCCCTGTTTCTGTCCTTTTCCAACACACGTGTTCAAATGGGGAAAGAGAGAGAAAGACAAATTCCTGCGTACGCTACTGATGGCTACCTTCGTGAAGTTTCAACATTACGCCCCACAAATCCTCTCTACAGGGTGTTGAAAAACTGTTCCCGAATATTTCAGGGGCGGATTCAACAGATCAAAATAAGACCTTTTTTCCTATAAACATGTGTCCGAAAATGCCCCCCTTTTGAGCTACAGCCCCCCAAAGTTTTAAAAAATTTACGGTTTTTTTGGAATAGCGACCACTATTGTGAACCAAATGTCTTAAAACTTGGTGTCCTAAAGTAATTTCACGTGTAAAATCCATTAATGACCTCGAAAAATTCAGAAAATGAGTCTGACTACACTTTTCACGCAATCTTTTACCTTTAACGGCACAAATTTAATGTTACGGATTAAAATTTTGAAGAATAATTACCGAAATCAGATGCGGAAAACCCTTAGAAAGATTTTTGGTCCTCCTTGTTTCTTTCGATACGACGCGTTTTAAGCGAGATAATCGCTGCACAGTGTGGAAAATTCAGCGCTTTTACCATGAAAAACGGCAGTGAGTATGCAACCCGCCTCTCCGCTGCTTCTACGGGCCGGCCGCTATGGTAAAAGCGCTGACTTTTCCACACTGTGCAGCGATTATCTCGTTTAAAACGCGTCGTATCGAAAGAAACAAGGAGGACCAAAAATCTTTCTAAGGGTTTTCCGCATCTGATTTTGGTAATTATTCTTCAAAATTTTAATCTGTAACATAAAATTCGTGCCGTTAAAGCTACAAGATTGCGTGAAAAGTACAGTTAGACTCAATTTCTAAATTTTTCGAGGTCATTAATGGATTCTACGCGTGAAATTACCTCATGACACCAAGTTTTAAGACTTTTGGGGTTCATGATAGTGGTCGCTATTCCAAAAAAACCGTAAATTTTTTAAAACTTTGGGGGGCTGTAGCTCAAAAGGGGGCATTTCCGGACACATGTTTATAGGGAAAAAAGGTCTTATTTTGATCTGTAGAATCCGCCCCTGAAATATTCGGGAACAGTTTTTTAACACCCTGTATAGCTACGCTCGTTGCTAAAAACACATCATGTTGTGTTCCCCTCATTAGAAATTATTACGACAGTGAAATGAAAGAATTTTCGGAAGAGTAAACATGCGTCACATGCGTGTAATTCATGACCCCTTTCCCTTCGAAGATCGCAACAATAGATCTCTTGCACGGTTTTGCTGCAGGCAAATGACGTATCAATTCCAATGTAAAATGCTGCGAAAATAACGACGAGACAATTAAAAACGTCTAAAACTTACTCCTCGCAGAAAAAAAAATAACTTGAAATTCGGGTGACCACCCTTGCATGTATGCACGAACCTTGGATTCGGACCCCAAACAAAAAAACAGGACATGAAATTAATTAAGTGCGGTCTTCCTCGTTTATTACGCAACGTAGAACTTATCTGTAGTTTTCACCGTGTTCCTAGTGACAAAATGCGTATAATTAGACCTTTAATTCCTTCAAATTTACTTTTTGAAAGCAAATTCATTAATCTCATTGTTCAAATTCGTAGGTTAAGCCGGCCTCGGTGGCTTGGTGGTCAGGACACCTGACTGCCAATCCATAGGTCCCGGGTTCGAATCCCGGTAGTGGCAGCAGATTTTTCACTCGTCTTGTCGCTCGGTCTCCTTAAAAGTGGGTCCACGGCAAAGATTTCAGTGGAAATCTGAGTGCTTTGAGCATGGATGTTTCAAGTCCCCTGTTGTCTTCTGACATTAAACAAACATTCACACACTGACATTAGTCTATAGTTGGCTGTAGGCCATAAAGTAACAAGAGATAGAGAAACCACTCTGCCGCATTTGCTGGGGACACTGTTTTGAGAAGCGATCGTAGCGCAGTGAGTGAGCGCGGTCGAAACTAAAATAAAGCCGTCCTCAAGTGAGTGCCGCGCACGGTTCGGGTATGAAATCCTCAAAGCAAAAGCAAAGTAAATGGCCGTGTGTGCGTGCGTAGTCTTGAATATGTGTGTGTACACGCGTTAACCGTTCTGAGGGGATCGACTTTCCCCTCGGTCGCCTTCGTTTGCGCGCGGCTCTCGACCTCACAACTGACAACCATAGACTCGGTTTGACGGGTCTCGGATTTAAAACCCGGCTAAGAGGCCGAAAAGCATTTTCCCCTTTTTCCCCCAACAATTGTGTCGATTTATTTCATATTCATTTCAGGATCTCAAGTGATGCAACCATCGAATGAATTGATTTTTAAATTTTGGCAATATTTTTTAGCCTAGTTTACTGATGATCTAAGTTTTTTGGGCCATACACAGTGGCGTAAACTTTGGGGTTTTTATTGGGGGGGGGGGGGGGGACCAACTTTTGAGAGATGCACTAGGGGGGGTCCGGGGGGCCTCCCAGGAAAAATTAGAAAATTCAGGCTCTCTCAGACGATATTTTAAGCAATGTTATCGCATAAAAATGCCACCAAATTTTAAAAAAAAATTAAAAAAGATTTTACGTTTATTTTCTTCATTTTCAGGCAAAAAGGGAATTTTTTAATTTAGACTTTCAGCTAATTTATGAAGGATTTCTAGGGTTTGGGAAAATATTCGTCAAGGTTAGAAGTCTTCAGGAAATTTGAAACTGCAGTAAATGTAATGTTCCGCTAAGTGGCGTAAAATTTTAGATTATTTTTGAGGGGAGAGGGTAGCAAATACAGTCCCATACTTTAGGGAATCTGAGGGGGGGCTTTCCAGTAAGAGGATCCGGGGTTTCCCCGGAAAAATTTGAATATTAAGGTTCTCTTAGTCTATATTTTAAGCAATTGAATCTTTCAAAAATAACCAACCGACAGAACAGAAGTTAGTAGACTCAATTTCAAGTTAAGTTTCCTCTGCAAGGAGTGAGTTTTCGACTTTTTTAATGGTCTCGCCGTTATTTTCGCAGCATTTTACATTGAAATTGATACTCCATTTGCCTACAGCAAAGCCGTGCAAGAGCTCCATCTTTAAAACCCATTAAAAATACCTAAGACAAAAGAAACAACACGAAAAAAGGTAATAAAAAATTACGGTGAGTAAATATGATGCATAGATATTTTTAATAGCGAGGAAGCGCGCCATCTGTCGGTGAATTTGTGAAACAGTAGTCGCGACGGAGTACCGCGACTGCGCGTGGCGCGAAGAGTTGACGTGATCCACCTGACATATAAAGCCGATGATCATTTTCACATCACTTCAGTTCAGCCCTAGTCGTGGACGCGTACGCGACTAGAGCTGAACGCACCTCTGTTTAGTTTATAAGTTTTAGTTTTTAAGTTTGTTTCAACCTCACGCATCCAAAATTATGATTAATTCGGAGGAAATTAGTTTAAACAAAAATGCAAGTGTTTCAGAGTGGTTATCTGGACACATCATTTTATTACAACTGTCCAGGTGAGAAAATTTTCGCTTGTTTCTGTCAGGTGTCAGTTTTTGATGGCGTAAAATCCTTTGCAAAACAGTTACATAGAATTCTGTGCCTACAGAGCCACTCTGACTTTCGTTTAAAACCAATTTCAGGTGGATCTTTTTTTTTTTTTTTTTTTTTTAGTTTTTTATGTTTAAAAAAACGAGGCAAACAAACTTGCCGTATGAAATTGTCGGTAAGAGATTTTCATCGATAAAATCATTGCTGCCCCCCGGGGGGGAGGGGTAGGAGGGGGGGAGCAAGATTGCAATTTGACCGCCCTTCAAAATTGTGAATTGAAGACTGTTTTTTATGCTTGTATCCACTGATTTTACCGCCTTTGGGAATACGTTGCTAGAGATAACCCTTTTTTTTTTTTGCTTGTTCACCCAAATATTGCCGCCCGGGGAAAAGGGAACCCCCCCCCCCTTGGCGCACCACTGCAACGCCCTCGTGTTGCCTCAAAAGCACGTCCTGGAATACCTCACTGTACCATAATTGTGGTGAGGCAGGTAAAATGGACAACAGTAAAAACTCTACAGAGCGTGTACAGTGACTAGTAAACCACAGTGTGGTATTTTGGTTGTGTTGCTGAATTGCTGGCGTTTACGCACCCAAGCGGCCTCGTCCGCCCATAAGAACGCCTGTAAAACCTGTTTTTTAAAAAATAAGAACGAGCGGATGTGAGGGGAGAGGAGTTCAGAAATGTAAACAAACTGGCCGCTGACGGCTGAGACGAAAGGACCCCCTACATTCATGATTATGGCAAAACAAGGGCTAAAGTTGGAGTTTAAAGCTCAGTTTCATAGTCTTGACGCTTTAAGCTTTCGATAGAGACCTTATTTTTTAAAATTTTGGGTTTGAGATTTATATTTTTTTCGATCTTTTTAAACTGGGTGTTTTACACGCGTTCGTATGGGCGGTAAGGTCGGCCTCGGCTTGGATGCGTAGCGATTGACCACTAATATCCAAAAGCAACAGCAACATTATATTATAAAAAAAACCAAAGTTTTAGAGGTTGGCAATGTTGGGATAATGGCTCATACAGTCCTTTAAAATTTACTCCATTTTAAAAATTTGAAAAAAAAAAAAAAAAAAAAAAAAAAAAACGAAAAATTTAAATTCGAAATTTTTTTGCCCATTAATTTGTGTGTCTGTATGTTCCCTAGGCCGTTTTTTTTTATTTATTCATTTCATGTTTTCGAACACATGTCAATCAATGTTTTCGCATGTTATGGAAAATTTTTGATGTGCACATTAATAATTTTTTTTATTATTATTATTATTATCCTAAACAGGTAAATCATGACACTCATGTCAAAATTTATCGGAAATAAATGAGTAAAGAGTCAAAAGTAAGAATGAAATAATAAATAAGGCACGGCTGAAAGTGTAAAAACAAGTGGCATGTCCGGGACTCGAACCCGGGACGCAAAAGTGTGGTGCTCACACTTTCGCACTGCGCTACGGGTTACGAATGGTCTGATGTGCCGCTTTCATGGTAGATATACGGACGATGAGCGTTCGCCTCGCTCAATTCCAAGCGGACCCGGAGTGGCTGGACTCGGCGCGGCGAGGCCGCGGCGCACTATGGTCCAGGCGACGAAATTGGCTAGACAAAATTCTAAAATCCAAGGTTGGAAAACATAAAAACTGACCTCACTGAGTGATACTACATATCATGGAGTATCTCCTCCTAAATGGGTTTGCCATGGTTATCATTGATAAGGCTTTGGCGAGCTTTTTTCTACGACCGCGCGAGGTGTCTTCTTTACGATGTTTACAGTTGTAATAGTCGAAGCTTGCAGTGGCCTACGTTAACCGTGTTTTTTCGAGAGTTCACCATTGATTTTCATTTTTTTTGCATTTTGACGTTCTTCCTGAAGGTGAATGCAGTAGTTTAAGCCAGATATTTGTCAATTCGAATGGAAATTATGTGCAGTAGGGGAGACCGGGGCACCATGGGTCCCGGGGCACCATGGGTTTTTGCTGGTTCAGTGACTTTCAATATAGTTAGGTTGGCACTACCGCTGTCAAGTGATCATTATAAGAGGTTATGTTCACCCATCCTGTTTGTTATGATTAAACTTCATATCAAAGTTGAAAAAACGGGATTGAAAATTTCAGAAGGAAAAAATCTACTTATTTTGATGCGACAATTTTTTTTTTCAAGTGTCGGACTACTCTTCAGGCAACTCCAGTCAAACATTTTTTTCATCCTTACACTCGTAAGGAATTTCCCTCAAAAGAGGGAACAGATATCTCAATTATTTATAGGTTAGATTTTGCCTTTATCTTGTGAACCCCCAAAGGAGCACCCGGGAGCTCACCGGGGCATGTAAACAGAGCCGATTGGGAGCCGACCGGCGTGGCACCTAGCGGCAAAAGTTTGAACTACGTACGTCCTGATGAGCTGAGTTTATATACCTGAGTTTTGACCCTCATCTCCATCGGTCGATTGCTGCCTAGTGGTACAGTGTTGGCTCCCGGACCAGAAGATTGCTGGATCGATCCCCGGCTAGTCTCTTTTTTGTTTTGTTGTTTTTTTTTTTTTAATTTTCACAAAATGCTTTGATGGTGTAGTTCGATGAAGGGCCGTTCAATTTTGAGGTTCTATTTACGTGATATCGACGAACTCCCATTGTGGTCCACCAAAGAAAAGCGGAGAAACCTGCCACTATCCCCAAAAAAAACCCCTTTTCCGAGTGCAGACAACCCCAAGTTAGATTATAAAAAAGACCGGGAGCGAGCGAAGCGAGCGGGAGGTAAACGCAGCGCGGAGCGCGCGTATTCGCCCGAAGGGCGTTACAACTCCCCTAAAATGCCAACAAATGTTATTTCTTTTATATCAATTCAAACAGCCCGCCAAATCGTGGCTCCCAATCGGCTCTGTTTACATGCCCCGGTGAGCTCCCGGGTGCTCCATCGGTGAACCCCTATCGGGGCACCATGAGTCCTTTCAATCGGGGGTACCATGGGTCTTCAAATACTCCAATAATTTAATGATAACAAACTTAGTTATCTATTTTCTCTTTCTGTTTGTTTTAGGTATGGTTCGTAACTATAAAAGAAAGTCCCAAAAGGGGCTTTATGACCCTGAATAATTAAAAAAAAAATATTTTTGACTGATTCTTCAACAATTTTTTTTGCGAACCAATTTTAGTGCAATTTTGTTCCAAAATTATTTAGCTATTTTTTTTTTATGTTAAATACTTTAAGATTAACTTCTTTTTAGAAAATACAACTTTGGTCGTTTTTTTGGTGAAATTCTTGTTGTTTTTTTAATCGATTTCAGTATTCCTTTTCTGGACCCATGGTGCCCCAAGTCCGAACCCATGGTGCCCCGGCCCGGGGCACCATGGGTTTTTTTTATTTTTTTTTATTTTTTTTTTTTTTTTGAGCAGACATGTTAAAATTTTTCAAAAACCATCATAGATTATGAAAGTATACAGGGTAGTCTCTTTGTAAAAAAAAAAAATGGTTGATGGCATGCAATGCTTTCTATGCTTTTTTTAGCTTCAAATAAAAAGGGCCCATGGTGCCCCGGTCTCCCCTACAGGTAGTAATAGACATTAGTTAAATTTAAACGAATTTGGCCATAATTTTTGCACTTAAAGTACGCTACGAATTGTGTAACACTTAGTAACATCACCAAATGTAGCTGAAGTCATTCTAAAGACCCATGGCTTCACCACTTTGCCTTCATAAGTTAGGCTGGGCCGAAAAAAGCGAATTTCGGATTTCGAAAACGCAATAGCAAAAAAAAGTTGCTCTAGGTGGTCCTAAAGACGTGTGTAAAATTGCAGCCCCGAAAAATAATTTTTACTATCGCCGCAACGCCTTTGAAATTTCGTTAATTTTGCGAAAAAACCCAAAAATTTCAAAATTTTTGAAATTTTTTGGCAACCGTGTTTTGAGGTCGATATTCACCGATATTTTGCCTCAAACCAGCTCTAATACACTTGTCATCAACTTACTTTTGCTTATTTTGAGGTTTGGTGCCCCCAAACCCCCCTTCTCAAAGGTCCTAAAAATCGCTAAAAATTCCAAAAAAAACCCCGATTTGGAAACGTTTGGGAATGTCAAAGGAATCTAAAAGTGAAAAAAACGGGTGTGTATACCCGGTTTTTGGAAAAATTAAGGTGGCTCTAGAGGGGGGGGTGGGGATGCACCCCTATCCCCACCCTAAACCCCCCCCCCCCCCCCCCACCGGCCACAGGACCTATCTAGGTATTTGGTGTGCTTTCTCCATGACGCGACGCGACAACAGTCTAGCTTTGCATGTATGTAATTACGTACAATGGGGATATAAATTTACTGTGTAGAATGTTTTTTGGCAAAACAGATGTGACAGTAACAAAATTTTAAAAATCAAAATTCAGCTCTCCCCACCCAAAAATGTTGTCATCACTCTATCTATGTGTGCCACAGCTTGCCAAAAAGAGGTTGCCGCGTAAAACGATTTGCACCTCTTCAGAACGGAGACTTCGGTTCATTTTTTCAGAAGTTTTAAATTATCTCGCATTCAAAACAATGCACAAGACAGAGACCGAAACAGGTCCGCCATGTTGAAAATTCACCGAAATTGGCCGAAAAAATGTTTCCATTGGCTCTTATGAGAGTTTACATTCTGATTGCATTATTCTGTGGTACTGCTTCATTTACAACGATAGAAATTTTTTATCTTTGGGATGATTCATTGGGTTTGACTATTATGATCACAAACCTACAGGCAGTTGTGCCTGAGAATGAAGTTCTCCCCCTTGAAAACCCACCCCCAAACCTCAAAACCATGTTACAAAGCAGATATAGTCCATCGACGCATAAATCACTGTACTTCCCGGGGGAACCAGTGTAGCGCGAAACCCTTTTTTATGAAAATGTAAAAAAACCCCATCTTAAAAAAAATCCAACAGGATTAAATATTTATACCCAAGCGTTTCCTTTTCCTTTCCTTTACATCTCTTATGGACACAGGCTCTTCACACAGGTTCGGTTTGTTTGTCTCAATTTTTTTTTCCGTTAAAATTTTAAAAAAATTTAAAATTTTTGCCAAATACTTTTGAAATTAATTAAAACCAATGGGCAAGCGGTTTAGAGTGGATATCTGGACACATGGTATTCCCTATGACTGTTTCTAACGGAAGGATTTGCATGATAAATAAAAAAACTGCCACATGACAGGAAAAAACAACATTTCTGACCCGGATAGTTGTATTGGAAGTCTGTGTCCAGATAGCCACTCTTTAAAACCCCTATTACTTTCGTTTAAAACCAATTCCCCCGGATTAACAATAATTTTTTCTTTAAAGGTTGAAAATCAGCGAGACAAAAAAATCAGATTCCCATCGTCCATGCTGTCACCGTTTGAACACGTTTGTGTGACCCCTTCTACAGCTATAACTCGTTGGTTCCAACTAAATGTGAGGCATGTACTTAGTAACATGAACTTGAGGTTGGGGATGGTTGCGAAGAGGAGAACTTCATTCTGAGGCACAACTGCCTGTAGGTTTGTGATCATAATAGTCAATCCTAATGAATCATCTCAAGATAAGAGCCAATGGAACCATTTTTTCGGTCCATTTCGGTAAATTTTCAACATGGCGGACCTGTTTCAGTCTCGTCTTGTGCTTTGTTTGAATGCGAGATAATTTAAAACTTCTGAAAAAATGAACCGAAGTCTCCGTTCTGAAGAGGTGCAAATCGTTTTACGCGGCAACCTCTTTTGGCAAGCTGTGGCACACATAGATAGAGTGATGACAACATTTTAGGGTGGGGAGAGCTGAATTTTGTTTTTTAAAATTATGTTACTGTCACATCTGTTTTGCCAAAAAACATTCTACACAGAAATTTTTATATCCCCATTGTACGTAATTACATACATGCAAAGCTAGACTGTTGTCGCGTCGCGTCATGGAGAAAGCACCCCAAAAATACCTAGACATAGAATAAAGATTACTTCGTAATAGAAGCGTCACTTCCATAAGGCTCTGTATAAATCCTTTCGTTGCCCTTGAAATAAGCCAGCCACCGCGCGATTCAAAATAAGCCAGCCACCGCGCGATTCAAAATAAGCCAGCCACTTGCAATTCAAAATAAGCCACCCAACCTAGAGTCCCTGTGCAGGAATATTTAAGGGTTATTATTTAATATTTATTTAGTATATTTAGTATTTAATACCTCTATATATTTAATATACAGGGACTGTAAGCCACCCAACGACCGTTTTAAAAATAAGCCAGCCACGGCGCGATTCAAAATAAGCCAGCCACCGCGCAATTTAAAATAAGCCAGCCACCCTAGAGTCCTTGTATAAGTGGCATGAGACGTAATATATTATATTTAAAAATTTATTTAATTTTTAATACCCCCTGCATATTTTTTAAATCACAGACACTCTAAGCCAGCCGACGACCGATCTAAAATAAGCCAGCCCACGATTTCAAATAACCCAGCCAGCAAAATTTAAAATAAGCCAATCGCAGCGCTGATGGGGGGTGGATGTGTTTTTGAATGCAAAGGTTACAAAATTTGAAACACCCTTTCCAAACATAATTTTTTCGAATCGTTCAAGGTAAACAAGTTCTGATAGGAGATTCGGCGACAGTGTCGCTTCTATTACATCTTTATTCTAGACCTAGATAGGCCCTGTGGCCGGGGGGGGGGGGGGGGGGGGGGGGGGGGGGGTTGAGGGGGGGGATAGGGTGCATCCCCACCCCCCCCCTCTAGAGCCCCCTTTAAATTTTGCCAAAAACCGGGTATACACACCCTTTTTTATCACTTTAGTTTCCCTTTTGACAGTTCCTAAACGTTTCTCAGAATCGGGGTTTTTTGGGAAATTTTTCAGCGATTTTTAGGACCTTGAGAAGGGGGTTAGGGGGCCCCAAAACCTAAAAATAAGCAAAAGTAAGTTGACAAGTGTATTAGAGCTGGTTTGAGGCAAAATATCGGTGAATATCGCCCTCAAAAACGGTTGCCAAAAATTTCAAAAATTGTGAAATTTGGCTTTTTTCGCAAAATTAACAAAATTTTCAAAGGCGTTGCGGCGATAGTAAAAATTTTTTCGGGGCTGCAATTTTACACACGTTTTTAGGACTCCCTAGTGCAATTTTTTTTTGCTATTGCGTTTTCAAAATCCGAAATTCGCTTTTTTCGGCCCAGCCTATCATAAGTGTCGCCGATTGTCGCCGAAAGAAGTTATGAATTTTTTTCGTCACCTTTTTTGAGAAAAAAGGGTGCTATTTTACATTTCTGCAGGGCTCTTTCTCATGCCTTTTATCAGTGACGTCGAGTAAAATTTGGCATCATTGTATTTCTTGAATTTAGACCAATGAAATAGGTTTAGGCATCGAAAGTGCATAGTGCTCTCCCTTGCATCGCTATTTCACCTGGGTTAAAATGGATTAAATGCAACGTTGCCAGATTACACGCTACACTTGACATTTATGTAGGTGATTTTTTAGCTGTTTTACGTAAATCCTGTTATTCCTATTGACTTTTTCACCTGGAAATTCACGTTGACGGCAATTTTAAAGCATGTAAATAGTATTCATTTAACTTATATCATGATGTTATAGTTCCAAGTTATCATTGTGAATCAAAGTTAAACAGAGCTTGTAATTTAAAAAGCAATGACGCACGTGAAAATTTTTCGTCTTAGCTTTTTAACTATTTGAGCCCTGGGAAAAAGGTCGATATATTCAGGTTTACGTGAAATTACCTTGAAACCTATATTTGATGTGAGCCTAGATGGACGAAATGCAGCGTTGCCAAATGGCACAAGCATAAAACGGATCTAGCAACCTATCTGGCAACCGCGCGTTCCTCCCATTTGAATGTATGATTAACGATCGATTTTTAATGGAGCCATAGCCACGTGACTTATCGATTTTTTCATGAAATCAAATTGGAAGAGTGCACTGTTGCCAGTTTGCTGGATTCGCCAATGGGCATGCATAAGCCGCCACTGAATTTGAATAAAATAGACTAAAATTTTTTCACTTGAGCCATTTTTAATTTTTTTCGGCCCATCTAAATCTCAAAAAAATTAGCTCAATTATTATTTCACCTGATACAGGCTTCAGGGTTCATGGTTTGTGTACAATATTAAATAGGAAAACATTTCATATTCTAAAATCTTTCATTTCCACAAATCTAGCTGGAAATAAGTCGACTGTTTATTATTTCGTCAGCTATCATAATTTTTAAAATTATGCTCCGCTTTTTTTACGGACAAATGTTGTTCAAAGTCAATGTTTTATAACATTGGCTAAATTAGTTCCTCTTTTTTTTTTTTTTTTTTTTTTTTTTTTGTATAGCTTACTTTGCTCTCAATTTTTTGTATTCTCATTTAAAGTGCATATTTTTCTTTCTCTGTCGATCCTTTTTTGTTATTTTTGTAATAAATTTAAAAAATTGTTTACATTAGTTTGCCTTTTTAATAGAAGTTTAGACGACATAGCAGATTTCACTAAAGAATAATTAAATTTTTCTTTTTTTTTTTTTTTTTTTTTTTTTTTTTTTTCATGTTCCTTCTTTAAAATTTGGTTTGTCATCATTTGAGGAAATCTATAATTCATTTAACTCTTACTTAAACTTACTTTAACCGATTAAAAGAATTTATGGTAAACAGCAGAAGAAACTTACGGGTTTTTTATTTGATTATTTTCTGGTGCTCATTTTATACTAATCATGTATATAAATTGAATTTTATGAGATTATATGTCACAATTATGAAAAATAACATCAAAAAAGAATTCAGCGACCTAAAAAACCCTTAGAAATCTAGTTTCGTTCGCCTATGTGAGTTTGGGGACTTTTGTCTAGTTAATTTTGGCGCCTGGACCATAGTGCGGCGCGGGCACGTTGCGCGCGCACAAAAAGGGCTGTTTTACGTGTAACGGATCAAAAATTTGACAAAACGAACACCTAACCTAACCTAAAGGGGCCCTAACTTGTCATTTGCAGTATGAATTGATGGGTCAAAATCCGAAAAAAACCCCCTTTTTAAAATTTAACCCTTTAAGGCCCCGGCGCAAGGGTCTAGGGTTGGTTTTGGACCCCAAATTTTTTTTGGGGGCCAAATTTAGCCCATTTGGCAACTTTTTTTCGCGGTTAACCGTTTCCTATCGAAAAGTCGGGGTTTCCGCTCCGCCTACCCACCATGCAGCGACAGTACAACTCAAGTCCCCTACTTTTAGATAAGGCTTCAAAGTAATTTTTCCAGATCTGGGCTCATCTGCAGTTAAGGGTTAAATATTTTATCGCTTTTTGTTTAAAAAGATACACAATCATCGTAATTACGATGGCTTAAGCTTTTAATTTTTTTTTTTTTTTTTTCAAGGGAATGATGCAGCGCGCCATTTTTTTCGGGGCAGTGTGTAATAATCAGTGAGATGCACATTTAAATTTATAAGAGTTCCAATCAAAAGTATCTTATGTATAAGTGCGAGCCTGCAAGTGGGAAAGTAGGTAACTATTCCTACTGGACGGTTTGCAATCTGCTACTTTAAAAACGTAGGGAACCCCCTACGAACACTTTCTCCCCCCATTTTTATCGGGGGGGGGGGGGGCAAAGGCCCCCCAGACCCATTCTGGGGGAGCCCCCCAGACCCCCTCTAGTTTCTGGGGGAGACCCCCAGACCCCCTTTAGAATTTGGGAGGGACTCCTAGACCCCATCAAATTTAAAATATTTTCACCTCTGGACATAATTCCGCCTTCAATTCGAAGTGTTTGCGTTTTTGCAGAGAAGCTGTACGAATAGTCCCTACTTCATCCTTTGAAGGATGGGTTTTGAACTGTGCATCTTAAAAAAGAATTTTTTGTTTAGTAGTTTAAAACCCCCCCCCCCTTTAAAATTTTTTTTGTTTGTAGATTGGTACCCCAAATGTCAACAAAATTATCCACCCATTTTTTTATAATTTTAATTTTTTTTGGATATTCTATTTTTGGGTTTGATGGAACAGCTATTTGCCTTTAAACAGTCTCAGACTTAAGAGTTGTATACTATAGTTTACATTGAAAAGAAATCTGCCTAGGTTGGTTCCCAACTTTTTTTGAAATTTTCATCAAACATAATTGAGTAAAATTTGAATTCTTATTCCAAGTATTACGATTTTTTTTTAATTGTTTGGGTTTGGTTTCAAAGTTTTTTGCTCAATCGCACATATTGGTCTTGAAACGGTCTTAAAGGTTTTGATGATGACTGTATGATGGGAATTTTTTAGTGGGTGGGGTAACATAATATGTTTGCAAAAAGATTCATCAAAATTCATCCCATGAATGATGACTCCAAGTTTTATCATTAATTCCCGCTTTAATTCATGTTTTGGGTCAAACACCCTTTTTTGTTTTTTAAACTATCTTAATTTTGTATATTGCATCTGTAAGGAATACTTTTTCATAGACTAATGGTAGATTGTATTTGCCATTTTTTATCAAAATTATTGGACCAACCTGAATTACCCCAAATTTAATAGGATTATTTTTTTATTTGCTTATTTTCCATTTTTTTTCTCAATCCATCTATTTTGCCTCTTGAAAAGGTTTTATCAGTTGTGTATGGTGATAAAAAAGGGAAAAATTTCTTAGTATTTTGATAGTGGATTGTGTGTAAAAAAGTTTTTATCAAAACTCATTGAGCCAAAATTTGATTGACTCCAAGTTTAAAGATTAATTTCTCAGGAAAATTCTTTTTTTGGCTCGAGGCCCCGATTTTGTTTTTTTGAACAGCTTAAGGGCTGTATATTGTAATGATAAAAAATTCTTAAAGTAGAGTAAATGAGGTAGGTAGATTGTTTGTGCCGGTTTTAAATTAAAAATTTAATTGGACCTAACCCGAATTATCTCAATAAGTAGGATTATGTTTTTATTTGTTTAAATGGTCTTATTTTTTTCAGTCGCACTTTTATGGTCCCTTGAAACGTTTCAAAGGATTTATTATGATGATAGTGAAAGAAAATATTTTAGTACTGTGGTAGTACATTGTGTATACAAGTTTCATAAAATTCATCCAGCTTTAGTAATTGGCATGATTTACAAGTTTAATTCTATGCACTTTTATTCCATTTTTTGGCTCGAACGCGCTAAATTGATTTTTTAAACGGTCTTAAGGGTTATTTTGCTGAACTAAAAGGGGGTTTAATTTGATGTGGGCTGGTGTAGAATTTTTTTACAAATTTTCTTCCAAACCCAAAAGGGCCCAACATTGAAATATTTAAATTTTTCTCTTTTTTGACCCTTTTTCCCCTTTGATTTTAATGGAAACCATTTTTTCCATAACAACCAAAAAATTTAAAAATTTTAAAAAAAAAAAAAAAAAAGCCCCTCTGGGGAATGTAAAAGGAACATCTCTGAAAAATTTTGGATGCATATAGATCAATAATTTAAAAGTTATGCTGGGTTTCACGTTTGTGATACAGACGGACAGACGGACGAAGACGCCACAAAATTTTTTTTGCATTTACTCTCCCTCCCAAATAGGTTCAGAAATATTGAAATACATGGATGGATGTTCTTTAGGATAGTATTAGGCATGATAAGAGCCATTTTTTTAAAATTTATCATGATTGACTTAGTTGCAGCGGGCCAAGTATCGAAACAAAATGCATCAAAATCTCTGCCCCTCGCAATACTTTTCAATTTTTCTAATTTCATTAGGTGAGAAAGAAAAAATTGAAGGCGCACCGTGGTCGACGATATGGCATGGAAAAAAGAGGGAAGAAACAAACATATTATTTCAGCCGTAGCGAATTCCGTAGACAATAAAATTTTGTCACTTACTCTACGAAAACACAGGTTATAGTCTAAAATTTAGATAGGGCCCCAAATAATACGAGAAAAGCTTCGACCTTAAGCCCGATTCTGTTAGTGAACTTTGTGATTTTTTAGTGGTACTCGTACTCATTTTCACAGGTTTCATGCAATAATCAACTTTTCAATCGCCCTGTGGAAAAATTTTTGCAAGAGCCCCATTGACTTCATGGGTCATTCTTACACAGTAAAGTGGCATGATAGGGAAAAAATTGAAATTTAAAAATTAGTGCCTAGCAGTTTGTTTTGCATTAAAATGCAACCGGAGACGAAAATATTATCTAAATCTAATAAGGTCAAACGTGTGGGGTTTACAGCAGGTTTGATGTGTATTTCAATGACGAAATCACACGCCCACCCCTTACTCTACTTTTAATTTTGTTATTGAAAAAATTTAGTAAATGAAAAAAAAATTTTGTGGATCAAAACTTATACCCCCACCTTTAACATATATTTTTTTCAAATTTTTTTCTCTTCAAAACTCACAGAGTTTAATTTTTCTGAAGTGATTCAAAAACTTGTCCCTTTTCAGTCCCACCCGTTACACCTTTTTTGCTCTTTTTTTAGCTTTGGATAGACTTTTTTAAATTTTGAAACCCTATCACCCTCTAGAAGTTAAAACCTTTTGTTTGGTGGGACAGTTTTTTCATTTTAAAAACGGTTAAAAAGTTGACAAAAAAAACTTCAAAATCGTCTGAAGTCCCACCCGTTACAAAATAATGACCCTTGTCGAAATTTCCTTTTAAAATATTGCAACTCTGAGTTTTCAAAGGAAGGGGGTGAGATGGACGGAAACCCCGATCTTTTGGAGCATATTCAAGTAGCTCGCGAAAGATTTTTTGAGGTCGAAAAAGTTTTGCTGAACAAATATTGGATGAAGTATGTTTGTTAAAAATCGATAATCCATCACCGCGGAATAAAAGAGGATATTTTTAAGAAGGGTCAAGGTGTTAAAGCGAAAATATTCAATCAAACTCGTAATCCAAAAAAATGTTTCAAATGTACATTCTCCAATAAATCCCGCCACCCCTCTCTTTAAATCCCCAATTACCCCCCCCCTTTCTACCGTAATATGCAAAGTTAGTGAGAATAATTGCGCACCGTTTTTGACCTTTGTGACGGTATAAACGGTTTGGGGGGAAACAGAAAGAGGGGAGCGTTGTTGTTAAAAACCATTTAACTTTTATCATCATCATTATTATTTTTATTA
The DNA here is from genome assembly GCA_011764245.1 of Trialeurodes vaporariorum. NCBI lineage: Eukaryota > Metazoa > Arthropoda > Insecta > Hemiptera > Aleyrodidae > Trialeurodes > Trialeurodes vaporariorum. The sequence continues at coordinate 16,583 of VMOF01000078.1, forward strand.
TTTGTTTAAACGCGTGTTTTTTACCAGTCTAGCTGGGTACGTACGCCCCTTCACGGGGGCAAACAAGCTCCTAGGTAAAGAGAGGAAAGGGGATGGCCGGTTAGAATTTTGTCTGAATCGAAAATTTGATAGTCACAGCCGCTAATAAAGAGGTACGTAACCGGGGCAGGAAGTAAGTCGTGCGACGCCCGCCCGAGGTTACTTTAGCGAAGATCAAAGGGTTGAGAGTTGAAGTGGGTAGGGAACAGGTTGTTTTTGAATTCTTTTAAATTTTTGGGCATTCTTCTTTTTTCTTTTAACTAAGGGCTTTTAATTATTCCGGCAGTCCCGAGAACTGCCGCTTTCTGGGCTGCGATGAGCGAATGTTTTCCCGGGGGTTTCGTTTTAAAGAGGTTGATCCAAATCCCATAAGGGAAAGGGCTATCGGCAAAAAAATTTTATTTTTCAGGGTCGGTAGAGTCGTCAAGACGCGTTCAACGATGGCCAGTTTTTAATTTTGGTCAATGGTAAGGGGGGGGGGAAGGGGTCCCAAGTCTAAACCCTTTAAAGTCCCCTAACTTTCGCCCAAATCAATATTTGACTTGTACTTTGCGCCAAAAGATTTGTCTTAAAAAGAGTTTCAATTGTTGTGTATGAAAATTAAATTTTACAAATTGTAAACCCCAATTTTTTCAATTTTTACAATTTTCTAACTTGAAATTTTTGGTTTTTTGAGCCTGAAAAAAACGCGCAAAGGACTAAGGAGAGTAAAAAAAAAAGAAAATATAAGTCAAAGCTACTATCTTTCGAATGGCACAAAACCCCAATCCGGGGAAATGCTTCGTTTAAAAGTTATAAGCCCTAAAGTTGCGCACCCCCGAAATCCGGGGCGTTCAGTGCATGTTTTCAATGGCGCGTACCGATCTCGGGTGAGCGAGGGTGACGCGCGCCCTTGAAAACATGCACTGAACACACCGTGATTCGGAGGTGCGCAACTTTAGGCGCTTAAACTTTTGAACGAAGCATTTCCCCCGGGTTGCGGTTTGTGCCATTCGTAAGATAAAAGCTTGGGCCATTTTTAGTTTTTACTCCCAAACCCGTTGCGCGTATTTTTCAGGCTCAAAAAACCAAAAATTTTAAGTTAGAAAAATTGTAAAAATGAAAAAAAAATTTGGGTTTTAAATTTTTAGAATTTAATTTTCATACACATCAATCAAAAGCTCTTTTTAAGACGAATCTTTTGGCGCAAAGTACAAGTCAAAATATTGATTTGGGCGAACATTATGGGACTTTGAAGGTTTTGTTTTTGGGCCCCCATCCCCCCTTACCGTTGACCAAAATTAAAAAAAAGGCCATCGTTTAAGAACGCGTCTTGACAAGCTCTATTTATCCTGAAAATATGAAATTTTTTTGCCGATAGCCCATTCTTATGGGAGCTGGATCAACCTCTTTGATCCATTCTTTGGAGATGCTTGTTGCCCCAAACACGAAAGGTATCACTTTTGTTCTTGTCTTCCAATCCTAGATATTTCTATGTCAGTGGCGGCCGCGGGTGAGGCAAGTGAGGGGACGCCCCACCTGTTTTGAAGAGGGAAAGAAAAGGAATGGGAGGAATAAAACAAGGAATAGGAAATTTGTTTGTGAATTGCTGGTTCCTCAGTGCCAAATTTTTTTTCCATAAGTGTAATTGAAAAAGAGGGTACGAGATTTGATAGGGGAAAAAATAGCCACTGCGTTGAGAAATAAGTCCGTCAGCGCTGTGGTGCGGAGGTGGCCGGCTGCAAAAGCGAAGCTCATGCGGCGATCTCCCCCAGCGCTGCAGTCACGATGGAAACGGGGGAAGGCGGTGAGGCGGTATGCTAGCGGAATCGAAGTCATGAGGCGATTTCATCGACGCTGCATGTCGCGATGGATAGGGGCGGAGAGCGAGAGAAGGGAGGTAGTGAAGAGAATTTAGAGAGCGTTTTGGGGGGAAAAAAAGGGTTTCCCTTTACTCGGCGCTGCTGCTCGTCGCCTCTTTGCACACACTGATGGCAGGGTCGGGGTGGAGGGGGTGAACGAAATCATCTCTCTTCTCTTCTCTCAAGTGATGCTTTAGGCAACTGGCGGTATCCTTTGCCAGCAGGTTTAAAAAGTTTGTTTACTTTGATAATTTCCCATTTATTTACGTTTGTTTTCTCCCGCCTTTCTTTCTCTGTCTCGCTCTGCCTCTCTTTCTCTTTAAACTGCGTTGCCACTGTATTCAGTCTACAATTAGGGGAGTGAGAGGGTGGTATTTGCTTCCTCTAGTTTTCCTATATTTTTTACATACTGTCGATTGTTTTATTTATTCTTTATTGTTTCTTTTTTTTTGGCTGATTTTCTTACTTTTTTGTCGGACGATTTTCTGTTTTTTTTTTGGTTGATCTATCTTTCACTTTCCCGTCGATAGAGACTTTTACCTTTCTCAATTTAAGGTGTTTTATTTTGATAATTTTTATTATTCCCCCAAATGCAGTATTTTAAAAGTATTAATGAAAAAAAATATAACTGTCTTAATTTTTAACCCATAGATATACGCGCGAACCCTCGTGTAGATCGCATCAAAAGCCCTAGAATTTCAGATTTGGTCTTATTATT
>VMOF01000079.1:0-14227 GCA_011764245.1 Trialeurodes vaporariorum
ATTTTAAAAAGCCCCCACGTTTTGCCCCCTTTTTTGGGGAAGGAAAAGAAGGAGAAAAGAAAAAAAGGGAAAGAGGGAAGAAGAAAGAAAAGGAGGGAAAGAAAGAAAGAAGAAAGAAGGAGAGGAGAGAGAGAGAGAGAGAGAGAGAGAGAGAGAGAGAGAGAGAGAGAGAGAGAGAGAAGAAAGAAAGAAAGAGAGAATGAAAGAAAGAAAGAAAAAAAGAGAGAGAGAGGAAGAGAGAGGGAGAGAGAGAGAAAAGAGAGAGAGAGAGAAGAGAAAAGAGAAAAAGAAAAAAAGAGAGAGAAGAAGAGAGAGAGAGAGAGAGAGAGAGAAGAGAGAGAGAGAAGAGAGAGAGAGAGAAGAGGAGAAAAAGAAAAAAGAGAAAAAAGAAAGAAAGAGAAAGAAAGAAAGGAGAGAGAGAGAGAGAGAGAGAGAGGAAAAGAAGAGAAAAAAAGAAAGAAAGAAAAAAAGAAAGAGAAGAGGAGAGAGAGAGAGAAAAGAGAGAAAAAAAGAAAAAAAGAGAGAGGAGAGGAAGAGAGAGAGAGAAAGAGAGAGAGAGAGAAAAGAGAGAAAAAAGGAAAAGAAAAAGAGGGAGAGAGAGAAAAAGAGAGAAAGAAGAAAAAAAAGAGAGAAAAAAAAGAAGAAAAAAAAAAGAAAGAAAGAAAAGAGAGAAGAGAGAGAGAGAGAGAGAGAGAGAGAAGAGAGAGGAGAGAGAGAGAGAGAGAGAGAGAGAGAGGAGAGAAGAGAGAGGGAAAAAGAGAAAGAGAGAAAGAAAGAAAAAAGAGATGGAGCGCTATCCTTAAACCGCTGAGCGTTGTCTACAGACTTGACCAATTCTATCACCCGACCTTAACCATCACTCCCCGGAGGGAAAAGGGGACAAATGCCTTTAAATAAATTTTTCAAATTTAAAAACTCATATTTTTTTCCCCTGAAACTTTCGGTCTTACGTTCTAAAAACGTGATTCAAAAACAAAACTAATTTTTTTCGACGGGGAGTCTCAAAATTTGATTTTAAAAAATTCGATGGAATAAGTATAGACTCCAGCCGATTCTGTTCTCCCCTAAACATCGGATTTTTGAAAAACCCTTTAAACCCATCACGTTTTTTCAGTGAAAAATGCACCATCTGGCGCTGTTTTAAAGACTTTTCCCCCGTTCCCAAAATCTACAAACAAGTAAGGGGCCCAAACCTTATACCATCACTTTTTTTTTTAAACCTGAGTGACTTTGGAAGCAGACTTAACGTTCTCCCCTCTCCTTTTTCTCCCAAATAAATAGTAGCTCAACAGAGTGCAATTTTGGTTCCAGCTGAGGGCCAACGCGCATTTTTAAAAATTTTTTTATTAAAAATTGCGGTGAAACATTTAGATATAAGCGCGGCCGTGTGATACCTCCAACGAGTCAGAAAATTTTCAGGAGCTTATAGGTGTATTTCTTCAATCGTAATTTGGACTCCTAAAAATTTGTCATTCGAAAAATTTAATGAAAATCTAACAAAAAATGAAAACTTGGCTAACATACTTTGCGATACATTTTTAGAAAATAGAATATGAGTGAAATTTCAAAACTTGGTACCCAACAGTCACACCTGAAACCACACTTTTTCCCAGGTAAAATTGCAAAAAAATGGAGAATTTTGTTAGAGGCTGAATATGCCCGAGTGATATATTCTCAGAACCAGCTGATCAAATGCAGTTTACTGGTTTTGACTTCCAAATGCTAATTTGAGTGAATAAAATTTTTACACTGTAAAATTCTCATAAAATTGAAAACATGAGAAACCGACTGATTTAACATGCTGACACAAATGAAACAGTAAAGTTGTGTTATTTTGATACCGCGGTTCTCTGCCAATGAATTTTTTAGCAGATTTCTTTTCCCCACAGAAAATTGCAAAAAATGTGAGAATTTTTTTAGTAACTGAATATGCCCGAGTGATACATTCCAAGAACCAGCTGATCAAATGCAGTTTACTGGTCATAACCTCCGAGTGCTAAATTGAGTCAGTAAAAATTTGTCCGAGTAAAATTGTCATAAAATTGGAAACAAAAGGAAACCGACCGACTGATTTGACATTCTGACACAGCTATATGAAACAGTAAAATTGTGTTATTTTGATACCGCGGTTCTCTGCCAATGAATTTTTAAGCAGATTCCTTTTCCCCCAAAAAAATTTGCAAAAAATTGGAGAATTTTGTTAGTGACTGAATATGCCCGAGTGATACATTCCCAGAACCAGCTGATCAAATGCAGTTTACTGGTTTTGACTTCCAAATGCTAATTTGAGTGAATAAAATTTTTACACTGTAAAATTCTCATAAAATTGAAAACATGAGAAATCGACTGATTTAACATTCTGACACAAATGAAACAGTAAAGTTGTGTTATTTTGATACCGCGGTTCTCTGCCAATGAATTTTTTAGCAGATTTCTTTTCCCCACAGAAAATTGCAAAAAATTTGAGAGTTTTGTTAGTAGCTGATGTGCCCGAGTGATATGTTCCCGGATCCAGCTGATCAAATGCAGATGACTGGTCATAACCTCCGTGTGCGAAATTGAGTCAGTAAACATTTTTTCGTGTAAAATTCTCATAAAATTGGAAACAAAAGAAACCAACTGATTTGACATCCTGACACAGCTATACTGCCAGTTAGATCCATTGCAGTTTTCTTATCTTCAAATTTAAAAAAAGAAAAAAGAAAAAAAAAAAAAAAAGTTGAGCGGCTTTACTGATACAGTTCGTAATATTTCTTTTTCACCGGTAAAAGACAAAAAATATTGCGGGGTAAAATTTTCAATCGTATAAGTCTCAATAAGCTAAGGCAGGCTGCGATTGTCGACCATGGTCTTTCTTTATTTTCTTTTAGAACCAAAACAAGTTGACTGGCGATGAAACCTGCGTCTCAATTCAAGACAATGAGTCGCTGATCGAGGGAAAGTGATGAGTAACGGGCAATAAAACTGACCCTTGTCTTTTTAAAAGCAGAAGAGTTGTGACCGAATGCAATACATGGGAAAACATTGTGTTTCCTCTGAACCTCTTGCCGACTCTCCCCTTTCTTTCCCGAACCATCACGCTAATTGTTGGAGTGTTGCCGAAGGGATGGAAGGAAGGTGATGGAATGGGATAGTATGGGATAGGAGTGGCGGGGCGGGGCGTTGAGGGTTGTGGAAGGGTGAGGAGGGAAGGGGGGGGGGCCCGATTCTTTGCTTGCGCGAAGGAGCCAGATGTTAGCTGGTTAGCGTTAGGATGGCAGGGAGGCCAGGTTCCGATCGGTCCCGTTTAGCAGAAAAATGCTTTTAGATGGTGTTGCCGGACTCTCTCAATTTCCTTAAGCTCCTTACAAGATAAAAGGAAAAATATGAGTAATTAAATCATCAGCCTGGCAATACTGCATCGAGAAAAAACAAAAGGGAAAACTCTGATTTTGAAAATGACTCCGATGATGTGATGTTCGATGTTAGAAGAGCATCCACGTTTTTTGACCACCTCACATAGTGCAGCCGAGAGGCAGAGGAGCTCATTCGCTCATTCATTTAAGAGCGGGAGTTTTGAATGACCGCGCAGATATAAAGCGCTGTCTCTTCACTGTTGCGACTGCTGCGCACTTTTGCTAAGCCCAGTAATGGTCGATTCTGGTGTAAACACCTCCAAAAAAACGGTGGCAGCACAAAAAACTTCCGAAATCCACTCCTCAACTTAATAAATGCTTTTATTTGCACCAGCGTATTGGTAGCAAAATGCAGCAATAATGGGAGATTCCTTTCTTGGTTCCGTCACTCTGTCTATGCTGACAAAGATGATTCACAGAGTAATTATGCCCACCAGAGTAGTGATCCACATCCGATGAATGGTACTGTGACACCTGCGGTGACACCGGTGTAAAAGGGAAAGTAGTCTCCTATTGATCCCTTTTTGATGGTGTTACAGTATTATTAGATGGGAATATCCCATCATTACTAACCTCCGCCACCATTACGCTTGCGCAAAAAATCGTTTATTAAGTTTAGGAGCTGATTTCGGAAGTTTTTAGTGCTGCCATTTTATTTTTGGAGGTTTTTACACCAGAACCGACCATTATTGCGCTTATAGCAAAAGTACGGAACAGCCCCATTCTCAAAGCACAAGAGCATTTAATTAGGTGTTTTGTAGGCCATTTTTCTCGACCAAACACATTTTTCAGATAATCCTTCGCGTAAGTGTCAGACAAAAGCGTGCAATTTTACTTCTTTCCCGCAATACCACGTACTGTGAGATGTCAATTAAGTTGATGTTATTATTTACAGCAAATGAATTTAACACAGACAGGAAATCCAAGGTGTTTCCTAGTCACCATTAATACGAGAAAAGGAGGTTTGAAAAAATTTAACTGCAATACTTTCAGAATCGAAAAAAAAAAAAATATCTTCTCCTTTTTTTTTTTTTTTTCTTTGTTTCTCGGCTCGATGTGTCACTGATTTGCCGTTTAGATTTATTTTCAATTTTCTCTTATAAAAAAAGAAAGTTTGTCATGTGTGAATGTGTGTACGAAACAAGAGTCACATAATGTAAAAAATGTTCAACATGTGGTATGGGCGACTTCAGAGATTTGATATCGTCCCTTTTCATTCAACAAGGAGTATGTCAACTTTGAATTTAATCACTACACCCCTTACAATTTTATTATTTATTCATTAAAATTGGAGCAATTTTACTGACCAAAAAGTTGTTGGCGAGTAAATGAGGGGTGCCAATGAGGCCGGTTTTACGGGTTATTTGAACTTCAACTCCCTATTTTTATACCTCAGATTGCGCCTTTCTGTGTTTTTTAAGCAAAAATTTTTCTTATTGTTCAATTTGCGAAAATTTACAGATGTGAGTCGGCGAAAGTTCGGTTTTCTTCTTTTTTGATAGTATGCCATTCGGCTACTAAAAGGGGTAAGATACCTCAAAAAAGTCAGAGAACTATGTCCAGCTTTACTTGATTGTTCTGATTTTGCCAATTTGCCAAACTTGAACGAATTCTATAAATCCAAGGTATATGGAGAACAGGTAGGACAACACTCGACTCAGGGGGCGTGGCCACTTGGGAAAAGCGACTTCGCCGCCATCTTGTCTCCTATTTTTCACCGTGTATTTGCTTTGTTGTTTGTGGTTAGGCTTGAAGGGGAAGTTTATCAGAAGCAATACTTTATTTATTTGAACAATGTAAAGTAATTTTTTTTCTTTAAATGTTAATGTTGTGACTATAAAATGGATTAACATCATAAATTACGTTGTTTACTTTCCTTTCAAGATGTGAAATCTAAATTTGAACCGCGCGGTCAGAAGGCGGTGGCGGTGGAGTCGCTTTTTTCACAAACCCAAACAGAGCGAACGTCAGAGTGTTGTCCATACCTGTTCTCCATATACCTTGCTATAAATCTACGTGTGCGAAAAAAGCAGTATTGCAGCCTGAAAACTTGGAAACCTTACGTAATACACTGTGAGAAATTTTGCTATTAAACCAAAGGGGTATTTCGTTTTTGTTAAAGAAACTGCACAGTGACATATTTTCTAAGGAGGAATTCCTTTAACCCAACGAAAATGTCTGCTGCTAGTGCTGCTACAAGTAAAAGATTCCTTATTGTTGTGACAGTGATTCCCTTTATGCAACAGAACTTTACATCGCGAAAGGAAAACTGTCACAAAGTAAACGTCTGTCCTTGTTTTTAAAAAAGTCATTTCTTTCAGTGTTCGAGGGTAGTCTCAAAAGTAAGTATCATGTTTTTTTTTTTTTTTTTTTTTTTTTTTTTTAAAAAAAAAATATTAACGCTAGAGAAAATCCGTGAGCAACATTTGACGCGTCATTTTTCAGCTTTGAGACACGTATTTTTGATTTTAAATATCTTAAAAATTAAAAAAAAGCGGTGATTTTTCCGCGACCACCCCCCTCCCAGTGGGCCAAAAAAATTTTAAACAATCAAATGAATCATTATTCAGACATGAAAAATGAAAATTGTTAAATGGCGATTAATCAGATATATAAAAAAATAAATAATAAAACTGATTAAATGGCGTCGCACCTTACTTTTCGACATGATCTCGTGCTCTGCGTGAGAGATTTTTGACACCTTGGGACCAGTTTACTTATTCCATCCGAAAAAAAAAAAAAAACTTTATCCTGGTTCCTGGTAATGATGACCGCGTTTTTGATTACACAACCACCATCCGATCACTGATGCAACAATGGAGCTGTTGCAAACTTTTTCTACAGGCTTATTAAAAGTTTATTGTGGGGTACTATACCCTGTAGAAATAAATAATCGCACTAAAAAAACACGAAATCCACTCCTAAACTCACAAAATGCTTTTTAAAAGCGAGACCGTAATGGCGGCCGAGGCGGGATAGGGGGATAGGGAACCTCAATAAAACCGCGGGCCCCCGGGCCCCCTTACGGTCTCGCGTTTAAAAACATTTAGTGAGTTTAGGAGTGGATTTCGTGATTTTTTAGTGCGCTAATCGTTATTTTTCCTGAGTATTACCCCTTAATCAACTATTAATAAGCCTGTAGCAAAATTTTGCAACAGCTCCATTAAAGGTAGATAGAAAGCCTTTAATGGCCTTCTTAGAAAACCTTCTGATTCACAACCGATCTGTCTAAAGGTTATTTATGGGGGTTTCACGGTCGAGGAAACCGAATCTGACGTACGTTTGACATGATTTCCAAAAAGGGGCCCTAAGGATTGTCTAACAGACAAACATTTTCCGGGGGAAGGGGGCACGGCTCCCCTTGTTTAAGCGCAACTCTCACAAAAATGGTCTAACTATAGCCGCGGGAGGTCTGTTAGTCTCATATTATAGATTTATTTGCATTTAAAGGTTCTGTCAATAGTAATGAGCAACTGCTTTCGACCAGTTTAAACCAATTTGCAATACATCGATTCCTTCTAGAGATATCAATTTTTGAAAGGCGCGCTATCAAGTCAGATCGACCTTTGAACAGAATTGTAGACAGGAAGTTACAGCGAATCGCGTCCCTCGCGAACCAGTCATGTGCCGTATAATATTGAATGAGCTTTGTTTCGGGTCCGAATATGTCCTGAGATGGTCCGCAGTCCGACACAGTTTCGAACCAAAAACATTATCTTTGGGGGGCACAACCCCACTGCCGCGCGACTCCGAAAAAAAAAAGTCAAGCGATGGCGATAGGTCCCGCAAGGCCGTCGGATGGAACTTTCGACAAGTCCTGCCGAATTGCAACACATCGATTATTTAATGATCGAGGTATAGATTTTTCATAAAGTTGCGACTCGCGTAATACAACCTTTTTCGACGACGCGTTTGCTCTGACGGACTGAATTGTACACCGATCGACATCAAAATCAAAGAGACGTCACATCCTGCGGGGAAACGATCATTTACTTCATTATACCAATCGTTAAAACTGTCTACGAGTGATGCTATTGGTCAAAAATTTAAAAACTTGGCTGTTGCTATGGAAAACCCTCGATAAAAGTCTCGTTGTTTAAAGGCTATTCATCAGTAAACCCTTTTAAAAAAAGGACTCGAAATGATGGTTCCGTAGCAACGCCTAAGTTTTACAATATTCGACCAATAGCATCACTCGTAGACAGTCTTAACGATCATTTAACGATGAAGTAAACGATCGGCCCGCTGATTTTACTATTGATTGAGATAAACCGCAGGTCGATTGGACTTTCCATTTTTGATATATCGATTTTTCAAAAAGTTGCGACTCTCAAAATCCAAGCACACTGAAAAAAAAGCCACTGCTAAAATCAACTAATTGCAATTAGTAAGTTGGAATTAGTAATTTCAAAGCAGGAGCGTGTTAATTAACCCAAAATTATTGGGTTCTTTTAAGTATCCAAAATGAGTTATATCAACTAACCGTCTATCTTCTTATTTTTACTAATTGTAATGTTGTTTCAAGAAAATAATTAGTTGCATTAAGAATTCGAAATAGTTTGATTTACTATTTAGTAAAAAGCGCCGTAAAATGTCGAGTTATGCAATTTGCATGACACCAGTTACTAATTGAAATGTTTGAATCCAGCATTTCATTTATTTAATTAAACAATTCAAACATGTGAGTCTACTAATATCGAGTTAAATTTAGCCTTTCACATAAAGCGCCGTTAAAGGTCGAGATATGCAATTTGCATGACACCAGTTACTCATTGAAATGATTGAATCCAGCATTTCATTATTTAAGTTAAACAATTCAAACATGTGAGTCTACTAATATTGAGTTAAATTTAGCCTTTCACACAAAGCGCCGTTAAAGGTCGAGGTATGCAATTTGCATGACACAAGTTACTAATTGAAATGTTTGAATCCAGCATTTCATTTATTTAAGCTAAACAATTCAAATATGTGAGACTACAATATTGAGTTACATTTAGTATTTCACATAAAGTGCCGTTAAAGGTCGAGTTATGCAATTTGCATGACACCAGTTACTTATTGGAATGTTTGAATCCAGCATTTCATTTATTTAAGTTAAACAATTCAAACATGTGAGTCTACTAATATTGAGTTAAATTTAGCCTTTCACATGAAGCGCCGTAAAATGTCGAGTTCTCCATTTGCATACCACCAGCTACTAAACTGTAATGTTTGAATCCAGCAATTCATTATTTAACCTCCGCAATTCAAATATTTGAGTCTACTAATATTGAGTTAAATTTACCCTTCCGCATCCCAGAGTTGCGGTTCAGACCATTCTTCATTGTTTTAGATTAACTTTAGGGGGGGGAGTTACCCCCTTCCCCCTACGGGCCCCCCAGGAGGGCTATCTCAAAAATTTCAAATAGCAACCCCTTTCTTGTGATATCTCGTTCAAAAAGCCATAACATTCTAAGACTGTTTGAGGAAATCGAAGGTGACTATCGTTTTTCATTCCAGATAAATCGAAAGTCAAAGTTCGATTTCGACCCATTTTCAAATAATTAGATCTCCCATTTGGAAAGTCGAAATTTAAAAAGCTAGGGGGCTATCTACAAAGCAAGTAATTTTTAGAAAATTTACCATTTTTACATAAATTTAGACAAATTTGGTTTTAGAGCCCCCCAAAAGTTATAAAAACAAGTTGCCCCTCGAGGGGTCTATCTCCAAAACTCCGAGGCACAACCCCTATTGAGTGACACATTGCTTACAAGGGCACACTAAACTGAGAATTTTAGCGCAAACCACAGGTTAGTATAATTCTTAGTTTTTGATATAGCGAATAGCAAAGTTGGATTTTCACCCGTTTTCAAATTTCGATGTATTGAAAACAAAAAACGATATTTACCTGCAGTTTGCGCCAAAATTGTTAGTTTAGTGTGCTCTTTGGAGCAATATATAACTCGACAAGAGTCGCGCTTCGGAATTTTTGAGAAAGACCCCTTGAGGGGCAATTTTTTTGATTAATTTTGGGGGGCTCTAAAGCCAAATTTTAACTAAACTTTTGTCAAAATGATATGTTTTTCTGAAAAGTACTTGCTTTTTAGAGTAATTTAAACACATACTTTTTTAAATTCCAACTTTTCAAATGGACGATCTGATTATTTGAAAATGGGTCGAAATGGAACTTAGACTTTTGACATTTCGAAAATGAAAAACGATATTCACCTTCGATTTGCGCTAACAGTCTTAGAATGTTATGCTTTAAACGAGATATCACAAAATAGAGGTTGTTATTTGAAATTTTTGAGAAAGCCCCCCAGGAGGGCCCTCTTGGGGGGGTTTGACTGACCAAAAAAAATTCATCTAAAACGATGAATGATGGTCTAAATCGTAACTTTTTATCTCAACTCGTTCAAAAGTTAGACAGGGGGTGGGGGAAACATCTATGTTACACTTTCTACGTTGTCCCCAAAAAAGTATTTACTATAACCCATAAGAAATAGTCAGTGGCGCCAATTGGGGGAGAGCAGGGGGGGGGGGGGGCAATCACCCCCAAGGATTTTCAATGTGGCCGAAAAATCAAGTCAGAGAGATTTTTTTGAAGATGCACGGCAAAAAAAAAAAAAAAAAAAAAGTCATCCAAATTTTTGGAGGGCCTCCCCCCCCCCAAGCAAATCAGAGAGATATAGAGAGATTTTTTTGAAGATACACGGCAAAAAAAAAAAAAAAAAAAAAAAAGGTCATCCAAAATTTTGGAGGGCCTTGCCCCCCCCCCTGGTAAGTCTGAAATTGCGCCCCTGGAAATAGTAAGATGAACTTCGAAGAATTAGTAAAATCAAAGAAATGCATGAGTGGAATGAAGTATGAAAATGATAAACACAACTTTTCCAATTAGTAACTTCTAGCATTGAAATTGTGAAACCAGCCATCAGAAAAAGTAAGGTGAACTGCGAAGAATTAGTAAAATCAAACAATTGCATGAGTTGAATGGAGTATGAAAATGATCAACACAACTTTTCCAATTAGTAACTTCTAGCATTTGAGTAGTTGGATTTCATGAAACTATAATAAATAGGAAAATATTCGTCGTGACGTTTCGCGAGCAATTCTAGCTCAATGGATAGGACACTTACGTTTCGCGAGCAATTCTAGCTCAATGGATAGGACACTTGTCTGTCACCGATGCGGCCCGGGTTCAAACCTCACCACCTTCAGGTAAAATTTGTATCTCCAGTTAATATGTGTCTATATGTCTGTGTATGTAAATTCAATGTGTATCCTCTGTATATCGATGAATTGTGTAATTACATGTCTTATAACTGTTCCACAGCAACAATAACAACAAGTGAGATTAGTACACAATTTCTCAACCAGAGTGCGCTATTTATTACAGAATTTTAGTGAATTAGTAAAATCAAGCATTTCAAGAGGTTCTTTTATGTAAACCAATGAGTTAAATCAACTCCGAGACATTGGTGTTTTCAACTAATTACAAATAGTAAATACTACATTTTACAATTAGTCATTTCAAATGCTTCATGTGTTGCTTGAACTAATGAATTAGTAAAAAATAATTGGAAGATAATTTTTGTGAATTAGTAAGTTCAAGTAATTATTTTGCAGATTCAAGAAATGAAAAGGTCAAGTTGAACTATTCACAATTAGTAAATTTAAGCAAAGTTAAAATAGTAGAAACAACATTTAAATGTGGTGTCCATACTTTTAACTAATTGAATTAGTTGAATTAACTCTGAGCGGGTTTAGATCTACCAATTATTTTTTTCAGTGCATTTCCCGCGACGCGTTTTCTCTGACGGACTGAATTGAACACCGATAGACTTCAAAATCACAGAGAAGCCACACCTTGATGTGCACTATCGATTGATAGAAATTGCAGGTCGATTCGACTTTTCATTTTTGATATATCGATTTTTCAAAAAATGGCGACTCTCAAAATCCAAGCATTTCCCGCGACGCGTTTTCTCTGACGGACAGAATTGAACACCGATAGACTTCAAAATCACAGAGAAGTCACGCCCTGATGTGCACTATTGATGGAAAGACACCGCAGGTCGATTGGACTTTTCATTTTCGATATATCGATTTTTCAAAAAGTTGCTACCCTCAAAATCCAAGCATTTCCCGCGACGCGTTTTCTCTGACGGACTGAATTGAACACCGATAGACTTCAAAATCACAGAGAAGTCACGTCCTGATGTGCACTATAGATTAAAAGACACCGCAGGTCGATAGGACTTTTAATTTTCGATATATCGATTTTTCAAAAAGTTGCGACCCTCAAAATCAAAGCATTTCCCGCGACGCGTTTTCTCTGACGGATTGAATTGAACACCGATAGACTTCAAAATCACAGAGAAGTCACGTCCTGATGTGCACTATAGATTAAAAGACACCGCAGGTCGATAGGACTTTTAATTTTCGATATATCGATTTTTCAAAAAGTTGCGACCCTCAAAATCCAAGCATTTCCCGCGACGCGTTTTCTCTGACGGGTTGAATTGAACACCGATAGACTTCAAAATCACAGAGAAGTCACGCCCTGATGTGCACTATTGATGGAAAGACACCGCAGGTCGATTGGACTTTTCATTTTCGATATATCGATTTTTCAAAAAGTTGCGACCCTCAAAATCCAAGCATTTTCCGCGACGCGTTTTCTCTGACGGACTGAATTGAACACCGATAGACTTCAAAATCTCAGAGAAGTCACTGCGGGGCGCGGCCAACCGTTTTTTTCTTTTTTTTTTAAGAGACGGAATTTTTGAAATGCATCAACTCTATTTTGAGGAACTCAGGGAGGGAGGGCGATCAGACAGGAGCGAATAAGTTGTAGTCCCATCGTTAACTATCTCAGTTTTTGGCGAGCCCTTGTGGACCTTGAAAAATGTGATATACCTTTTTCTCGGTTCCTAACATTATGCCAAAGTGGTCTTGCGGTATTTTCGGTTTCTAATTATATGCCAATGAGACCTTTGGAATTTCGGATTAATCAGACCAATCAGTGCCCTCATAGGGTGGGCCCGCCCCGTTGTTTGGCGAATTTTTGGACAGAGGAAGTCTCCAGTCTGGCCACGTGAGGTCCCTTTTGGAACTTGGATGGTTTTTGAACGTAAAATTGAGTTCATTTGTGCCAATAAGTAATCAGAAGAGGATATCGTTCCATTTTGCAATCACTACAGAAAATCCTCTGCAACTGATCGGATAGCTCAATGCAGGAGTTGATAATTTTATCTTCTTCAAATTATATGGAAAGGGGAGTTTTAATTTATCTATTTATTTGTTTATTTATTTATATATCTATCTATTAATTTATTTATTTATCTATTCATTTATCTATTATTTATTTATTTATTTATTTATTTATTTATTTATTTATTTATTTATTTTTTACACTACGCAGCAATCTATTTGGCTATAAAACCGGAGAATCGGACAACAGATTTTTTGATTTTTACTTTAGACCGAGGGTGTAATTTAGAGGCTTTACTTGAAATATCTTTGACTTGGCTTTGGCTTAAGAGGTATATTCAAGCCTAGCCCAGGCCCGTGAGAACATTTGCAATTCAGATACTCTCTCCGTAAATCAGCGAGTCTTGAGAAATCTTAAGTTTAGATAAAGGTATCTAACGGAGCTACCTTGAAAATATCTCCTTGAGACATATTATTTGTCATATCGAGAATTTCTAGAAATAATATCAAGGTGTTTGGTTCAAAGAGTTTTTAAGTACTGCAAATTTATTCTGGAAGACAGTTCCAATCCAAATCAAGCCATGAAGGTATAAAGTAAAATCTCTGGATTGCACCCTAATTGCATGTGCGTAAAAAATATTAATTTTAATAAAAATAAAATAAAATGAAAGGGCTTTGTTATGATTAAACATGCACTAATGGTTCTGTCCTTAGTGGTATTCAAAGACTGAGGACTGAGGATCACCTCTTCGGAAAAAGTCATCTCTTAAGTAAAACTTATTTTTTTTTTTTTTATTTTTTTTTATTTTTTTTTTTTTTTTAAAGAAAAATTCTCGCATGCCGACGAGTGGTGGACCAATTAATCAAGCAGTTCAATTCAGAAATAATGGAACAGAAACCGACGATTAATGAACGCAACAAAACGATTGAAGACGAAAAGTAGCTGATTGTAAGAGCGCGACCGGAAATGCCTTTAAATAGCATGAGTTCAAGCGATCGAGGCTCCCTTCACATCGCCCGTCGAAATGTAAAAGCCTCGGTCACCTCAGTTCCGCTCTGAGAGTGAAGTTAGCCAAAACGGTGCTGTGCTAGACAGCCCTTCCCTGTGTTTTTCTAGCGCGCGCGATTTGAATTGGAGGGTCACGTCCGCATTGAACTCACTAACAAATTGTCATTTATGGATATTTTTGATAAAATTATCTTTTTTCTGCATTACCACTATTCCTCTTAATTTGTTTACTTATTTAACTTTTCATTATTAAGGGCAATATTTGTTTGATATATTTTTAAGACGGGTAGTTGCACAGCTGAATATTAACAGTTTCAGAACTGCTTAGAGTGGGTTCTCCGGAATGCTAATTTACGTATATGAGTACACTTATTTTTCTGCAAAGTACCATCTTCAAGTTGTTAACGCGAATTGATGAACTGATGTAATGTAATTTACTGATCCAATGATTTATGACATTTTCTTCATTTTTATCATCTGCCCATCACCAAGGGTTTAAAAAGTTTGACGAATTTGAATCCATGGCAGGTTTCATAGGCTGAAGGCTTATCGATCAATTTTATTCAAGGCGCGATTCTTGTTTATTTATCAATTTTAGTATATTTCGCCACACTACTATCTTGATGTTTTT
>VMOF01000080.1:0-14210 GCA_011764245.1 Trialeurodes vaporariorum
CTTGAATTTGAAGGGAGGTCAAAATAAAGAGATATTTTCATGACAATTAGTTGCGTCCGCGGACCTTTTTTCCCATTTTACAGGGGCGCATCATTTCATGGGATCAGTAAGAAAGAGAAAAAAAGAAGAAGAAAAGGGACCAAGGAAAATAGAAGAAGATAATTATGAAAAACGAGGATGAGAAAGTTGATTTTTCTTTCATTTTTGTTGGAAAAAAAGGCTGATGGAGAAACAAAAAGAATATGAGGTGTTCCACCCCCCCCCCACACCAGTAAGGAAGTTCTTATAGCTTGTCCCAGAAAAGATTGGATTTGATACTTCTATAGTTTCCATATTCTTACTGCTACTAACCAATCAGGTTGCTCTATCTGAGGATGGAAGCTGATGTTTTCATTCAAACCTACAGTTGTCAAGTCCAATCATTCTTGGGACAGCCTATACCTCACAATAACAACTGATTCGAAGATTCTTAATATAATTTTCTCCTCTTCATTTTTCTTTTACCTCTTCCATTCTGCACTTAATTACATATATTCTGAAATGTACTTTTGATGATTTTTTTTAAAGCACGCGTAATTATGGGCTAAGTAAATTTAATTTTTGAGCGATATCGCAAACTCCCAAGATTACTACCTAGGAAGTACGAAATGTCCCGAAAAGGTACTTAAAAAGTACTGAATTTTTTTCCAAGAAGAGGTCCTTAATTTTTTTAAAAAGTACTGAAAAAGTACTTAAAAAGTACTTAATTTTCTCGAGTGGATTTCAGTAGACACCCTGTTAAGTTCATAGAGATAAGTATCGCGGGTGGCCTACTTCTAGGCGACGCCTAACATTCTTTATGTCCCGACTGTACGTACTCACATCTACGATCGATATAGCTTAAAATTATACTGTTTATAGAAGATTTTTTCCTCCTTTTTC
Organism: Trialeurodes vaporariorum; assembly: GCA_011764245.1. Lineage (NCBI taxonomy): Eukaryota > Metazoa > Arthropoda > Insecta > Hemiptera > Aleyrodidae > Trialeurodes > Trialeurodes vaporariorum. Next base: position 922 of record VMOF01000080.1, read on the forward strand.
GGGGGTGGGAGGGGGGACTTGCCTATCACTGGGTGGTGTCCCCTAGACTTTCCATTTCCATTGAGGTTCAAAAATGTTTGCCCCCCCCCCCCGGTAATTTTTCTGCGGGCGCCCATGTAAGTCCATTAATAGAGATCATTTGATTAGTGAGCAGACCCTAAAAACTGCCCGGGACGGACAGTTCTGCTCGCAGATGATTGGTAAACTTTTACCTTTTACGGCCATTTTAAGGCCATTTTAACGTCTTTCGGTGACTGTGCGACGTCTGTCCCAAACATTTTGTCCGTGTAGAAGTGTAAAATCGCGCATTAGAGCTATAGTGTAAGCTTTCTCGCTAAAAAGTTCCTAGAGTAAGACTTTTTTTTTTTTTTTTTTTTTTTTTTTTTATTTTATTTTTTTTATTTTTTTATTTATTTTTTTTTAAACCGGAACGCGATGGAACGAAATGGAACACGCTGCGGAACGCTGCACTCAATCAATGCCGAGGCGGTTCAAGCATTCTGCAGCGAAACGGAACGGAGGAGCTACCGCACTTGAACAGGCGGTTTTAGTTGTCTCTCTCACTCTCACGTAACCCTTATGTATTTCTATCTCGCTCTAATCGCTAAAATCATATTCAGACTTTTTTTTTTTTTTTTAAAATTCCCCTCCTGGGTATAGTCATAAATTCAATTTCACTGAAGGGGGGGGGCTGTTGCGCAATTTTGCTATAAGCGTTTTAATATTAGACTCTGTTGTAAAAACCTCCAAAATAACGATGGTAGCGTTAAAATTTCAGAAAAATTATCTTAAACTCAATAAACGCTTTACTTGCGCGAGTGTAAGTGGCATGGGGCGTAAAATGGGAAATTTCCATTTTAAATATTCTTCATTCCACCACTCTCTCTATGCTGACAAGGACGATTCACAGAGTAATTTCATCAGAGTAGTGATCCACATTCGATGAATGATACGGTGACTCCTAGGTAGTGACACTGGTGTCACATGAAAGTCGTCTCTTATTGGTCGACATTTTTGATGGAATTACAGTATTGTTAGATGGGAATCTCGAATTATTACTACCCTAAACCACCATTACGAAAATAAAAGCGTTTATTGAGTTCAGGAGTGGATTTCGGAATTTTTTAGTGCCCATCGTTTCTTTCGGGGTTTTTACGCACCAAAATCAACAATTAAGTCGCTTATAGCAAAAGTGTGCAACATCCCCATTAATCTATGTTTCTGAGAATTTTGATTGTGCTTGACATTGAACTCCAATAAACTTCTGACGGCGCTGCGTTCGGAAGGTTACACCAGAATGGAAAGTTGGGTTCACTTGCCATTATTAATAGTAGTTTTACCCTCAAGTAGTTAAGTCCGCACGTACTGAGAAAAATTTCCAGCAAATTAAATCGGAATGGAGCTGTTGCAAACTTTTGATGCTACACCCTGTAAAAATAACGACTAGTGGTGCTGCAAGAACACCTCGTGTAGATGGCGCTGATTGTAGATAGGGAAACCCAATGTAAACCGCGGCCCCGGCCGCCATTACGGTCTCACGTTTAAAAGCATTTTGTGAGTTTAGGAGTGGATCTCGTGATTTTTTTGTGCGTTAATCGTTATTTTTACAGGGTTTTACCCCATAAGCAACTATTAATAAGCATGTAGCAAAAGTTTGCAACAGCTCCATTCCGTTCAGGAAAAATTTAACAGAATTCTTGTTAAAGTCACCGGAAATCCGGTTAATGTAACAGGAGTTTTAATAAATAAAAACCCGGGATTTCGAATACTTTAACAAGAATTCCCGGGTTTGTTTTTTCCTAAATGTTTTGCGGTTTAATTAGCTGGACTTAGCGTACCCCGATTACCCTAACCTTAAAAGAGCAACCCCTAGGATGTAGACGGTATTTATTTGATTCAACACTATAGGATATACATCAGCGCTATTGTTGCGCTATTGGCTATTATGGCTATTGTTTTATTGAATCGTCGAGATTACAGCGTAAGTACCTCTGTTAGTTGCTCCGTCAATCTATTCGTCTCTGATTGTACGCGTATCAGGCCCTTAACTCAATTTTGGGGGGGGGGGGGGGGCGGGGGGCGTGTGCATCTTTTACTGCAGCAATGTTGCGTCATTTTTTTTCTTTCTTTTTCCCCCTTTTGGGTCCACTCGTAAAATTTTCAAGATGCAAGTATTTGTTTACCCACACAGTTTTGACACTTGACAGTATATTTATTGCAATTTCGTTTTACAGACGCACCTCAAAGTTTCGCCTCAAGTGATGCTGAATAGTGTAGGTAGACGCCTAACATGAAAATTAGTTCCCTCTCCCAAATTTTTTGTGCGAGTAGTTCCCAAACTTTTTACATCGACGAAGGAAAATTTTCTGGGAACAGCTTTTGAAAGTTTGAAGAATCATTTTAGTGTAGGTCTGCGATGGTATTACACGCTTTCGCAAGTGGACTACAGAGAGCAGCTTTTTACTTCAGAAAGAAACTAACCGCACTGAGGTAACCTAGAGCAGTTGGTTCCTTTATGCAACAAGCCGTTCTGAATTGAACTGAGCATCGAGAAAACGAGCTTTCTCATTAACCTTTATCGATTCTCTCAACATTTTACCCTTATTATGATCTTCCGCGAGCTTTAAGCGTCGCTTTCAATCGACGCATATAGCATCTGGTTTCGAACATCCTTTTTTCCCCCGTTCGCAACCGCTTTCATCAGGGGAGAGAGAGAGCGAGCAGAGAGAGCGAGAAAGAGAGAGAGAGAGAGGAGAGAGGAGAGAGGAGAGAGAGAGAGAGAGAGAGAGAGAGAGAGAGAGAGAGAGAGAGAGAGAGAGAGAGTGAGGGGGGGGCAAATTGCTGTGAACTTTTTCCTGTTTTTTTGTTTGTTTTTTTTTCCCCTAATCGTCATTAAAGCTTTTCCTGACCGTAGCGAAAGCCTCGGAGCTGGATTCACGGTGAAATCAAAATGTGTGTCTCACGCAGCAGAAAATCATGTAAAATACTTCATGACCAGTATTTTACTGTTCTAAAACTGATTTCAGATGTGTTTGCATGGTCGAACGTTGATTTCAAAGATTACAGCTTGAATTATTGCGGTGGAAGCTTTTGGGAGCTGCCCTAATGCCTCCAGCTTTAAAATCCGATACAGCCAAAGTTCAAGCTGTAATTTCCGACATCAGTTTATGATTGGTGAAAAGACGTGAAATCGGTTTTTGAACGATAACTTACATAATATTGGTCTTGAAGTTTTTTTCTTGGTTTGTTGCTGTCAGAGACGCAGATTTTTTTAATAGTGGACCCGGCTCCGAACCCCTGGTCGTAGCTCTCACCGGTCTGTCCAGGTTTCCTGACTTGGAAGAATTTTTTTTTTTTTTTTTTTCTTTGTTTTAATCTTGCCGGAAGTATTACCCCCATAATTTTCTAAAACATTTTCGAAATTTTTTTAAAATCAATCCTTATTTCCAGTAATATTCTTGAGCGATTATTTAGTTTTTCGTTTTAGAGCCGTTTAACGTAGTCGATTATTGATCGACTAATCGACTATCGGAAGTAAATTAAATCGATTTCAGTGATCTATTAAAGAAAAAAAATATTACTACATGTAAGTAATCGACTGGTCTATCGGATTATGACTGTTGATTTCAGAATTTCGTAAAATTTCGGCCATTGTTTTGACAGTTAATTCATGATCTAACAATAAGTATAGTTCTAAAACATAAAGTAATTAAAATCTAAATTAGTAGAGTTAATTACTTGTTATGGAATTTTGGAGGTCAGCATTTTAACAAAAAAAAAAAAAAAAAAAAGAAAAAGTATTATTAAAGTTTTGAAGGAAAAGAGCTTTTCCAAAGATTTATCGAAATGAATCAATGAATGGATTATTCACTTGCAATTAATCAGCGTGATTGATTGAAATGCTTTTCGATTAATAGTAGATTATTGTGCGACTCGGTGCATGGAACCCCCCCCTCACCTCGCAGTGCACTTTTTAATTGATTGTTTCGTATCCATCGAACCGCTTCGGTGATCCTCCTCCAATCTATCTATCGTGGATAAAAAAATTTAAAAGTAGATTTTGATGGGAAAACTTTGCCCCTCTGTGAGGCCTTGCAGGACGAGTAGGTGTAGGTAGATACTGAGATAGGTCTATGACTCCCCCTAACCCCACCCTGCGTGACGCTGACGCCCTCTCTCATATTTAGATGGAATTGCTCAGCCCTTTGATCGGGGCCTCGCCTCGCCGCCAGTGGATCAATACATTAAGTTTATCGGACCTATTTTTTTCGAATAAAAAAACGGGAATATATGAACAATGAAGAGAAACCAAGGAAATAAACATTTTTCTAGAGTGGAAGTTTAATGGGTAACCTGCGTAACCACCGTGGTGGATTTTTAGGGTTTGGCTCAAGCGAGTACTTTTTTTCATTTATTTCCCTGTATTTTTATGCATAACAAACAGAGGCGCAATTGTTTCGATCCACTACCACTGTGTGCCGTACCAAAATACATGGAAATAAATGGACAAAAGTAGGTACTCGCTAAAACCCAACCTAAAAATCCCCATGGTGGTTAAGCCCGGGTTTCCCGTTAAACTTCCCCTCAAAATAAAGTATAGCTCGTTGCTTAGTACGTGTAAAATTACTCACCTTACATTAAAATTTGGGGCTTTTAAAAGAGTCAATTTACTTGGTTTTGCAACTAACGCTGAAATGTTTTTTAAAACAAAAAGGCATAGTATTTTTCTTGTCCAGAAAAATCAAGTTTTTGATCCAGTGTGTGCCGGGCCGGGCGACTACCGAGCTTTGCAGCACTGAAGTACAACCCCTGCAATCCAGCTAACCCTGCAGGCTTGCAGCAGTGCACTCTTCCCCCCCCCCACCCCTCTCTCACTCCCTCCTTCCCCCTTCTCTTCTCCCACCATAACCCCCCGCGCACTCTTGCCGGCATATTTATTTAACAAAACTCAAGTTTTGACATCTTTCCCTCTCGGTTTTCTCTCGCTCTCTCTCCCTCTCTCTCTCCCCCTCTCTCTTTCCCCCCCCCCCCCCCTCTCTCTCTCTCTCTCAGTCTCTCTCTCTGTCCAGCACGGAAATAAATGTGGGATCGCTATCTTACTGCCGTCAGAGTGGGATCAGTTGAGATATTCGGTGTAAAACATGCGTTTTTAGGTGCTCATGGATAAACTGTGGAGATAGTTCGAACTCTCTCCGAAATAAAAAAGTTGTGAGTACTCTCTCGGATTGACGCAATGTGGGATCTGGTCCTATTTGTATGCCAGTGAGATAGTCGATCCCACGCCTACGGTCGGTGGATAGAGCAGACGGCTCTCACCATAATGCAGCGTTGCCATGGACAGAAAAATTAGTGCATTAATTTTTTGCCCGTTTCTCACGCACGGGGAATGGTGTGTTGCAGGCTGCTCAAACTACATGTATAGTACACTTGCTTAAAATCTGTTTTTATTGAGATTAAGAATATTTTGTAATTTTGTTCTTGCAGTTCGGGAGGGAAGAAAAATGTTCAAGTTTTGGTCATTTGTTGTTTCATATTCACCCACTTTACTCGTATATTTCTTCCGCTGGAAAGACAAGGTTTCATAACTATATTTATCAAAAAAATGTAAACAAACGGATTCTTGAAAAATCCAAAATTCGCATAATGAAGCTTTGAAATAATTTTATCTTACATGAAGCCAATACCTTGTGTCCAACTATTGAAACAATTGATATCTCCATCGATCTCTGAAAATTTAGCAATATTTTACGTGAAATGTAACTCAAAAATATGAAGTTCAGTAAAGTTTCATTGGAACAAAATAGTTTTAATCAAAAGTAAAATCCTTTTTCGGTCGTAAATTTTATGCCCTGTCTTTACATGAACTCTTTTTCATTTAAGTATGTATGGCGCAGATTTCCAGAGAAGAGAATCATAGTTCAGTGTCAGTGCTAAAACTGGCGTGGTTTCTCAATTTTGGTTAGAACTATATTGTCGGTGTTGCGCGCGCGGGGACGGGCGGCATCCGGACCACAGAGGTTAATTCCTGTCATTAGACGTGTCGGTTGTTTGTTTACATTTTGAGCAACGCATAATGTAGGAGAGGAAGTAGGAAGATCAGCATTGACTTATTTGTCCAAAACGTGATTCTGTGCATTGCCAGTTATTAGTCCTCTGTTGGAACTGGTAGCGTGTCATTGATATTATAACAACAATTAACAAAAGGAGGGAAATATGAAGAAAAGGTACCTGGGTTCCCCTGAGCAGGTCGGTTCGCTTTCGTTTACCCTCGAAAACGGGGTGTGAAATTCAAACCAATACTTTTCATCGTGACCAGAGGATCAGCGTTATTTAATATTAAGGTTTGAGAGGTGAAAGTGAAAGTGAAAATGAAGGCTTCCTTTCCTCTTACCCATTCAACCACCTACACCTCCCCCCCCCACAATACCTTCAAAACACCACTCATGAATACTTACTGCAGGGCCGGCCACTCGGCCGCTGGCGCTGAGGTCTTGAATGAAGTTCTGACAATGAGTTCAACAAATCTGCGATGGACAAAAATATCTGATTTTCCTTTTGCCCGTATGCAAGTCTCGAGCTCGACTATACATTTGTATACGTCTTCAAAAAGTAGCCTGAGACACCAAGAACAAGATTCCCTTTCCCTATACTCTTCTCCGAAAAATGCCAGTGCAAGAAAAAGCATTGATGAGGTTTTTATCCACTCCTTGCTTTTTGTTCTTCAGCGGTTTTTTTCTTCATCATATTTCTTCAAATGGCTCTGTTGCAAACTTTTGATGCAACATGGAGGGTCGATTCTAGTGTAAAATCGCGTTAAAATCACATTGAATGCATTAAAACGTCTCAAAGTCTACTCTTTAACTCACGAAAATCATTGTAAGGAAAGCCTAAGATGGCGGTCGAATGGGCGAATCAATCCTCTATGCATACACCACAAGCAGCAAAGATGGCCGACAACGGCATTTGGCAAAGTAGGAGTAGGTACTTGCCCGGCGTTTCCTTTTCAGAATTTGAGCAAACCGACAAAAAACGTGATAGAATCACCATAGTAATCCTGAAAAATAACAAGAAAGTAAATTTTGCCGGGGGGGGGGGGGCAAAGACTGACACAAAATACTGGTGCTACGAGAAAGTCACAGGTTTGTTCAAGTAGGTACGTTTTAACCAAAACTATAAATTGCCGTAGTCGGCCATCTTTAGGTGCTTGTGGTGCATGCATGTAGGGTTGATTCGCCCATTCGACCGCAGCATCTTAAGAATTTCCTTAAAACGCCTTTTGTGGGTTTATGAGTAGATTTGGACACTTTTGGATGCTTTCAATGTAATTTTTTCGCGATTTTACACTAGAACAAACTCTCTATAACGCCGTGGCAAAAGTATGCAACAGAACTATTCTAAATTCTTGGTTTCAATCGATATACGTATGACATATTGTAGAGTTGCGAGTGGGACAAACAAACAGCTTCAAAGTTGACTTAAAATTAATTAAATGGGTCGAGCTTCAAAACTAACACCATGAACAGAAAGGGCTCATTCATACAGTATTTTTAGTCGTTTTTGAAGTAGATTCTATGAATCTCTTTATTTCTTGTTATTTTATTTTCAGAGATGATTCAGGTATTGCAAGAAATAAAGGTGTAGCGGGTCGGATACAAACAGAAAACCCCAGAAAAAGTATAAGTATGACTAAGCCGAAGTAGAAACTTTGGTTTCAATCCCGACCCCCAAAGTAGAGAATGTGTTGTGATCATGACAAGTTTGAAAATTTAGTTAGCTCTGTTTCTTTGCATTTCATGACCTCAGAGATCCAAAACCCATATCCTAAATAATGTCCTGATGTCTGACTGATCTACGTCTCAATAAAAAATTTCCCTCGTTAAGGTATAAAAACGTGCTGACCAAAATTTGGGTTCAACAAAACGCGTATATCATAAATTTGGCTTAAAGCGATGCGCTATAATCACAATTTTTTCTTATCACCGCACATCCCACATCAATTTTCTCCCACACCTCACATACGTTTAAATAGAGAATTTTGGTTTTCTTCGTCGATTGTTTTATTTGACTGCTAATCAGAGCTGAAACAATCTTTTGCTGCTAATTACGAAAATTGGAAGTTGTGGAACATTTCCAGTTTTTGTAAAGTAAAAGAGTACGGAGAGCCTACTCACATCAGTAATTCCATAAAAAAAAAAAAAAAAAAAAAAAAAAAAAAAAAAAAAAAAAAAAAAAAACTTTCAGAAATTTAAGCCCTGTAAAATACAAGAGAATGGGTAATGTGTGACTATATTCTCATTTCTCAGATCTAGTTTACCATTAAATAGTAAAATTTAAATGCACTGTTTTGATAGTAAATCTGATTATCGCATCGTTTTAAGCCAAAATTATGATTGAATTATTAGATAGCAGATGAGCCTTCAACACGGCCGCGGCAAAAGTGTTTCGTACAGTTATCAGTTTTAATGTCTGATTCCTATTTTGTCTTCATTCTTAATGGGGCTGTTGCAGACTTTTGCTATAAGCGATTTAATAGTCGATTCTGGTGTAAAAACCTCCAAAAATAACGATGACAGTACTAAAAACTTCCGAAATCCACTCCGAAACTCAATCATTTTCACGCGCGTAATAGTGGCTGAGGACAGTAATAATGGGAGATTCCCGCATCTAACACTAACTCCATCAAGAACAAGAAGACCAATGAGAGACGACTTTTATGTGACACCGGTGTCACTTTGTCCTCGTCAGCATAGAGAGAGTGGCGAAATTAAGATAGGAATCTCCCATATTACTGACCTCAGCCACCATTACACTCGCACAAACAAAAGCGTCTATTGAGTTTAGGAGTGAATTTTGGAAAATTGTAGTGCTCCCATCGTTATTTGTCGAGGTTTTCACACCAGAATCGACTACTAAATCGCTTATAGCAAAAGTGTGCAACAGTCCCACTGTCGTAAATACATGGTATAAGACATGATATAATTACCATAGGAGGATCTAGAAATGCATATCTCTTTTTCTCTCTCTCTAGTCTCTGACCTTTTGAATGCGGGCGTTATAGAAGAATAGAAAGGGAAGACTGATAACGTGATGACTATGGTTCCTATCTCTGCCCCTCTTTTAAAGCATGCGTTCAAATAAGAGACGAGCTAAAGAGGTAGACAAATTTCTGTACCTGCCTTTGATAGTGACAACACATTTGTTTGAGATGCTTACGCCCAGTTCTAATTGAGCTATTGCAAACTTATGCTACAGGGGATTGAATTTTTGATTCTTGCATAAAACTCTGTAAAAATGATGATGAGTACACTAAAAAAATCACAAAATTCACTCTCAAAAACAGGCTGAATGACGGAGAGACGCAGGTCACAGGTATCATAACTCATAAGACATATCCATGTGTTTCCGTAGAGAAAGTGGCTTAGACAGGAATCTCCCATTGATACCTTCGTTGAATCGTCATTACGATCTTGCCGTTATATCAGTTTTGTGAGTTTGTTACTGAATTTTAGTCTTCTTTAGACTGATTTTCGTGATTTTCGCTGGTTTTAACATCAGATTGGACTATTCTTATGTGCACAGCAAAAGTTTGCAAGTACTCCATTTTCTTGTTTTTACTTTTAAATCCCGCGCGGTTTGTCATTCGTCCTAAAAAAAAAAATAAAAATATAAAACTGTCATTCGCGGATTTAAGTCATGTGGAATTTTGTCTGAAAATTGACAGACAAACTTTTCAAAACCATCCGAAGGAAAACTTCGTAAACCTGCTATCGGCCGGGGTGGGGGGGGGGGTCCCTCTCTCTATTGGCAGATCCATTAAAAGGGGCAGCCGATCCAACTAACTTATTGGCGCCAGAAACTATGAATCGGCTGTTAATCACTACTTTGGTGGCTAGATACTTTGATTCTTTCCTTCTCAGCACATTAAAAGTGATGAAATTAAGATAGAAATCTCACAATACTAGTACCCAGCTCCGCCATCTACGACCGCGCGTTGAAGTCATTTTATGAGTTTAGAGGAGAATTTTACCATCAGGCAGGGGCGACGATTTTTACCAGAACCAACAGTTGTGCATTTGATTATCACACCCAAACTATTCGTTCCGTAAAGATGGATAAAACCAATGCTGTACCCGAACTTTGTAATTTGTACCCGTTCCTCGAGGTGGGGCTTGGATGAAAAGAGTAACTCAACGGTTAGCATAGGCGGCGCGTTGAAGGGGCTATTGGGGCTATAGCTCCCCCCCCCCACTTTTTTGGGAACGCGGAGCTAAAAAAAAAGTTTATCCACCTCCTTTTCCGCAGTCATTTTGATTTCAGTAGAGCAAATAAATTGAGATCCAAAAAGAAAAAATGGTTATTTATCCCCCCCCGCCTGCGTCAAACGTTATTTTGAAAAAGGTGAAGAAAGAAAGAAAAAAAGAAAAGAGAAAAAAAAAAGGCTGCCGATTTTTAGCCCCCCCCCACTTTTTGACCCCACGCGCCGCCCATGACGGTTAAAACCAATGCAATAAACAACGCCAATGATTGACTAGAAATGATTTTGTTGACTTTGGCATTCGGTGTTCCCCGGAAAGTTCCCAACCTCAAATATTCGCCCAAACCCAACGAAGTACACGGAGAAAAATTTATTATTGAATCAATCAGAATTCTCGCCATTCCAAAAATAATGGAGTTTACATATTGAGGTAATTATGCCTGCTTATTGATTTAAAGGAGGTGTTCTGGTACCGACTTTTAAAGATGCGTCAAGTTAAACCAACCAGATAATAGTTTCGAAATAACAATACGGTATTTTTGAAATAACAATGTCGTATTTTCGGAATCACAATACCATATTTTCAAAATAATAAGAAATTATTCTCAAAATGTGGTCCACGTAGTCTAAGTACAGATGAGGATTTCAGTTCAAACATGAGAAAATATATTAGTTCAGCTTAAGTTTAAAGTTTTCGATGATTTCTGGAGAAAACGTTGAGTTCTGTAGGAAACCCGGACTATGCCGTACCGTATCGTCGTAGTATCGTCCTGGTGGGTCCCCTCGACCACATCTTATGATTTAAGTTCGGAGTTTAAGTTGCAAATCATTTCCGTCACACAGCCGCTGCGTCGATACGACACGCTTAATATAATAATTATTATTTTATAGAAAAAAGAAATCATCGACAGGTATGACTCACCTTAAAAAGTGACAATGCGCAATTATAATTTAAATCTAGTATCCTCCTCATTTTTTCGGTGTGGAGGAGGATAAATAAAAATAAGACTGTATCATTTCGAGCTTAAATTTTAACAGTCGTCTTTCATCTTTTCTTTTCTCACTAGTTAAAGAGGTCCTCCTAGAGCAGAACTTTTAAACTATAAACAGCCTTTATAAGCAATTGTAATCAATTTAAGCGTTATTTCCTCTATGTTTAGAGCACAACATACAATCAGTAAATTATGTATGAATCGCAAAGGCGAACCCGGCCCGCTTTTTTTAAAATTCGCGCGCTTTGGAAAGAAAAAGAGGAACTGCAACCTTAGCCCCCAGCCCAGCGGTCAGCCTTGCACGCAGCAAAGGAGACACCAGTAAAGAAAAAAAAGTGAGCCACGATTTTAAAAATGTCCTTCGAGTTGAAATATTGTTTGGAACCGAATAATTGCGAGCTCTTTTGAGGTGGTGGAGTGGGGTGAATTGTGAGTACAAGGAGCTAAGGGAAGGTAGGATGGTAAGACTCAAGAGGAACGAAAATGTATAAAGGCAAAACTAAACCGCGTGAGTCAAGGTCGCATAATACTTGAGAACCGGCTTTGGTACCGACCAGCCGACCTTTTGTTTGCAAACGCATTCTTCACTTGCCGAAGGTATGAGACGCGTCCTTGCGAGCGTCAATACAATAACACTGTCCCCTTGACCCTTCCTGTATTATATTCGTAGCATGCATTTTCTATTCAACACCCGAAAATCGCGTCGCTTGCTAGCTCCGACCGTAAGATCACGCGGCAACACTGTGACAACTCATCCGTAGCTCACCAGGTTGCGCACGAATCAGTCAAAAGTGGTGATCCCACGTCTGTCTGCGAGTTGGTTGGGGATAGTCCAACTATCCCTGGCTAACCACCCACTGCAAAAGTGGGATCAATTTTTAAAAGTGTGATTTAAAGCATTTGTATAACATAAAATAACATTCTAAGTCGTTTAAAATGAAAAAAACAATGTGGGATCAGTGAGAGTGATCCCACTATGTGAACTGATCCCACTCCGAAGGTCGGTGGATAGCGCATTGGTCCCACACTGATGGCAGCGCGGTCTCTCTCTCTCTCTCTCTCTCTCTCTCTCTCTCTCTCTCTCTCTCTCTCTCTCTCTCTCTCTCTCTCTCCGCCGACATCCGTTGTTCTGCACTACTCCCGTCAGTTTTCCTCTACACCAAGATGAAAATCTGTTCGGTTTTTAGGATTTGAAACGTCTCTTTTTTCCCCGAAAGATTCTGAAAATCCCTCCCCCGAGGGAATCAGAGAAAATGGCTCGGAATGGATGTGTTGCGAATACAGAATAGCCAATGACACATGGCCAGGCCGGTACGGTGTATGCGGTATGCGGTTGTGTCGCCAGGGAAGGAACTACGGTCGTAGAATATCGCAATTATTGGAGCAGAACTTTCTTTCGCACGTACTTACAGCGGGGCAAAATATTGACGGCTGACATAGGATTGCGCGAATGGACCCTTTCCCCCCCTTTTTTCGGGTCTAGGATTGCGCGAATCTATCAAGTATCGACATCCAACTTTTTACCGCGAATATTTTGTTTTCAAAGTGAAAGCGAAGATTTGGCAACACTTGTAAGGTATTTCCTAGTTGCCAAGCTCATCCCCCATCTGTGATGCCGGAATAATGATAGTGGACACTCGCAGTTATCAGCTGCGTATGTGTTGATACCGAAACAAATCAGATGAAATCAGGTGAATGTTGTACTAATGACACGCTGACACGCATTAATCCTGTTTCATCGACGCATTAGTACGGCTCGGTGCTTCACTAGAGATTGTTTATTATTTTAGCGCGTTTTAGTAGTTTTACATTTAAGTGCAATTTTTACTTGTTTTTACGACGAGTGGAATCTGAGTGATTCATAAGACATGGATTTTACGGAAACCGTCTCCAGTAGGGGCGAAGGCATTAATAATTTTTCAAAATTTTTAAAAATAGATTTGGTAGACAAATGAAATCTGGTAACATCTCGTGGGAAAAGTGCGAAGAAAGAGTGCCGCGCTTTGATTGAAACTGACAGTTTAAAAACATCGATTTTAGAG
>VMOF01000081.1:0-14182 GCA_011764245.1 Trialeurodes vaporariorum
AGTTTCAACACAAATTACACTCGTCCGCCATGTTGGGATATAGGACCACAGCGTTGCCTATTGGTGCCGTTAAATTCCAAACTTGCTTCCATTGGCTCTTACGGGAGTTTCCGTTCTGATCGTATTATTCTGTGATAAGTACCTTGTTGACTGCCCTCTTTTCTTACGACTCTATATATGACCCGATCTGTGAAAAGGGACCTTATCTTCCGGAACAAAAGTTTTCAGGAGAGCGATTTTAAGTGAAAAAAGTCAATATATTCGAAAACGCTGTTTTGACGGACTAAAAGTAATTTAGTGACCACAGAACGCGCTACGGGTACTTGTTTGAGAGGTAGACGGACTATTGGGCGAGGAGGGGTAAAAACCGACCCTGTTGGGCGAGGAACATGAGGTCTATTAGGCGAGCTGAAAAATAGGGGTTTGGAGGGGATCCAGCGAAAACAAGGGGCTTATTGGGCGAGTTAAAAATTCAGAAAAATACGATTTTGATATTTACTCATCATGATGCCAGATAGTCGAGTGTAAGAGGCAGGTCCAAAAATAGGAAGTCTTTTGAACTTGTTATCACAGAAAAATGATAAAATATTGGAAAAAAGCACTGAAACCTATTATCACAGCAAAAAAATCACAGCTGATTGTAAATGAGGAGGAATTTGAAAAATTATATGTAGAAAAAAGCACTTAAACCTATTATCACAGCAAAAAATCACAGCTGATCGTAATTGAAGAAAGAATGGAGAAATTTTAAATTTGTTTGCCCTGATATAAATAACCAAGCTCTTTCACGTATTGACGCGACTTTCTGATGTTTTTGAACCTGCCTCGAACTGATTCCATGATGTTTCAGCCGCAGTTATCCGATCAGCAACTGCTTTCCGTGGTTCATTCTCATTGTTGCGCCGGATGGAGTAAATTTTTGTGAAAGATTCCGCCTGAATTTCTTTGAGGACCTGGACGACTGTGTGAATGCATGGATGATGATGATAAAATTCTTTGTTAAAATTGCTGTGAAATGACTAACCTAACCTATCGTGTTTTTTGGCGCAGTTCGGCAGTTCACCTCGTAATCTTCGATACTATGCGTCTGATAAAGATTGTAGTCGCATTGCGGAGAAATGCGAGGTTGCCAAGCCTACAAATTGACCTCGCCCAAAAGTCCCGTGGCATCTCATTTCACCTGTATTTTCCCTTTCCAATTGCCTCGCCCAATAGACCTCCCTTTTTTACCTGATTTTACCCCTTCGCCCAAAAGGGTTGCGCCCGTTTGAGAGCATGTCAAAATTCAGAAAAGGGGCCTTAACTTCCTCATGCAATTTAACACGGGGAAGTTAAGGTCCCTTTTCTGTCAGCTGCCATAACCCGGTCAATTTTCAAGCTTTTGGGGTCAACTATATGTCAAAATGCTCGTCTGAATGTCCTCTATGCAGTGGTCCTTATAGCTCAGTTTTCAGAATCCGGAAGATAAGGTCCCTCTTCACAGATCGGGTCACATATTGTATACATATACATATAGGGACTCTAGATGGACCACGTGATATGAGGCATGGGCGCTCTGTAGCAGTAGGTAGTAGGTGCAATGTGCATAGTGCATAGGTGGTGCATATGTTGCATGGCGGGCACAAGTGTGTGGAAGTACTTGCACTGGAAGTAGCAAGGATAGAACAGGATAGGATTGGCAGCGAATCGTCAAATCGTCGCGGCGGCCACGGCCAGCCACGCCGCCGCCGGTCGCACCCGATCCTCCCATCTCTATACTCTAGTCGCCTAGCCCCGGCGCGACGCGACGCGACGCGACGCGGCGCGCGGCCGCGGCTGGCATCGAAACGGTACAGGCAAAGCTTGTATCAGAGTGGGCTGCATCCGGCCTGACTGCCTGCCTGAGCCGAAACCATACGGAGGCGGTGACGCACAGTAGTACCCACCCACCGGCTGGAGACAGCGTGCAATCTGGCAACGTGGCACTTTGTACCTTTGAATCCATGGATAAGATCGAAATATCAAGTGTGAGGTAAACTAAACATCCCCGAGTAATACAATTTACAAGGGTTTATGCAGAACGCAGATTGAGATCAGGGCTGCCTTTTTGCGTATAATCAATGCTATTTTTCTTTTCACCGATGATTCCACCGGTTGAGGAAAGATTACACAGTTCAGTTCAGTGTATGACTGTAATGCACGAAAATACTCTGATCTGTAATCTTTCCTGAATCGGTGGAAACCCCGTTGATTAATTAAAATATCCGCAAGTTTTCTAAAGTCATCGACGACTCCACCGGTTGAGAAAAGATTACAGATGCGAGTATTTTAGTTAATATAGTCATGCACTGAGTTGAACTGTGTAATCTTTTCTCAACCGGTGGAATCATCGGTGAATTGAAAAATAGCATTGATTATACGCAAAACGGCAGCCCTGATTGAGATGCAATGTTGCTGCTTTGTCTCATCTAACATGTTCCGCCACTCGCCACTCACAGCCTTGTCCACACTCTACACTCTACGGTGATACAGTATTGTGTCATCATCATCGATGACGAGCTCTGGCGATAGAGAGGATTGGTGGGCGTGACATTGAAACTTGACGAAGGTAGCCACCATAGTGGCGTCGCGTTCAATTTGGCAACAACGTATTCTATCCATTTAAACTCATGAAAAATAGAGTCCCTATAGGTAGAGAGTTAAGACAAGAGGGTAGTCAACTTCTAATTGGTCGATGAATTTTAGGCTCTACGGACGCCGCCATTGGATGCGATTTTGCACTTTTGTTTTGTTTACCAACGGTCTTTTAAGATAAAAGAGTTAATTTGCGACGAATCTGCTAATTTTAATCATAATGCACCACAAGAATGTCCATAAATCTCAAAAGAATCATTAAAAAGCGTTAATACTTGTCGATCAACGAAAGCAGGGAAAGATTACATCGTTTCAAACTTAGCGGAACTGTAATCTTTGCTGTGGAGCAAAACACAACAACGGCCTCAGAATGTAAACAAATGTGCAAAATCGCATCCAATGGCGGCGCCCATGATTTCTCTTGTCTTAACTCTCTACATATAGGGACTCTAATGTAAAATATCAAATTCAGGGGTGCACAGTGCACAAGGAAAATTCGATATATTTAATGAGTTTAAATGGAGCAGTTGCATTGTTGCCAGATGGCACGCGACGCCACTGGTAGCCACGATGGAAATCTCTTATGGACGCTTTTCACAAAGGCTCGGTTAGTTGTGGTAAAGTAAGGCAACGAGCACAGAAGGATTCAAGCACAGCTTAGGTGTAAGGCAACGAGCACAGAAGGATTCAAGCACAGCTTAGGTGTAAGGCAACGAGCACAGAAGGATTCAAGCACAGCTTAGGTGTAAGGCAACGAGCACAGAAGGATTCAAGCACAAATGATGGTATGGAAAAGGAGGTAATGCAGTTTGTTTTCGATTGATCGAAAAAGCGAACAAACTTCACTTACCTCCTTTTCAAAACCACCATCCTTGTGCTTAAATCCTTCTGTGCTCGTTGCCTTACGTTTCCATACTGCTTCGGTTTGTTTGCATTTAAACTCTAAATTTAAAAAAAAAAAAAAAAAAAAAAAAAAAAAAAAAAAACACTACATCTACATTTGGAATTGGTCATACACGAAAGTGCAAGTGTTTTAGAGTGGAAGTCTAGACACAGAAATCGATACAACTGTTTCTTCTGGAAGAAATTTGCACGACAAAGAAACTAACACATAATGGAAACAAGCGACATTTTCTCACCTAAATAGTTGATTAATTAAAATTCTGTGTCCAGATAGCCACTCTTAAAGACTTGCACTTTTCTTTAAACCCGATTTCCACTGGATTAGTACAACTTTTGATTTACAGTTCAATAAAGTGAGGCAGACAAATCAAATTTAGATCGCCCACGCTTTCAAACTTAGAGATAGGACATACAACATGGGCAGTCTCTCTATCGCTATAGCTTGTTGGTCACCATGCAATTGGTCATATAAATTCCTTCTAAGTCAGTCATAGTGTAAGTTCAGTTTTGATGCTTACTTTTTCAACAGCGCAAAACATGTTATAACCCCCCTTCTTTACTGATGGCTAGTGACTTAAAATTTTTTTTAAACGTATTGGAGCTTAAGACGGGGTGTCCGAAGTCCCAACGGCAGCGCCATTCTTTATTTACGCAAAAAAAAAACCAAACTTTGGGAATTTTTCCAAATAAAAAAAAACTATTTTTTGGGGGGGGTCAAAATTTTGGTCGCCCCCCCCGGGGGGGGCGGGGGCGCCCCTAACTTTTTTTTTTCAAATGGAAACCCCTATCTTGTGATACCTCATTCGAAAGAAGGTAAAAAATTGAGCATTTTTGGGGCAAACCGATGTCGATATCTCTTTTAGTTTCGAGATATCGAACTTCAAAATCTATGGAAACCCATTTTAAAAAAATCTAACTCTTATTAGAAAATAGCTATTTAAAAAAAATAGGGGTCTAAACTACTCTACATAACAACCTTTCCAGGGAAAAAAAACCTCTGCCCAAAAAAAATTTAAATTACAGTTATTGTTTTTTTTCCCGCCAAAAATTTTTTTAAAAAATTTTGGCGGGAAAAAAAAAAATAACTGTAAGTTAATTTTTTTGGCAAGGTGTTTTTCCCTGGAAAGAGCTTGTTATTGAGTAGTTTAGACCCTAGTTTTTAAATAACGACTTTCTAAAAAGAGTTATGATTTTTTTTAAAAAGGGTTTTTATAGATTTTTAATTCGATATCTCGAATACTAAAGAGATATCGACATGCGGTTTGCGCCAAAATGCTCAGTTTTTTTCCCTCTTTCGAATGAGGTATCACAAGATAGGGGTTGCCATTTGAAAAAAAAAAATTAGGGGCGCCCCCGCCCCCCCCCGGGGGGGCGCCAAAAATTTTTACCCCCCCCAAAAATAGTTTTTTTTTTATCTAGGAACATTCCCAAGTTTGGTTTTTTTATATGCGTAAATAAAAAAAGGCGCTGCCGTCCGGGACTTACCCGGGCACCCGGTATAGCAAACTTTTTCCCTTTGAAAGAAAATATACTAAATGTCGGCGCTTAAAGTCGCATTTCAGGTAAAAACCAACAAAAAAACGTTGGCGACACCCAAAATCTTCCAAATTTTCTCAAAGCTTTTCAAGCACGAAAGCAATGGGATCGTAATGCATGTTATTTCATGGGAGATTCCTATCTTAATTTTGTCACATTCCCTAGACTATAGCAAAGACGTAAGGTAGGTGACCCAAAGGTGGCCATACCTAAGCTTGGAGCCAACTTGCACTCATAAGGCATGAGAGAGAGAAAAAACAAAATACGTCAATTTACTCTTCAGACAGTTGGCTATCATATACTGATTTCATTTTTTGAATTTTGTTGTGTTTTTGGGCTTTTTTTTGCTTTTGAAAAAAAGTAGGGTTTTGACATCGCGCAAAACGTGCACCAAAGGTGGCCACCCCTAATATTTTTGATGCACCTAAGGTGGCCACCCCCTTTTAAATTTCATGAATACGCATTCGAATGCTACTGTATCGTTCACAGATGGATTCAATATCTTTGTTCAATCAAAAATTACAATGGTAATGATAAAGTTATAATGTTAGAGGGAGGTTTTAACCCTTTTTGGCCCCTTACACTTTTTCATTTTTTTATCACTAATTTCCCCATTTATAATTAATGATAATATTCCAAAAATGGTTGTTAATAGTAATTAATTAGCTGCCAATAGTACTTAATTAGTTCATCTTTACTAATTACCATTACAGGGAATTATAAACTAAATATTAGTGCCCATCAGGAAGTCAACGGGGACCATAAGCACCAGTGAGTGAAAATAAAATAGAGGGAGAAAACCCTTATATTTCATATTTTCCGTGAAAATTTATATTCAGCGGAATTTTTTATTTTTCTTTACTCCTTTTTGGTCCAGTTGTGCGTTTTGACACCTGATGCTAATGATAACGGCCTATGACTCGTTAAAATTAATTTGTCACCTATCGTAGGTCAGTATAAACATGTTACAAAAACGAGTGGGCCACCTTAGGTGCACCAGTCAAACCACGTGTTGACACAAATATTTGCTGATATAGTCAAAACAGGTAAAGTTTACGAAAAGATAATCATGACTCATGAAAGAGGGGTAAATAAGCATTTAAAAAATGTATCACAACTCAAGATTAAATTAGTTTGTAGCCTTAGCTTTTACGCTTGTTTAATTACGTGAAAATTGTAAGAAGGCCTGCCAAAATGGTGATCACCCTTTTTCGCACCGACTGAATCACCCGACACAGTTGATTTTTGGTATGGGGGAAGCAATAGCATCCTGTTACTCAGCACTAACGCCATCTATCGTCAATTCATGAAACTAACTGAAATAAATGGGGGTGGGCCACCTTAAAAGCCGGGCCACCTTTGGGTCACCTACCTTATTAGCGGAGAAACCGAGAAACTGACAAATTAGATATAGGACTAAATTCTCCAAAGTAAGTACCTTCGTAACGACGCCATTAATCTATTGTGAATTGTGAATCCTAACATCGTCTCTGGAATCACTTGTCTATAGTTTTAGTTACTCTATAAATCTCCTTTGCCAGAATTGATGAAGTGACGTACTTATAAGATAAGAATCCCCCTATGTTTCTTGTGCATGCGTTAGTTACGCTACTGCGCTTTGACACGCCGCACGTAGGAGTATTTACCCCAAAAACCTGGCCAAAAATATGTCCGTGTTCTTGAATATTTGAAAATCGATTTTGGTTAATTTTCCAATTTAAACTCAAAACTCCTATTGCACGGTGTATGGTTGGAAAAGGCGTAAAAAATTAAGAATTTTGGCTCAAACCAAAGGTCGATAGCTCATTCTTTTGCCGAGTTATTGACGCTTATTTCATAAAAAAGGCTTGACTTCAACATGTTTTTTAAAAAAAGGGGCAATTTATTGCAATTTTTGACTGTTGGAGCAGTTGCCTAAAAGGGTCTACTCTAACCCCCTTGTTTTGGTTGTGCCCGGTTTTGCCCGGAACGTATTCAAAATTGCCTTTTTTTTAAAAAGATAGAGGCTAAAATCAGAGATTTTTTTCATGTCCATTTTAAATTAGATGTAAAAGGGTCAAAAATGCACGGAAAAAGAAATTGTTGCCACCAAAATGAAGCACATACCATCTAAAACAACGTCCATAATCGCTGAAATGTTTGGATGCACCAACGCTTGTCCTTGATGGAAAATGTTGACTAATTAGTAACAGCGCTTCGGGCGGTGAACAACCGCAGGTGCGTCGAGCGCTCAGTTCCATGTTGTCCCCTAAACAGTAGATAAACGTAGATGTTCCGACACATCTACTACGCAATAGAGCGGTTACTTACCTCTCAAAAACCATCAATAGTTTGTTTTTTGGACGACTTTTCAATTTTCCGTTTTTGGCCAGGTTTTCGGGGCAAATACTCCTACGTGCGCCGCGCCGCGTATACGTCGCGTCGGAATGATTCTACATTCGCTTCTAAACCTGAGAATCACCCCACCTATTATAAAGTCACTACCCTGGAAATTAGAGAGAGGCCTAACACTAACATAATTGATACTGCGTGAGGAACTTTGATGCAACAGAGCATCGAAGTGATTTAAGCAATGGGTCTGTTGCGTACTTTTGCTACATCAATATAACTCATTGTTTCTAACGTAAAATTCGGCGAAAATAAACGAATTGCATATTAAAAACTTTCAAAATCCACTCATTAACTCAGTAAATGCCTTCCATTTCAAACAACCCGCGCTACACTAGACACTATGTCACCGACTTATAACTACATAGATGGAACCATCTCGTCTATGTAAACATGAACAGAACTTACAATTCGTTTAGATGCGTACATTTCTATATTATTTTGTAATCTTTGATAAACCGAAAAGTCCAGACAACAAATGCAGCCAATAGTTCATGTATTTAGAAGGGAATTCCATCATTTTGTATCGACGATGTTTTTTACTTAGGCACGGTGGTTCCGTCTATGTAGTAGTATTCCGGTGCAAATATTGTCTATAGTGTAGCGCGGGCTGTTTGAAATTGAAGTGATTTTCAGAGTTACTGAGTGGATTTTGAACGTTTTTAATGTGTGCATCGTTATTTTCGCCGAATTTTATCTAAGAATCAAGGTTCTATATTGTTGTAGCAAAAGTATGCAACAGACCCATTGACGCCGATGATAATATTGGGCGAACGAGCGGATCCAGGAAATTTTCTTTCTCTCTCTACGGCCATTTGATCGCGTGTGTTAGAAAAGGACGTGATAAAGGGCAGTCACGTGATTTTCGCCCCCTCTTCTATCCCTTTCTAACTCATGCGTTCAAACGGATAGAGGTAGAGGAGGAGAGGGAGAGGAGAGGGAGAGGGGAGAGAGAGAGAGAGAGAGAGAGAGAGAGAGAGAGAGAGAGAGAGAGAGAGAGAGAGAGAGAGAGAGACAATCCACTGGATCCGCCAGTGATTAGGCGATGGTGGGTCCAGGGTGGGCACGAGGGTCCGTTCCTTCCAGAATCCGCTTTTGACTCTTTCAACAGAAAATAGCCCCCAATGGGTCTGTTGCAAACTTTCGCTACAGCGACTATAAGTGTTAAATCCGATGTAAAATCGCCTGGAAAGTCCATTGGTGGCATTATAAAGTCATGAAATACAATATTAAACTCACAAGAGGCGTTTATTGAAATCCAAGATGGCGGCAAAATATCGAGGAATCTTAATCACCGTGATCACCGTGATCATCCAAGGATTGCCAACTTTGACAACCTCACTGGAGGTTTAGGTTATGTGTTTGTTTACGTTGTGATTGGTTGTGATGGATATTGTGAGGTTGGCTATCCTTGAATGTTCGTGGTGCATGCATACAGATTGCTCGATATTTTGCCGCCATCTTGGATTTCATTAAACGCCTCTTGTGAGTTTATTATTGCATTTCATGGCTTTCTGATGCCACCATTGGACTTTTCAGGCGATTTTACATTAGATTACACACTCTATAGCGCTGTAGCAAAAGTTTGCAACAGACCCATTGCATCTCGCAACGCTTCTTTCAAATTTCATAGGTGCGCCTCCCCTCTCAGTCATTTTTGTTGTTTTGTTTTACTACGGATATGTTAAGGTTGAGCCTTTGTTCGATAAGACAAAGAGAATCGTGGCAATTTTCGAAGCACTTTTGAACTTGGAAGAATAGAACAAAAACACTTGTTACGACG
The DNA here is from genome assembly GCA_011764245.1 of Trialeurodes vaporariorum. Classification (NCBI taxonomy): domain Eukaryota; kingdom Metazoa; phylum Arthropoda; class Insecta; order Hemiptera; family Aleyrodidae; genus Trialeurodes; species Trialeurodes vaporariorum. The sequence continues at coordinate 9,224 of VMOF01000081.1, forward strand.
AGGTTAGCTCCGAATCAGTACCGTCTATAAACATATCAAGCTGCTTCTTTGAGGTTAGGGTCGTCTTCGTATGTGTACGCTTATGGAGAATGCCAAGGTTATAGATTAAAGAGGTATGCTCATCTAAGTTCGCGCCTCAAAGTCAGTAGCGCGAAGCTCAAAATCCAGATCCAAGATGGCCGACAAAAGCAGAAAACATTGTATACTCTTTCCAGAAAACATCGGGCTATTTTCTGCTTTTCTGGAGAGGGAGCCCAATGTTTTCTGGAAAGAGTAAATAATGTTTTCTGCTTTTGTCGGCCATCTTGGATCTGGATTTTGAACTTCGAGCTACTGACTTTGAGGCGCGAAGTCAGATGAGCATACCTCTTTTAATCTATAACCTTGGGAGAATGCAATATTGGTGAAATGCAAAATCGTGATTTATCCTCTTAAAACGCGATTTTCAACTCTTTTACTGCTTTGAGGAAGTAACTAAGCCCTAAACTTTCATTACTGACGTACTTTTCCAATTTTGGTTGAACTTCAAAGAACCACCCAAATCCTCGATAGCGCCATTCGCATCCCATAAGCTTTCTTATACCAATAGACGAACCCTAACCCCACTTTTTCAAAAGAAGCAGCCGGGTATGTATAGAGAGACGGTATTGTCCGAATACATGTAAACAAGATGATTGACCGACCCGCAACGTTCAACATAGGAAAGTTGTATGGTGAGCCGCACCGTTGCAAGGCCGGGTCCCGATGCGAGGTTGCCAGGCGGGAAGTCAGTGCCGCTAAATTCAAATAGACGGGTAGACCTAGACACACGCAAACTCATTTCTATGAACAATCAATTGATTTGCTTTGTACCAATTACCGTGTGCTACTTTCTGCGGATTTCTCAGCAATTATGCGGCAAAATCTAACGTGGCTTTCCTACTTGTAAATTAAATAAAGATATAATTAGAGGAATAAAGCCATGCATTCTGACTATAGCATCAACCGAGAGAACTATTATAGTTTTATTATTATTTAAAGAAGTTTACGGCATTACTCCCTTATTGGGCCTACAGTGCCTACAGCCATCTTACAGTTCATTTGTCCGTAGACATCATCGTGTCCCGGGGGGGGGGGGGGGTGGCAATCCCACGCCTTTCCAAAGTGGAAAGATCTGAGACCATCAGATCTTTTGACCCCGGCCGGATTCACGGCAAGGGCGGATCCAGCGATCTGGCAACCATGTATTCTTCCCATTTGAACGTATGAAGAAGAATCGATTCGCGAGGGGGCTATGGCCCCTTGACTAATCGATTGTTTCTCACGCAGTCAAATGGGAAGAATACACAGTTGCCAGATCGCTGGATCCGCCCATGATTCAAGGCCGGAGCTACGTATAGGTTTCATGAGAGATTCCTGTAGGAAGAGTTAATTCAAATTCGATATTTTTCGCCCACTGTTTGTTTTTGACGAAATTGTGGGGTATCGAATTGGTTTATCATTAGTAGTGGATACCCAAAATTTTGTTGACCTAAGGATGATTTTTAAAAGGGAGGATGGTGGGGGGGACGTCAAAGTTGAAAACTTCAAACTCAAATATCTCGCTAACGAATAAAGTTTAAGAATTGTGGTTTACGACAAGAAACGCACACAAAAATTTCCATTTTATTGAAAAAACTTGCAATTTGCGACTTTTTATTTTTCAGCCCAAAATTTTTCACATTTGAAATTCTGAAAAAACGCATTCTTCAATTGAGGCATTTTTCGGTAAATGGGCGTATGGCGAAAAAACGACTTTCGAGAAAAACGCGTTTGAAAGTTTAAAATGTTATAACAAAACATTGTAGGTGCGTCCATTCGAACAATTGTTTCGTGGTTATTTTCCGTTCAACATATGAATAACTTTATATCACCTGTTAGGTCACATAGTCAGGATTTCAAAAACGAGTTCTCCAAAAAAAGGACGTAAATCGCCATACGCCCATTTACCGAAAAATGCCTCAATTTTGATCTCGATGAGATATGCTATTTTTTAGAAAATTTGCTACAGCGTTGTCTGAACCGCATGAAAGGGGAACTTTCCGTTTCTGAGTTATGAATTTTGAAAGTGTCAAAAATCGCTTTTGTGGCGCAGTAGCGGCTCGTGCAATCTGGCAACAGTGCTATTTTGCCATTTAAATCTGTGATAAAAGATCGATTCTAGGTGAGGCACAGCGCCTCACCAAAGAATCGATTATTTTACATAGGTTTAAATGGAAGGAGTCCATTGTTGCCACATTGCACGAGCCGCTACTGTTGTGGCGGCGTTCTCATAGCGACTGCAACGAGACTTAAAAAAAATATTTCTCCTCATCCAATGAACAAAATTTGATGAGATTTAGTGGATTTCGGTATGATAGGTCCCAAAATTTAATTCTGCTATCAGTTTTGAAGGATTCTGAGATCCAAGATTGCTGCCGAGATGGCTCTGCGAAGTAATCGATTAATCTAAATGCTGAGAAACATCGTGAGCCAAGTTGTGTCCATCCGGATATTGACTTGGCTGAAAAAGGTGGGATTCTACTGTCATTATTAATTTTGAATACTATACTAAACAAGAAATTAGTCATTTCATGCCTCCAGAAGGTTCATGAATCTTTAATTCTGCCAAACTGAACCAGTGGCGCCTCGTGCAATTTGGCAACAATGTCTTCTTCTCCGTTTGATCATATGTGAAACAATCGATTTGAAAGTGAAACAACGATTCACCACCAATCGATTGTTAAACATGGTTTTAAATGGAGCGGAAGCATTGTTGCCAAATAGCACGAGCCGCCACTGCACTATGGTCTGAGATCCAAAAAAAGTGGCCAAAAATCAGTTATTAAGAGTAATCAGAAATCATCGTTTTCGACCTTTCAAAATCAATCTAAATCTTTCCAGCGACATTTACAGGTTAGAATGACGTGTTAAAAGTGTTCTCTGTGACTAAAATTGGTCTTGAAAGCTTAAAAATGATAAATTCATGACAAATTTAGTCTCCGAGTTTTAGCCACTTTCTGACGATCATAGACCTTAGTGCACTGATCAGAACCAAATTACGAACCGAAACTTAGTGCGGACCCGAATCTAACGGCGAACCGAAATTTTGGAAACTGTCTGAACCCGAACCGAACCTGCGTAGCCTTATTTTGGCGGCTTCGACCAGTTGCAGACCAGTCCTTTACATCACAAATAGTGTTTATTTAACATTTGTTATGTGCGGGAGGATCTGGTAAATGAATTTGACAGTGATTTCATTCTCACTGTACGAAGGGCGGGCGACGGCCGGCGACTCGACCCGCGACGTTGGTTGCGGACGCGGTGGGTCGTGGGGGAGGGGGGGGGGGGGAGGAGAGGGTCGTGATGTAACTTCCTGCTGTAGTAGTGACCAAGTTAGGCTCCGCTCATTCAGCTCAACACTCGGCACCAGTGTTGCCAGATTGGGGTGAAAAAGCCGTACGTTTTACATTGATTTAAATGGCGACGAGACGGCTTTTTACCCTCGATCTGGCAACACTGCTCGGCACTAGTCAGCACTGTTGCTAAATCGTACTGTTTCCTTCACAAGAGCCAACAGACGCGAGCGTGCAAACTAGCAACTCGGCTAGTCGGCACTCGGCTCTATCTATCTGTGGCCCATCACCAGTGTTGCCAGATTGGGATGAAAAAGCCGTACGTTTTACATTGATTTAAATGGGGACGATACGACTTTTTACCCTCCATCTGGCAACACTGCCCATCACAGGAGTAGATCCGAACTCTCACACCGGTCGTTAACATAGAACGCTTCCACCAACCATCGTCCATCGCATATATTCGTCTTTATCTCTCTCTTTCCCCATTTGATCGCATGTGTTAGAAAAGGATGCAGATATGGGCAGTCACGAGACTTGAGCCCCTGTTCCTGTCCTTTTCTAACACATGCAATCAAATGGACAAAAGAGAGAGAGAAAGACAAATTCCTGGCCACGGCTATGGTCCATCGGCCACACCATTCCAACACTTTACGTGATTTTTCTCTCCATGGCATGAGCTGTGTTTGTCCACTGCTAAAGTAGGCGGCAAAATAAAGGGATCTAGCTGCCACGAAGAGAAATACAACTAAAGAGCAGAGGCGCGGCGGTGTAGCGTGCAATTTGGCAACGTTGCATTGTGTCCAATCAAACCCTTATAAAAGATCGAATACGAAGGTGTTCACCCAAGACCCGATAGTCCGATCTTTTTCATGGGTTTAAAAAGACTCAATGTAACGTTGCCAAATTTCTCGCTACGCCACTGCTATAGAGGGGCAAAAAAACATGTTGTTATATGCCCAGACTTTGAACTGGCCAACAAAGCAACTAACTGGGGTCATTTTTTTTCAAACTATCAGCTTGAATAGCGTTATCATGATGGAGAGCAGAGACTTATAAGAGAGGCCTGGTATTTGAAATGACACATGAGAAGTGTATTTTTTCGAATGATCTACATGGTAGATCATGATAATAACCCGATGCATTCGATTTTGTCCTTTCTTTTGACCTGGTCTGACTTTTTTTGGGGTTCATATCATGGTTTGCTATAACCCTGGTGAAAATGGGCCAAACTGGTCCATGATCGATTCCCTGTTCAGAACCAGTGGCGTAGCCAAGATGGGGGGGTCTGGATGGGGGGGTCAGGGGGTCTGGACCCCCCCCCCCCCATGACACCAAAATTAGTCCTAAAAAAAGGTAATTTTTTGCGTTTTCAGACAAATTTTACCAAATTAGTATCTTTGGACCCCCCCCCCCCAAGACAATTTTTTGGGCCCCAGACCCCCCCCCCCCCCCCTAGAAAAATTCCTGGCTACGCCACTGTTCAGAACAGACATGTGTGAGCCTGGATATCGTATGAATCGGCAATTTAGAGGCGCGATGAATACGCGAGTACTTGCCACCCCGCTTTCAATACGAGTACTTGCTTGCATTAAGATTTAAGAGT
>VMOF01000082.1:0-14155 GCA_011764245.1 Trialeurodes vaporariorum
CCCAAATTTTTGCATGGAAAAATGCCTTCAGTGGACTCCAAGATTACTTTCAAGAAACTGCGAGAAACATTTCCGGTCTCATGAGCATCTTGGAGCTGATCTAAGCTGTCAAGAGCGTTGAGGTCTGACTGGCTGGACTAATAACCAATGACTCGGCATGGTCCGATTTCTTCTTACTACTGATCACTTTTCATTTCCCTATTTTGCGGGACATACTATTATGTTGACTACCTTTTTACTAAAGGGGGTTCAAAATTGTTTTATGAGTATTTGATTGTTTATTACGTGCGTTTAGTGATGTGCAGTGGGAAATTCGAAGGAATTGTTCTATGATTGTCCGGAGTGGTCCTACCGCCCCCCCCCCCACTCGCCGCTTTCAGGTTCGAACTTGAACTTTTGTTGTGCAATTTTTTTTTTGAGATGGTGGAAAATTCGGAGGGATTGTTCTAAGATTGTCCGTAGTGGTTCTACACCCCCCCCCCCACTCATCGCACACAGGTTCGTACCTAATCTTTTGCTGGACAGTTTTTTTTTTGAGATGGTGGAATATTCGAAGGGTTTTGTCCTCAGATCGCACGTAGTGGTCCTAACCCCTACCCACTCGCCGCACCCTTGTTTGGACCCGGATTTTTGCTGGACAGATTATTTTTGAGATGATGGAAATGGAATTTGATTTATGAGGGACCAAATTTGCTCAAGGTGCGCCTTCTCTGACACTGTAGTGTCAGAACTATCTGCTTGTTTTATAATAACTTTACATTTAGGGAAATTAATTTAGAAGATTTAATGTAGAGGAACAAAAAAAAATCAATCGACAGGATCTCAAATGATTTACGTCCTCAGGTATCTGATTCCAAGTTCAAAAGATTATTTTGCAGTATTCGCGCGATGTTTTCTAAGTAATGTTTGCAAGAGCCTTCAAATCCTTGAGTATGCAAAATCAAGACCGTGATGTACGAATAGTTATCTTTCGATGGTTCTGAGTGTTGAAGCGTGCAATTCAGCAACGTTGCAGTTTGTCCGTTTAAACCCATGAAAAAGATCGAACTATTGGGTGTTCGGTGAACACCTTTGCATTCGACCTTTTACAAGGGTTTAAATGGACACACAGTGCTACGTTGCCAAATTTCACGCTGCGCTACTGATGGTTCTGGATTTTGATGACTGGACGCGCTTTCGTCGAGTCCTGCGGAGTACCAATAAAGTTACGTCATGAATATTACGTCACATTTAATGACCGCATTAAAGATTATTTACATCAAAGAACAGATTGAATACAGATAGCGAGCATTCATAAGTAGACCAGAGATTCCTGGAGGGTGGACAGTTATTGGCTGTGGCGCAGTGACGTCTCGTGTGATTTGGCAACAACTTATTTTCTCCATTTCAAACTGTATTAGAAAAATTATCGCAGACAAAAAAAGGATTAAAATGGGAACCAGGCCAAGAATAAACATCCAGTTTTTCCAAACGTTAACTACTGATTGAGGCTCTGTCTGCGTTTTGTTGGTCTGTTTTGTTTATGTAACCGATGTCGCGGTATTCTGTTAATCAGTCCCTCTTCCAACTTTGTGGAGTGTGCTCCTCGTTCTGAGTATTTTGTTTTTATTTTATTTTTATTTTTCCGATTGATAATGGTGCTGTGAGTGCACCGAAACGTCTCGGAAGGTTTTATTTATTGTTGGCCTAGTTCCCATTTTAATTCTTATTTTGTCTGTGATTTCAAACTGTGTAAAATAATTGATTATTTGGTTAAGCGTCGCACAGTGTTTTCTCGGCGGAGAAAACCCCTTTTTAACGACCTCTTCAAAACTACCCAAAACTTCACAAAATCCATTCCTGAGGGTCCAAACTAATAGCCTTGCACGATTTTTTTACAATTTTTGCATTTCTTTTGGTAGAAAAGCTAGGTTGTTTCGGCGGAAGTCAGAATTTCTGTTTTTTCGCTAAAAACTGGAGTAATATCGAAACCTCTGTAAAGAAGCTCTTTTAGGCTTTTTCATTGACAATTTTCGCTCAATGAGTGCGTCATAGTCTACAATTTGACATTCTACCCTTGGAATGGGCTAAATTTTGTTTTTTCATATCCAAAGGAATGGATTTAAATAGAATAAACTTAAAAAATGACGTTTTTACCCGAATATGGACCTACAACTGAAGCGTCAACGAGCGTCACGGGTCTGTTGACATTTTTCGCAAGCTGAATATATGTACTAACAACCCTGAAAATTTGGTAACCCAAGATTACCCAAGGCGGAAGTTACAGCGAGTTGAATATTTTGAAAATAGAATGTTGCGCGGTAGGTAATGCACTGCCCCGTAAAAAAACCGGCGCACCAGGCGCGCTGGATCATTCCGCTCGAAAATGCGAAAAAATTACAAAATTTAAAATCGTCATAACTTTTGAACTAAAAGAGCTAAAAATATTTCAAGGCCAGGTTCGGATTTCTCGTACTCTCTAGTTTGTTATACTTAAGCTCAAATTTTCTTTTGGTCATTTCCCCACCCGTATGAAGAGTTTTTCCAAACCCTCGCGAAAACTGTTTTTTTTGGAGCACATCTCTAAAAAGCTACTCAAACTTCTCACATCTCTTTGGGCAAAAGTAGCATAGATAGACAAAATCTGAGACATGCATCAGATTCCTCAGAGTCACGGCTACCGACCTGGTTACCTCAATTTTGTCTACAAAATTTTTTTACTGTCGGAAAATGCACTTTTCCGAGACCATGTAAAGACCGCTTCTGAATACACAGTTTACACATCCGCTCGAACATGCGAAAAGATGATAAAAGTTTAAATCGTCATAACTTTTGAATTAAAAGAGTAAAAAATATTTCAAAGCCATGGTCGGATTTCTCGTACTCTCTAGTTTTTTATGCATAAGCTTAATTTTTTTTTCGGTAATTTTTCTGCCCGTATGAAGAGTTTTTCTAAACGCTCGCGAAAATTGTTTTTTTGCAGCATATTTCTAATAATCTTCAGAAGCGGTCTTTACATGGTCTCGGAAAAGTGCATTTTCTGACCTTGAACAATTTTTTTAGAAAAAATTGAGGTAACTAAGTCGATAGCCTTAACTTCAAGGAATCTAATGCAGGTTTTAGATTTTGTCTATCTATGCTACATTTGCCCAAAAAGATGTGAGAAGTTTAAGTAACTTTTTAGAGATGTGCTCCAAAGAAAAAAAAAAAAAAACAGTTTTCGCGAGGGTTTGGAAAAACTCTTCATACAGGTGGGGAAATGACCAAAAGAAAATTTGAGCTTAAGTATAACAAACTAGAGAGTACGAGAAATCCGAACCTGGCCTTGAAATATTTTTAGCTCTTTTAGTTCAAAAGTTATGACGATTTTAAATTTTGTAATTTTTTCGCATTTTCGAGCGGAATGATCCAGCGCGCCTGGTGCGCCGGTTTTTTTGCGGGGCCTGGTGGGGGGGGGGGGGGGGGGCTGACATTCCAAAGGGTTGGTGACAGGTGTACCAGGTAATTTTTTGGTAATAGTAAGACCTTTCGTTCACATTTTCAAGCAGTTTTATTCAAATCGAAAGCAAAATCCAGGTCCGATGAGGTTTTTTCCCATTCTCCATAAGAGGGGAAACACTGTGCGTCGTGCCTCACCAAGTACCGATCTTTTTGCATAGGTTTCAATGGAAAAAGATCACAGTTGCCAGATTGCATGGGCTACCACTGTGTGATGGTGAAAAAAAAAAATAATCTTAAAACCTCATTTCCTTCAGCTTGAGAATGAAAATGAATGTTTATTTTTTTTTACTTTTTTTTTTTTTTTTTTACATTCATCGGTTTCTCCCCACGCGACTCTTCATTTGCATCAAGCTTTCCATGTATTTCTAATTTTCCAGCTCAGTGCTTGGTATGATCAATACGCGGACCGAATAACGGCTTTTTCAAATAAAGCATCGTATTTCGTTTTTATTCCATCTAATTACTCTTTGCATCTAATGAGAGTTTAGTGCGGGAAAAAAAAGTTTCGTGAAGAAAATTGGAGAAAAATGGTTCTGTGGAAAAACGAGGAGGGGAAAGTGACAGACTCTTCTCACCTCCTGAGGCGACACAAATTCGAGAAAAAATTTCAGAGCGGCACAATAACGCAATGCGACGGTGGCGCAGCATGTTAGTGCACAGTGGGTACAAATATAAACATTTTAAGGAAAATAGATATTTAAAAAAAATGAAAAATCATTTTTAGGTTAGAAACGACGGAATGATGACACTACCAGAAACAAATTGAGACGTTGCACTTCTTGTAGTTTAAAAAAAAAACAACCGTCAACACCTTTCAGAAGGGAGAGGGGGGGCTGGCCATGGAGTATCTCTCCCTATCTTTATCCCTATCCCTCTTCCACTCTCCCTATTTTTCACTCTATTTCTCTCCCCCTCGTTATTTCTCTCTCTCTCTCCCTCCCTCTTTCTTCCTTTCCATCTCCCTCCCTCTTTCTCCCCTATTTTTCTCTCCCTCTCCTCCTCTCTTTTTCACTCCATCTCTCTCTCTCTTAATTTTTCTCTCTCTACCTCTCATTCCTTTCTTCACTCTCCCTGTCTCCCACCCTATCTTTCACTTTTTTACTCTCACTCTCTCTCCTTTTCTCTCTCCTTTTCTCTCTCCTTCTCTCTCTCCTTCCTCTCTCTCTCTCTCTCTCTCTCTCTCTCTCCCCTCCTCTCTCTCTCTCTACCTCTGACTCTCCTCCTCTCCCTCTCTCCCCCTCTCTCTCCCTCTCTCCCCCTCTCTCTCCCTCTCTTCTTCTCTCACTATTTCTCCCTTTTTCTTTAGATTTCTCCTCTCTCTCTCTTTTCTCTCATCTTTTCTCTCCCCTCTCTCTCTCTCTCTCTCTCCTCTCTCCCCCTCTCCCCCTATCCCCCCCATTTCACTTTTTTCCCAACTCTTTTTTCTCTCTTTCCACTCTTTTTCTCTCTCTCTCTCTCTCTCTCTCTCTTTTCTCTCTCTCCCCTCTCTCTCTCTCTCTCTCTATCTCTCTCTCTCTCTTTCTCTCTCTCTCAATTATTCTCTTTCTCTCACCCTCTCTTTTACATTTTAGTGTCAGCACCTTTCAGAAGGGGGGAGTGGCCAAGGGGTATCGATAGTAGGTATCGATAGTAGGGTATCGGTAATCAGATGGAATACGTTAAATCAAATGGGCTTGCTTCTGCGCATCTCGATTGCGCAGGTACCCAGTCGTAATCACTTCCTCATACCTCCGGACTTCAGTTGGCAGAGATTCCGGCGAGCGAGAACCCCTCCTTCGCCTCCCCGTACTTTATTCGACAGAGAATCCTACCAGTAGCGTAGTGTTCCCATTTAAACCCATGTAAAAGGTCGAGTGCAAAGGTTCTCACCAACCACCCAACAGTTCGATCTTTTCCGTGGGTTTAAAGGGGCAGAGTACGACGTTGCCATATTGCACGCCGCGCCACTGATTCCTATCGGTTCCCGCTCCCGGAATCCTTGTCGACTGAGATGAAGTGATTACGACTGATTACCTGCGTAATCCGATTCAGATTATGATACAATCCTTCATGATATAGCCTCGTGTTGAATAGTGGTGTTGCGTAAACATTGGGGAGGGGGGATGTAGGCTTTGAGGGTGCAGAGGAGAGTGTTCTCAATTCAACAATAGGATAATTCAGATCGCTGTTGAATTCGCGATAGTGAAGTATATGTTTAAACTTCTGAGGTAGCAATTTAGTGTACCATCTGCTATTTGTGTCTGATAACTACAAATTTAACTATGGATAAAGGCTCTTAACAGGTCATGGATTGGTGCTCTGATAAAAGTTCTGGAGGCTTGATCGCTCACGTTGATACAGGTCCCTCTCTTTCCCTTTAAAAGTTCCCATTCGATAGAGGACTTTCATTCTGTAATTTCTGTAAGCTAGACCGTGGCAATTCACAATTGTTGCGTCATGACTAAATGAGAAAAAAAAAGTGATGATGAAAGACGAGGATTTATATTGCAGCTGATAATGTTATCTTGCTCAATGGAATTTATAGATTTTTTGCTTTTGTTTTTCTTTTTTCAATAATACATAAAACTATGTACAAACCTGAAAGCCACGAAGCAAAAAAAAATATGTATATAGATGAATTTGGAGGGAAAAAACTGACGCACACCAGCTATCTTGAATATTTTCATAAAAAATTAGAAAAATTTCGTTTTTTTTCCCCGTAATCGAGAATTTGATTTAAAATATGCATGAGAACTTAACTAGAATCACTCGACAAACGATTGTTTCGGACGTTTCGCCTACAGTAAAATGAGCCCCTTAAAGGGAGTCTTTAAGGGTCTCCCACAGAAAATTAGAGCGGGGCCTAGGGGTCTCTCCTAAAATAATAAAGGGGGGTGTGTGGGTCTTCCCTAAAATATTAGAAGGGGGTATGGGGGTCTCCCTCAGAATATTAGAGGAAAGTCTAGGGTCTCTCCTAGAAAATATTAGGGGGTCTAAGGGTTCCCCTGGATTAAATTTGCTGTGATTAAACTTGCTATGAGAGTTGCGCCAAGTCTCTCAAAATGAAGACGAAGAAGCGGATCAATGAAGCCCCCAAGATGCAATTTTCCAAAAGTGGATGGCCATTTGCCTCTACGCTGTTGCCGCTATTTCGCTCCCTCTTATATAGGTTAATTTAGTTTCAGATTCTCGACAGTGATGGTCGTTATTGAAATAAGAGATAATGTTCTCCAGAATAACATTCAAGCAGAGGAAAACTTAACAATAATTACTGTGGTCACTGTTACTTCAAATGTAAAATGAAAGCTAGTGCGCGAAAAGTATACATACCCTCCGCCATTTACATTTGCCTCTTGAGGCTTTCTTGATAGCCTAAATCTAAGATGAGCCAATCAAAAATGGATTCTGACATGGCACAACTCTCATAGTATACAGTGACTCTAAAACAAAAATAGGGTGGCATTTTACATCATACCCGGTCCCGGGTCATTTGCTCTAAAGTAATTGACCTAAACGCAGATTACCTACAGGTTTTTTGTCTAAAAATAGTTGTCCTACACAATTTGATCTAAAGCATATTTTATCTAAATGTTTCTTTGCCTAAAATTGTCAGCTGGCATGTACGGTTGTACGCCTCCTTCGCAAAACATTGTTGCTATAGAGAGGACAGAAACTGTAAATAATTTCATAACCTATAAGGAAATGAAAAATTTTTTCGCGGAATTTTATGCATGTCAAAATTATTAATTGCTCTGTTATTAACAAACTCCATTTATGTCATGGTTTTGGTTTCTTTTTTTACGGTTTTCAGGTTTTTAAGATATATTTTGGTTTTTTGTTCACTTATTTACACTTTTTACTTATTGAGGCATTTTGCCTTAAAGATTTTATGTAAAAGATTTTTGAGGTAAAATGTGTTTTAGGTGAAAATTGGTAGGGCAACTTTCATTGGGTAAAAAAAAAGTAGGTAATCTGTTTTTACTAGATAAAAAGTTTTTGGGCAAGTGTCTGGGGACCTCATACCCTCTATAACAGGAATGTTCCAGGAAGAAGAATCTGACGCAATTTATTTCTGAAAACTTGCAATGTATAATCCAATGGGCGATGACTCACGGCTCGTCTCTGAGCTCCCGATAATAAGCGGGGAGACCGATTACAGACTCCTTGACAAAATTACTTTTTCTTCCCCTTCGCGGCTCGGCTCGTCGGCCCTTAACTCCTCAGCCACCCTGTCGAGACGAAGCGGCAGACGAGCGCACGATATTCCTAACTCATAAATTAAGAGCCAGGTTGCCAGTTTAGGCCCATCTAAAATCCCTTTGATGTACCCAAGGCGCGATATCTCATGAAATGCTCCCCCTCGATAATTTAAATACTTTGTTGAGACGTACAAAGAAATAAACTATAAATAATATCCTAAGATCACTCTCTTACATCAGACTCCATCCTTTTCGCGTTCTGGGGCAGACCCCCAGGTCCCCTTATAATACTCTGAGGGATACCCCCAGACCCCCTATAATATGCTGAGGAAAACCTCTGACCCCCTTTAATATTCTGAGGGATACCCCCAGACCCCCTATAATATGCTGAGGAAAACCTCTGACCCCCTTTAATATTCTGGGAGAGACCCCCAGACCCTCCTCAAGGGGTTAATTTCACAGTAGGCTGGTTCCAGAATGATTTCGCAAATAATCAAAATTCAAACAGCTTGTTTTGAAATATTCCAATTCTTCCCCCATTCCAGTAGCAGCCCGTGAGATTTGGCAACCATGCATTTTTCCCACTTAAACTTTGGTAAAAATCGATTGAAGCGGAGGCTGGCAGCCTCCTCGAGTTTCGATTGTTTTCCATGTATTTAAATGGGATAAAAACACTGTTGCCAAATCGCACGAGCTGCCACTGCCCCATTCACCCGTTTTACCCATTTTCCATTGATTTTAATGAAAACCTTTTATCCTCAATAATAACTTGCTTCGAATTTAAAATTTCGAAAAAACAAAAATGTCTCTCTGAGAAATTTTAAAAGCAAGTTCTCTGCAAAAATTGGATGCATGTATATGGACCAATAATTGTTTAAAAAGAAACAGCAAAAAAAATGGGTCAATGGGTCAGTTGCATACTTTTGCTACAACAATATAGAACCTTGATTCTTATGTAAAATTCGGCGAAAATAATGATGCGCACATTAAAAACCTTCAAAATTCACTCATTAACTTAGGAAATCACTTCAATTTCAAACAGCCCGCGCTACACTAGACACTATTTGCACCGGTATACTACAACATAGACGGAACCACCGTGCATAAGTGAACAACATCGTAACTACAAAATGATGAAATTCCCTTCTAAATACATGAACTGTTGGCTGCATTTGCATTTCGGTCTTATCGGTTATCAAATATTACAAAATAATATAAAAAATGTACGCATCTAAACGAAACATTCCAATGTGTGTAAGTTCTGTTCATGTTCACATAAACGAGATGGTTCCACCTATGTAGTTATAAGTCGGTGATATAGTGTCTAGTGTAGCGCGGGTTGTTTGAAATGGAAGGTATTTTCTGAGTTAATGAGTGGATTTTGAAAGTTTTTAATGTGCGCATCGTTATTTTCACCAAATTTTACGTTAGAAAGAATAAGTTATATTGATGTAGCAAAAGTACGCAACAGACCCATTATAGAAAAAAGTGAATGTTTGAAAAAAGAGTTGAGAGAATCGAAAAGTTCAAAAACTGACTGACAAACTCAAAAGATGCGTCGAAACAAAAACTCAAGGTATATATTTGTTGGAATGAAAGTCACAATTTAAGAATATCGATTAATTGGAGCGCTCTCTAATCTCTGTGCTGAGGAAATAATTTACCATGGAGAAAACCGACAAATTAGACGAGACTTCCCCATTTACACAGCCATTTTAAAATTTTGTTTAAACGCAATTCAGAGCGTATAATTAATGACATTTTTCAACTCACCGATGATTCCATTTGGTTAATAAGAAAAGATTACACAGTGCAGTTCAGTGTATAATACTCGAAAATAGTCTGATCTGTAATTTTTCCTTAGTCGATGGACACGCCGCGCCGTAAATTATTCAAAACATCCGCAAGTTTTTTGAAGTCATCGACGACTCCACCGGTTGAAAAAAGATTACAGATGCGAGTATTTTCATACATTACAGTCATAACTGTGTAATCTTTTCTCAGCCGGTGAAATGAAAGTACCATTACTTATATACTCAAAAAAGCTCTCTTATATACAGCTCTGAAACGCATTTGAGAGTCGGTGAAAAGGCTGCTTTGTTTATGAGTGTTTGTCAAACGCACACAAATTAACATTAGACATTAACTCCTAGTGTAATATGGAAAGTAATTACATTCATTGTTTATATTTTAACGAGGAAAGTGGGATTGAAGGGGCTCACAAAGTCACAACCCGTGATGATACGAACGATTCTTCTTTTTTTTTTTTTTTTTTGTTTTGTTTTGTTTTTTGTATTTAAAAGTTACATCAAGCGCTTTCTCACGCCGTTATTTTTATTTACAGGGTGCTATGTAAAAGAAAGTATCCTTACAGAAGTTTTGAAATGTTGCCGTCCGAGAAAACGAAGGGTCGTTTTACGATTTGAGCAGTAGTGGCTCGTGAAATGCTATTTATCGATGTCCAATCCATTTAAAAACCATACAAAAGTATCGATTTCTCGGGGGTTCAATTGCACCCCCCTGACGATCAATACTTTTTTATAGTTTTAAATGGAGTAGACATCGATTTATCGCATTTCACGAGCCACCACGGGATATGAGGTACAGTTGGACCCACTAATACTAAAAGAGCCTCCTCGACTTCAGACGTTGCCATTTTCACTTGACTTTAATATTATAATAAAATTAGATCTAATGCAAAGAACTTCTCGAAACTTCCAGATTCTTCTTCAAGTTAGAATAGAATAGAATATAATTTTTTATTTAGTATATAAAACCGCGGGATTGGCTATCAGACAAATCAAGTCATTTTACAAAAACTTAATTATTATGATTTAGTAGATCAAATAATAAATTAAGTTAAAACGATTCTTCAGCGTTCAGTGCCGATTTCTACCACCAGAGCACTACCGTTCGATTAATATCAAATCACTGGCCGAAAGTTACTTATATTTGAGAAAATGGAAGGTCAGTCTCTAGATAATCATCTGAAGAACGTTTCTGCAAAATATCTCGTCAATAACTTCAAGAATAAGGCTATAAAAGTACCAAATAATGAAAATTCGCATTTCGATACAAGAATCTATTTGCGATTTTTCATTTTTTGGTACTTTTAGCCTTATTTTTAGCCTTATTGACGAGATATTTTGCAGATACGTTCTTCAGAAGATTATCTAATGAGACATACATTCCGTTTTCTTAAATATAAATTACTTTCGACCTGTAATTTGACATGAATCGAACGGTAGCGCTCTGGTGGCAGAAATCGGCATTAAAAAGTCCCTATAAATCTGTCACTGCAGTCAACATGATTAACTGAAGGTTTAAATGCTTCCATGTTTATTTTGTTGTGACGTGTCCTGAAGCTCAGACTCCGATGAATGAGCATTTCATCGCATCGAAATTACATTGCTGGGGGGGGGGGGGGGGGGGTTATGAATCGTATGATATGATATGATTAACGTGCCAAGAAGTACTTCATATGGAACTTGAGCCTCATGCTTGAAGCATGAAGCGTCCTCTTCCTCACAAATCTGTGATATAATCGATTTTACTATCGTGTATAGTAAGCAGAGCTGCCGTTTTGCGTCTAAATTATCGCCATTTTTCAATTCACCGATGAGAAAATATTACACAGTTTAGTTCAGTGTGCTTGTAATGCACAAAAATACTCGAATTTGTATTCTTTTCACATCCGGTGGAGTCATCAAGGAATTTAAGGAACTCGCAGTTATTTAAATAATTTAACAACGATTATACCTATTAAGCAAAAATTATAGATCAGAGGAGTATTTCGTGCATTACAGTCATAAACTGATCTGAACCGTCTAGTTTTTTCTCAACGTGTGGAATCGTCGGTGCGTCGAAAACTGTCATAAATTATACAAGCGGTAGCTCTGTAATTGCTTTCTGACATTTTAATTTTCATTCAATGATTGCCAAGTTAAATCAAAAGAAGGGTCACAAGGAAGGTTCTGGTGACCTCAGCACCCTTTTGTCCATGTTCCAATCATGGGTTTACATGCATGAGCGGAAGAGCCTCAGATGCGAAAGATATGAAAACCCTTGAGGGCGATCGACTCCATTCACCGAGCTGAATCGGTAGAGGGGTCACAAGCTGGGTTTTGGCGACATCACTTTTTTGCCCATGTTCCAGAGTCATGAGTTGACGAGCTTCAGATGAGAAAGATATGAAGACCCTTGAGGGCGATTGACTCCATTTGCCGAGCTGAATCGGTAGAGGGGTCACAATGGGGGTTTTGGCGACATCGCCTTTTTGCCCAAGTCGTGAGTCATTTGTTTGATTGAAACGGCCCCATTTCAAAAAATATGAAAACCCTTGAGGGCGATCGACTCCATTTTCAAGCTGGATCAATAGAGGGGTCACAAGCGGGGGAAATCAATGCGTGGTTTTCCTGTAGTTCATTGCGATTTGATTACGCCAAGTTCAATTTGTGCTTTCAGTGGACATATATCTATAGGAAAAAAAAACTTTTTAGCCGAACCATATAAAGATTGACTCGGTTATATGTTTTGTTCAATTTAAAACGAATGATTGAAGAATACATATTTCTATCTCAGTTTTGTTGAAGCTCACTGTTTAATCCCTTCACGGGAAGAGGTACACATTTCCGTAGAAAACTGTCCTCATTTGAACACTCTTAAAAAATCTCAAAGAAAGGCAAATCCCAAAATGAGTGCATGAAAGGGTTATAACCCCGTTTTCCTTTATTGTTGCAAATGGATTGTTGTCGATTTTCCTTTCGTCTTACCTCGCTATAAGAAAAAGAGAGGGAAGGGTTGCAGGCCCCGCAAATACTTAGTCAAAGCATTACCCTGGTGAAAGTACTTCATGAATTTCAGTGATGGAAATTCCGTAGGCATCATTTCCTTGGGTAAAAATTATTATTTTTCCATTAAATTACACGGAAATTCTTATGGAATCCCATGAACAGCCCACAGAATTCCATGAAAGTAAATGGATAAATAATAATTTCCCACGGGATTCCATGAAATTTTATAATAAAATAATAATTGCCCAAGGGATTCCACGAAATTTATTGGAAAATAATAATTTTCCGAGGAATTTTGGTCATAGAATTACACGGAACACTTTTACTAGGGTGACATTACTGTCTGCTCTAATGAAGCAAGCCCAATAGTGGCGTCGCGTGCCATCTGGCAACAATGCAACTGCTCCATTTAAACTCATTATATATATCGAATTTTCCTTGTACACTGTGCACCCT
Organism: Trialeurodes vaporariorum; assembly: GCA_011764245.1. Taxonomy (NCBI): domain Eukaryota; kingdom Metazoa; phylum Arthropoda; class Insecta; order Hemiptera; family Aleyrodidae; genus Trialeurodes; species Trialeurodes vaporariorum. Next base: position 12,908 of record VMOF01000082.1, read on the forward strand.
CTGAATTCAATATTTTATATCAGTTTCAATTGATAGAATACATTGTTGCCAAATTGCACGCGACGCCACTGCAGCCGAAGCAAAATTTTAAGTCAAGAAAAAATGTCAACTCATCACAAAAAGACAGTCAAAATCACTCCAGAATTCACAAGCTCCACAATTGTCTCATTCAACTTAATAATTATTACTTCCTTTCAATGGGCTGTGTTTAAACGCCACTCAATCTTGTTAATGAGACTGTTGCAGTGGAGTAGAGCGTAGACTGACAAACTGTAAAATTTCTAACGACACTTAACTGAGTCTCACGATACAATGGTGAAGTAGGTCTACTTGATAGTATTTTAATTCATAATTATTTTTCCTTGCCCTCTCTGACACTTGTTGAATTTCACTTAGAGCTAACGATGCTTTTTTGCAGTGGCGTAGCGTGCAATTTGGCAACGTTGCACAGTGTTCATTTAAACCAATGTAAAAGGTCGAATGCGAAGGTGTTCACCGAACACCCAATAGTGCGATATTTTTCATGGATTTAAATGGACATAATACAACGTTGCCAAATTGCACGCTACGCCACTGCTTTTTTGTTGCCATTTTTTTCTCTTTTTTTCAATAGGCTCGCCCTCCTATAAAGTTGACGAACCCAGACTTACAAAGCTTAAATTTTCGCAGTGACACAACACAACTTATTCTACGAGCAAGCAAATTATTCAAAATCGGGCAGTTGTAAGGCACCGAAATTGGGTGTTTTAAGCAAATTATAGTTCTTGGTAAGCTGAGAACGATGGTGCCTTTGGTTTTTTCCTAAGTTTCCCGGTTTTGGAGATACACAAGTAAAGTTGTAAAAAATCTAGTGCGTAGTGGCGTATCTATAATCTAAATTCCCATTTAAAATACTTAATGTATTTTGGGCCAAAATATCATGTCCGGAACAATGGGACTTATAATTAGAAACCAAAAGTAATCTTTGTTCTGAGCTTATCTAGTACTTTCATTTTCTTTACAAAAAACACAAAATTTCAGACCCTTGCAGCTGCCCCATTCTGAGCCCGTTGGAAAATTGATAAAAAGTATAACCTAGATGCCAGGAAAGAATTCTCATTTTGGTTTGGGCCTCAGGTGAGGGATATGTTACAATCACGCTAAGATACAATCGTCAGAATTCCAAAACAATCTAATTTATTCCCAGCCAAGGGTGGATGCAAAAATATGTCTTTCACTGTCCTCTCTTTTCCCCTCTCTCTCCTCCTC
>VMOF01000083.1:0-14064 GCA_011764245.1 Trialeurodes vaporariorum
AAGGCGAGTTTTTCCCGGTGGTTTTGTTTCTGTGGGGGGGGGTGGTGGGGTTTTGGGGGGGGGGGGGGGGGGGGGGGGGTCAAACGGGTAAGTAGCGACTCTTAAGTGTCGGGGTGAATCGCCAACCCCCCCCCCCCTTCCCCCCCTTGGCTGATCTTTGAAAACGTTAACATTGGATAAGATTCTGGTAAATCAGGTGAATAGAGGTTTTATTGGTCTTTTCCCTAGTGTTTACCGAACATTAAAACGAGAGGTCGTTTCAAAAGTGTAAGCGCACCTAGATCGATAGCCTTTAAAATTTCCCAACGGTATTTCTCTTAAGCATAGTAAACGAAATGTAAATGAATCTAAGCGTCGTCTTTTCATTGAGGAACTGTTTTAAATTTCAAGTCCAAAGTTGAGGGCAAGTTTTTCTTTCATTTGACCGAATGAAAATTGAAAATTCGAAAAATGTATAGGTGACCTGCGCCTACAATTCTGAAACGAACTATAGCCAAGCAAAAGGTTAAAAAGTAGGGTGGGGAGGAGGGGAGACTTGTGAAAATAGGATGGTTTCATTTTTTTGTATCTTACTTCTCCTGAGCCCTCCTCCAAGCAAAAGTGGGGAAAGGCGGGATTCAGGAGTTACGACCTTCGTTTTTCCCTTTTTCGAGCCCTAGTTCAAGCAAGGGAGCCTCAAAGGCCTCCCCTATACGGACGGCCAAAGCACTATGGTCTGAGATCGACAAAAAAGTGGCCAAAAATCATGGTCTGAGATCGACAAAAAAGTGGCCCGAAATCAATGAGAAAAATTAATTAAAATAATAGTTTTCGACCTCTGAAGCTTAATTTAAAATCATCCAGTGACATATCTCGGACAAAAGTTCTTGTTAAAAGAGTCCTCTGTGATTAAAATTGGTATTGAAAGTTTATAAATTATGAATTGATGAAAAGTTGACTTTTTGATTTTTGGCCACTTTTTGAAGATGTCAGACCATAGTGCAGTGTAACTAACAACTAAGTAACCCTCTACCGCTGTATATATATTCGATAAGCTACAGGCTGCTCAGACTAACGGTTTATCTTATCGGATTACCTTCTAACTGAACTGTGTAATATTTTTCCAACCCGTGAAATCATCGGTGAATGGGGCTCTTGCAAACTTTTGCTGTGAGGAAATGAATGGTCCAATCGGATGTATAAACCAGCGAAAGTCACGAAAATCACACTGAAAAAAAAAAACTAAAATTCAGTAATATACTCACAAAACTGCTCTAAAGGCAAGATCGTAATGGCGCTTCAACGCATGGTATCATAGGAGTTCCTGTCTAATTTGTCACTTTCTCTATTAAAACACAGAGATCTGCCTCAAATTAGATAGGAATCTCCTATGATACCTGCGTTGAATCGCCATCATGCCCTATTCTGAATGTGAATTTCGTGATTTTTCGCAGTGTACTTACATATCGTTATTTTTTCAGGTTTTTCTGCGAGAATCAACTCATCCCCTGTAGCAAAAGTTTGCAAGAGCCCCATTGAAAAATGCGATTTTCTTGCAAAATGGCAGATCTTTTTTCAACGAATCGAACCCGTTCCTTGGGCCGAAGCTTAACCCTTAAATGCAGATGAGCCCAGATCTGGAACAATTACTTTGAAGCCTTATCTAAAAGTAGGGGACTTGAGTTGTACTGTCGCTGCATGGTGGGTCACAAGTGGAACAGATACCTACTAAACGAGTAAGACTTGTCGATTTTGTCCTAGAGCGAGCAGCACAGGATAGAGAACGTACAGAGTGGTTGAAAATAGCTTACTGAAAATCTGATCGAGATTTTCCGATTTTCATTGTTTATGTTTGGGAGTAACGCAGGGGTACCATATACAAAAAAAAACAACTATTGAAACTTACTAACTTATTTTTTACTACTTTCATTTTTTTTTTTTTTTTTTTTTTTTTTTTTTTTTAGCCGGAAAACTTTATTTTCAGTAGCATGGATACCTAAATGTGGGTAAGGCCATATTTGGAACAATTAATATTCATGCTCTTTACCATTGATATACAGGGTGTTTCACATAACCTGCTCACTATGGTTTTCTTGAACACATGACAATAAAAAAATCGAGAAAAATCGGTTTTATACTAATTCGGACCTGAAGTTTTATTTAAAAATACTGTCACAACCCAAAATTTGGTTTTTGGGGGGTTTTCAGGGGGGCACCCCCCGAATCTCGAAAATTTCAAATGGCAACCCCCATCTTGTGATACCTCCTTTGAAAGGGCAGAAAATTCTAAGCATTTTGGCTTAAACCGGAAGTCAATATCTTTTTTCGTGTTCGAGATATCGAAGGTCGAAGTTCGATTTTGGACCAATTTTTCGAAAATTCGTAACTCCTACGAAAGAGTCGTAAAAACCCAAAAAAATGCACATGCAAAAAACTCTACTTGATGAGTACTTCAAGAGAAAAATACGAATTTAGAATCAAACAAATTGTAAGCCAACTTTTAGGCACCTTAAAAAATTTTTGGGGGGAAAACCCCGATACATCAAAATTTTCAAATGGCAACCCCTATCATTGAACGTCCTCATGCAAAAAGGCGTAAAAGTCGTGCATTTTGGCGCAATCAAAAGTTCAATATCGTTTTTCTTATTCGATATATCGAAAATCGAACTTCGATTTTCGATATATCGAATAAGAAAAACGATATTGAACTTTTGATTGCGCCAAAATGCACGACTTTTTACGCCTTTTCGCATGAGACGTTCAATGATAGGGTTGCCATTTGAAAATTTTGATGTATCGGGGTTTTCCCGCCAAATTTTTTAAGGTGCCTAAAAGTTGGCTTACAATTTGTTTGATTCTAAATTCGTATTTTTCTCTTGAAAGTACTCATCAAGTAGAGTATTTTGCATGTGCAGTTTTTTGTTTTACGACTCTTTTCGTAGGAGTTACGAATTTTCGAAAATTGGTCCAAAATCGAACTTCGACCTTCGATATCTCGAACACGAAAAAAGATATTGACTTCCGGTTTAAGCCAAAATGCTTAGAATTTTCTGCCCTTTCAAAGGAGGTATCACAAGATGGGGGTTGCCATTTGAAATTTTCGAGATTCGGGGGGTGCCCCCCCTGAAAACCCCCCAAAAACCAAATTTTGGGTTGTGACAGTATTTTTAAATGAAACTTCAGGTCCGAATTAGAATAAAACCGATTTTTCTCGATTTTTTTATTGTCATGTGTTCAAGAAAACCATAGTGAGCAGATTATGTGAAACACCCTGTATAATGGAAAGAATTTTTTCACTATTTTTCCCTGTCTCAAGGATCAAAATTGTACTGAAAAAAAATTATTTTCTTGAAAAAAAAATCATGCAGTAAAGGGTTAATCTTCGAAATTATGAGACCTAGACCAACGGAATCCTTGTTTTCCTATCATCGAGCACTTTCGTGTAGTTACTAAAAAGCGCACATATGCAGAATCTTGCAACTACCCCATTGTAATTAGAGTAACTAACTCCTATAGTCACTCACAAATAAGTCCAGTCACCGAGTGAGTTAACTTCTTTCACATAATCTGCACTCTATCTTATGAGCATATACGATTTTCGATCATTATTAATTACGACTCAATCAATAAGCCCTATGGTGAAAGTCTCATCAGCCGTTATTATTTATGATGACTTCATCTAACAATAAGCAAAGAACACACATAGTGCCGCATATTGCATAAACGTTGCCATAAGACGCAACGACAAATTCATTTTATCTCTGCGAGTAGTACGACCAGTCAGTTAAAAGGGGGGAGGGGTGCAAATAGCCAAAAAAAACATAATTGTTTCCTCTCTCAAAAGAAACCGGTTTTGCTACTGCAGAGCTGCCGTTTTGCGTATTATTAATGTCATTTTTCAATTAACTGATGATTCCACCGGGTGAGAAAAGATTACATATGCGAGTATTTTAATGCGAATTACAGGCATGAGCTGAACTGAACAGAGTAATCTTTTATCATCCGGTTGATCATCGGTGAATTAAAAAAATGTCATTAATTATATGCGAAACGGCAGCTCTGCGCTACTGTCTCTTTAACTGCAAGTGTAGACCTTGAGGCACTTACATTGATTTATTCATCATATGAGTCTTTAGTAGAGGTATACACTTGTTGCAGTTTACACTAGTCCCCCCTCCCTTTGAGAATAGGTACTATCAAAATGTAAAAAAATGAGCAGTTCGGAAAGGAGCTGTTGCAATAAACTTTTGTCACAGGCTTATTAATAATCACTATATGCAACAGCCATTTTGTCCACCGGTTGAGACCTATTTTTTCTGACTCCTATAGTGACCAAAGAAGTCAGAAAATGGCCATGAAAATGCCGGGAAAATGTGTATGCGCCCAGGACGCCGCCATTTTGAAAAATCAGAAATGCAGCCGACTTGCCGTCGGTTTTTGAGGCTAGCGTCCTTAATTTTTACTCAAATTTAAAAAAAAAAGTGCATATAAAAATGAAAGAACATACAATTTCCTGCAAGATGAGTTACCTTGATTTGTTTTTTGATCCTTATTTTCCCCGGCACTTTCATGGCCATTTTCTGACTTCTTTGGTCACTAGGAGTCAGAACAAAAATAGGTCTCTACCCGTGGACAAACCAAAAGTTAAATTTTGTTGCATAGTGATAATTGATTATGGGGTAATACCCAGTAAAAATAACGATTATAGCGCTTTAAAAAAATCACGAAATCCACTCCAAAAATCATATAATGCTTTCAAACGCGAGGTCGTATAATGGCGGCCGTTGCCGCCGATTATATTGGGTTTCCCTATCTCAATAAGCTTCATCCTCACGAGGTGTTCTCGCGACGCCACACAAGAAGAAGCATACAATGGGTCTGTTGCGAACTTTTGCTACAGCGCTGTAGAGTGTTCAATCTCATGTAAAATCGCGTGAAAAGTCCATTGGTGGTATCAGGAAGTCATAAAATGCAGTATGAAACTCACGAGAGACGTTTAATGAAATCCAACATGGCGGTAAAATATCGAGCAACCTGTATTCATGCACCACGAACATCCAAGGATAGCCAACCTCACAATATCGATCACACCCAATCACAACGTAAATAAATACATAACCTCTGAAGCTGTGAGGTTGTCAACGTTGGCAATCCTTGGATGTTAAAAGTGCATGCATACAGATTGCTCGATATTTTACCGCCATCTTGGATTTCATTAAACGTCTCTTGTGAGTTTATTATCGCATTTCATGACTTTCTGATGCCACCAATGGACTTTTCGGGCGATATTACATACGATGAAACACTCTTTATCGTAGTAGCAAAAGTTTGCAACTGACCCATTATACCATAAGATTTAGGCAGCAACGGCCGCCATTACGGTCTGCCGTTTGAAAGCACTATATGAGTTAGCTAGGGAGTGGATTTCGTGATTTTTTAATGTGCTAATCGTTATTTTTACAGTGTTTTACCCCAGAATCAACTATTAATAAGCCTGTAGCAAAAGATTGCAACAGCTTCATTCGAGATAATAAGTTGGCGAATCCTTTCGTAAACATATTCAAAGCAACCAACGAGCTATAAATTTACCTAGAGTGGCAGTTTAATAGGTAACCTGCGTAACCACCATGGGGGGTTTTTAGGTTAGGTTTAAGCGAGTAACCTGTCCATTTGTTTCCGTGCATTTTGGTGCGGCATCACCGCACATGGACCAGAACATGCTTTGATCCATTGTGCGGTGGCGCCGCATCAAAATACACGGAAACAAATGGACAGGTTACTCGCTTAAACCTAACCTAAAAATCCCCCATGGTGGTTACGCAGGTTACCGATTAAACTGCCACTCTAGATAAATGTATAGCTCGTTGAAAGCAACATTCTACGCTCCGCGTGCATTCTTGACATTCAATATTTTTGAGTTAATCGGTACTTTTAGATTGGAGATCTGCACGCGCAGTCAGACCTCAGTGCAGCAAGTGCTGTACATTTTTGCTCAGATTTTCGATTCGATTAATCATCCGAAAAACTGGAAAAACTTTATCCGCGCTCATGCTAGCTTGCATCATAAGCGGCGGTAGCCGCACAGGCCCAGTAAGAAAACACCGATGGAGCCTGGGAGGGTACACCTACCGCTTATTATACACGAAACAGCTCAAAACTGCGTTTTCGTGGATTTTCGAAAATGTCCACCGATTATGTGAACACACCGTAGAATAAAACCCATAAATGTGCTATATATTTGGGTTCAGCGTTTCACAGAGCTGTGACTGACGAGAGCGATTTTTATTTAATGTCAATCTGAGAGAGTAGCGGCCAAAAAACTGCTTCAGATTGACGAAATATCGCAAAAACCGGAGTTCGTGCGTGCTCGATGATTCCTATTCATTTCCTCCGCAACCGTGAGACGGATCGTTAAAAACTTGGTCTCATTAGAATCGTATTTTATTCACGTACGGTGCTTTTTCAAGAAAATGTAAATCCATAAAGTGTGGAGGGAGATATTGAAGAAAGAGTGCCAAAAAAATGCCCTTTTTAGGACCATACTTTAGTCACGGCTGCAGCGGTAACCATAGCGCGTAATGGAAAAAACTTGGTACGGTTGAATTCCTCATGCTCTAAGGAAGAAACCTTTGCCAAGTTGGCTAAATTCCATCGCTTATTAAGAAAGTTACAGCTTCAAATCAGATTTCAAGTGGAGATCCAGCAAAACTTTCAGATCGATACAATCGATATAATCGCATCACGATTGTAGGTTAGGTTTACACTTTACTCGTGGATTCATCAACACGACTATTTACCCCCAAATAAAATCATTTCAATTCACTTTATTAACGTGGTAATAAAGATTCAAAGTTCTTATAAGCTGTCAATTCGCGATCAACTTCTTCGCCGCTTCACTTTCGTCACTTAAATGTGTGAAAGCTAGGAAATGTAAGGTTTCGTTCATCAGTTTCCAGAGAAGTCCAATGGTTCTTCACTGTTAAAGAGGGTTAGATGATTAGCAAGAGCAGGTTATTTCATTTTACTCTATGAAGTTTTCTCTAGAAACTCTGCAAAGTGCCTCACCGATCTCCAGATTACAGACGGTGTCATTCAGTCTTCTTTGAAAACTAAGCCTTTGTTGTCCAAGAAATGTTGGCTCCAAAGAGCTTTCCTTGGTAAGAACGTCATGATCATGATAAACTTATCCTTACCTGCTTGAATCATCATCTGTCGGTGAAGAACTGTAACCCTATGATCTGTGTTTGGTTAGAACAAAGGTTTATTCGTCCTTGCCTGCAGAAAGTTTTTTCGTCGCTGGACTCCGCTACTTGTAAAATTTGTGTGTTATTAGTCGTGAGTGCACCAAAATTGAAGACATGCAATGCAAGTAAGTTTCGGCTCTTTATTTTTCTTTTTAAGTTTACCTGTGCTCTCTGATGCGTAACTACTTCTCTCACCCCGCAAAACTACTCAATCCAACAATGTTCGGTGTGGACGGACATTGTTTTCGACTCCAAGTTGCCAATTCTCACTTTTGATCATAAACTGCGGCAGATTGTTCCGTCACAACTATAGACGTTGTTCCTTACACTATAGACAAGGACTGTGGTCCCAAGCCAAGGATATTGCTGTATCTTGCTCAGTGAGCAGCGGTCGCTGCCCAGGTCTATGCGGATTATAAGCGGTGACAGCCCGGGGCAGCCATACAATTTAAGACAGAGTTTTTCCGAGTAATTCCGAAAAGAAAAATCAACTATTGGGCAATGGCTAGAGTATACTATAAGACCCGAGTATTCCCGATCAATGCTTCTGATGAGAGAGCTGAGGCTAACCAAAAATGGCGGCGATCAGCATATCAGGAATGTAAACATTGAGTGAGCAATCGCGTTTCTTCAGTCGTTTCTTATTTATTGGTAATTTTTTCGGTGCAACATTAATCATGGTTGTGAATTTAAAACAGCACAATGAGTTAATCAACATATTTTGATAGCAGGGGAAGGGTGCCTCGTCTTATTTGAATGACGCGCCAAAACTGTCCTCTAACCGCGCGATCAATTTCGCTAACCGAACATGGCGTCGTTGAGAATATTTGGGTCTTATAGTATACTCTAGCCATGGCCATTGCAAAATCTTGCTTAGGGGTGTAATTGCATTGAACCACCCCTGTAAGTAGTATAATTTAAGAATGACGCAAGGCAGCGGTAACTGCCCATACCCCGGCTGATCGCAAGCCAGCGTCAACAGTCGCCCAAGCCCATACAATTTAAGACAGAGTTTCTTGAGTGATTTCAAAAAGAAAATGTTACAAACTGTGGGCAAATTCTTCCCCTAAGCATGTAGCAATAGTACTCTGGAATCAGAAACTTGTTGAATGTTGACTTCGGTGCGGTCACATGATACCCCGTACCGCAGTGATTATCAACGGGATGTGTATTACTGTATTCATTTGAAACGTCAGATCTTTTCAAATTGCAAGTGGCAATATTTCATCTGGTCTTGTCTCTATACAGCTGATGTGCGGTTGGGAGACAAGTTTAACTTGGCTGAGAACACTCAAATTACCTAAGGAGCACCACTGGCCAGCTGGTAGTGAGAATGCCTATTTGCTGTTCTACCGCAAAGTTGATAGAGGAAATTATTAATATTATTTTCATAGTAGGTACTCATAAAATTAGATTTGCTCCAAATCCAATGGACACCAAAATACTTGGTGCAGTTCAAGTTCATGTTTGGATCGGAGAAAGAAAAGTAGGTGATAGTAAAAACAGTAATAATTTTATTTTGAAAGAAACCAAAGCAAAGTTGCCACAACCGGTTGTAGCTCTGCATCACATTTCCAATCATTTTCAAGGTTGATACGAGGCTCGACGAAAAAGCACTGTGGTAGTGTTGAGAAATTTGAGAGAGTGAAGTATGAATGACTAAAATAATAATTAGAAGTTAATTAAGAACTATGTTTCATTGCAGTACGATTCCCATCGCGTTTCGAGGCGTAAGTGTAACATTGTCATGTAAACATAGAGTTAATGTGACCAACAAAGATGACATTTTCTCCTTACAGTATCTATAATCTTTCTTGCAATGACTACTGACCAATATACGAAATGCAAAGTCAGCTGTGTTTCCTTATTTATTATTTTATTAGCAGTAAAGCAGTGTGCTGTGACGGACAAATTGCATATCCAGCTCCTTCCGATTTTACCGCACCGTCGCGTCCAAAGACTTGTCGCGTCGCGCTTTATTACGCGCACTCTACAGGTTTAAATTCGGAAGATTAAAGTGCCGCTAGTGCAAACTTCCACTAACAGAGTGAGTTAGTGAGTTGGTGAGATCTTACGCAACCTGTTTGTTATGAAGTCCCGACACCATTGAGCTTCAATTAAGGTCCCTGTCATAGTATATACAACAGGGACTCTAGGTCAGATAAGATACACTCTAAAGACACAATACTGAACCGAATTTCCTTTCATTATTAAAAAATAGAAAGGGAGAAAATTACATGGTTTGTTGCGGTGGTCTCGTTCATATTACCCACTTATAAATGGAACTGCAACTGTCAGTCGATCAAGGCACTTTACTGCAGAAGGTGAGGATAGGAGCAACTATCAGGGGAATGGAGGAGGTTGCTCAAAATAAAATATAAATAATTATTAACGTAAAAAAAAGAAAAGAAAAGAAAGAAAGTGCATTTGCTTGCACTGGAAGAGAGATGTAAAAATAAATGTTAAGTTTTTCTTCTCAAAACTCCTGAAATTTTCACCAAAAAACTTTTTCACAAAAAAAGTAGTCGAGCGGCCCAGTCAGAAAACGGCGTTCAATTTTGCTTCTTGGCAGGTTATTATTCTCTTTCGGCGTTCAAAGGTACTGATATGTTTCATTGAACGCCCAGTCAAAATTCTTTCTCCCCTCCCCCCTCTCGCGTTCCTCCCCGCTCTTCCCTCTAGAACTTGGTACAAGTAGTGCAGTTTCTTTGAAAGAAAGTAATTCTCTTTCGGCGTACAAAGGTACTGATATATTTCATTGAACGCCCAGTCATGAATTTTCCCCTCCCTCTCTTTTCTCTCTCGACCCCTCCATCCCCTTTTTATTTGGTGCTTCGTAAAAGATTCTACGCTGCATGTAAGTTGCATTCGCTCTCCAAGTATAAAAGCGAAAGAAAAAACGTAAGTAAAACTAACTAAAATAAAAATAAAAATTTCAAAATTACAGGAGGGGAAAAAAACTGGGCCGGTTGTTTGTATTACCTGTCCGTAAAGGAAGAACCCTCACCTCTCTCCTTTCCCTTTCACTTCTTTTCTTTGAATCTTTCACTCCTCTCTCTCTCCTCCCGCTTTCAGTCTCACACTGTTCTTTTATCCTGGGACCAAATCTTGTTAAATCCCGAGCGTTGCGACTTGCGTGCACTTGCGCGCGGTTTCGACCAATCAGAGAGCTCGGGACCTAACAAGATTTGAGATTTGAGAAAGTATGCAATCTTAGATGCAGCGTAGAAATTTCTGTAAAGGCAAAAACCGCAGTTAAAAAAGGTAGGGAAAGAAGACTGGTTTGTGGGGGGGGAGAGAGAACAACCGGCCCAGTTTTTTCCCCTCCTGTAATTTTGAAATTTTTATTTTTATTTTAGTTAGTTTTTTACTTACGTTTTTTCTTTCGCTTTTATACTTGGAGAGCGAATGCAACTTTACATGCAGCGTAGAATCTTTTACGAAGCACCAAATAAAAAGGGGATGGAGGGGTCAGAGAAAAAGAGAGGGAGGGGGAAAATTCATGACTGGCGTTCAATGAAATATATCAGTACCTTTGTACGCCGAAAGAGAATTACTTTCTTTCAAAGAAACTGCACTACTTGTCCCAATTCTAGAGGGAAGAGCGGGGAGGAACGCGAGAGGGGGGAGGGGAAAAAGAATTTTGACTGGGCGTTCAATGAAACATATCAGTACCTTTGAACCCCAAAAGAGAATAATAACCTGCCAAGAAGAAAAATTGAACGCCGTTTTCTGACTGGGCCGCTCGACTACTTTTTTTGTGAAAAATTTTTTTTGGTGAAATAAAAACTATGGAATGATCCGCTCTGTTGAAATTCACCGTTTTGAATTTTTTCAGGTTTTAATACAGTGATGATTAAGTTTCCGCAGGTTTTCAGGCGTGCTCAAACTTATGCAGTATGATTCAAGCTTCCGACAATTTAATTTCTCACGCGATGAATTAAAATTTCAATTTTTAAATTTTGTTTATTTGTTTTTTGTTTTTAAAGGGGTCTGTTGCAAATTTTTGTTACAACGATTAAGAGTGGAATCTAATGTAAAATCACCTGAAAAGTCCATGGGTGGCATCAGAAATTTATAAAATGCAATAATAACTCACAAGGCTTTTAATGAAATCCCAGACGCGGAAAAATATCGAGCAATTTGTATGCATGCACCACGAACATCCAAGGATGGCCAATTTTACAACCTCACTGCAGGTAGAGGTTATGTGTTTGTTTACGTTGTGATTGGTTGTGATCGATATTGTGGGTTGGCTATCCTTGGGAAAATCGTGGTGCATGCATCAAATTGCTCGATATGTCTCCGCCATCTTGGATTTCATTAAACGCCTCTTGTGAGTTTATAATTGCATTTTATGACTTTCTGAGGCCCCCTGGACTTTTCAAGCGATTTTACACAAGATTTAACACTATTAAACGTTGTAGCAAAAGTTGCAACAGACCCATTCTAATCGTTTCAATTTTCACTTTTTGTGTTACCACCGTTTTTTTTTTTTTTTTTTTTTTTTTTGTGTAACCCCCCCGCCCTTTGTGACAGTGCTCTGTCGTACTTCCAATTTAAAGTTCAGAAGTTTATTTAGGTATCGTTACAGTTTTTTTTAGAGTGGGGGGGGGGGGTCCGCCTACCACAAAAGGGGGTTTTGAAGCTTGTAGAAAAGAGCATCACAACCTCCGAAAAAAACAAACAAAAAACAAAAAAAAAAAAAACCTCGCGCCTCCTGCAATAAGCAGATTCATAGAATCTACTTGAAAGCTTTCCTGGTCGCCTCTTGAAAAAACTTTTTCCTCCGATTTGGGCATGAGTTCAGTGACCTGTCACTTCGCGCTTATATGCGCATTGAACTGCATCCTCCAATCCTCCATAACCTCTCTCTTTATTTCAGCCATTAGCCTCTTTACTCATAGTTCACTCGTCAATTACGTTCAATGAAACAGTCGATTCCATGTTCCATGCCAGCACAATGAGTGACACTGCACTTTAGCAAACACTAATTAAAAAACACCCAACACTCATCGTGGCAGGGCTCGTTGATGAGGAATGCATGATTGAAACATTTGCGGAGTCATTGGCGGAATTATTATTGTCATTACGGGAGCGATAGCCGTTTCTAAAGTGCATGCTCGGGGGAGGCCGGAGGGGGGTCAAATAGCTATAAATTCTAGTCCTAAAGTCCTGAACCCCAATTTCCTCTCTATGTTTTCAATATTTGTTTTCTTGTCATTACGGGAGCGATAGCCGTTTCTAGAGTCCCTATATGTAGAGAGTGAAGACAAGAGGGTAGTCAACTTCTGATTGGTCGATGAATTTTAGGCTCTACGGACGCCGCCATTGGATGCGATTTTGCTCTTTTGTTTTGTTTACCAACGGTCTTTTACAGATAAAAGTTAATTTGCGATGAATCTGTTAATTTTAATCATGATGCATCACAAGAATGTCTATAAATCTCAAAGAATCATTAAAGCGTTAAAAACATGTCGATCAAAAAAGCAGGGAAAATATACAGCGTTACAAAAATTGGCGGAACTGTAATCTTTGCAGTGGAGCAAAACACAACAACGGCCTCAGAATGTACACAAATGTGCAAAATCGCACCCAAAGGCGGCGCCCCTGGTTTCACTTGTCTTAACTCTCTACATATAGGGACTCTGGCCGTTTCTAAAGTGCATGCTCGGGGGAGGCCGGAGGGGGGTCAAATAGCTATAAATTCTAGTCCTAAAATCCTGAACCCCAATTTCCTCTCTATGTTTTCAATATTTGTTTTCTTGTCATTACGGGAGCGATAGCCGTTTCTAGAGTCCCCATATGTAAGAGTGAAGACAAGAGGGGAGTCAACTTCTGATTGGTCGATGAATTTTAGGCTCTACGGACGCCGCCATTGGATGCGATTTTGCTTTTTGTTTTTTTACCAACGGTCTTTTACAGATAAAAAGTTAATTTGCGATGAAACTGTTAATTTTAATCATGATGCATCACAAGAATGTCTATAAATCTCAAAAGAATCATTAAAAGCGTTAAAAACATGTCGATCAACAAAAGCAGGGAAAGTATACAGCGTTACAAACTTGGCGGAACTGTATCTTTTCAGTGGAGCAAAACACAACAAGGGCCCCAGAATGTACAAAATGTGCAAAATCGCACCCAAAGGCGGCGCCCATGGTTTCACTTGTCTTAACTCTCTACATATAGGGACTCTGGCCGTTTCTAAAGTGCATGCTCTCGGGGGGGGGGGGTCAAATAGCTAAAATTCTAGTCCTAAAGTCCAGAACCCCAAATTTTCCCCTCTATATTTTCAATATTTGTTTTCTTGTCATTACGGGAGCGATAGCCGTTTCTAAAGTGCATGCTCTCGGGGAGGGGGTCAAATAGCTATAAATTCTAGTCCTAAATCCAAAACCCCCTTTTCCTCTCTATATTTCAATATTTTTTTCTTGTCATTACGGGAGCGATAGCCGTTTCTAAAGTGCATGCTCTCGGGGGAGGGGGGGCAAAAATAGCTATAAATTCTAGTCCTAAGTCCTGAAACCCCAATTTCCTCTCTAATATTTTCAATATTTGTTTTCTTCTATCTTTGAAACTCACAATTAAGGCTACGCTTGAATGAGAAGTTTGGAAGTTTTGAAGAAAGAATAATAATTGCAATAGGGGTTTAGAGCTCATTTTGTTTAGGGATCTACAGCGAAAAAAAGGGAATTGCGGAACAACAAAACATTGTTTGTAAATTTACATTTTTTTTGTCTGGGAAAATTAAACGTGTGCGTAGATAAACGAAAAAATTTTATTTTTAGAAATGCTAAACACTTAGGTGCTAAGTTAGCTGGCCAGAGATTTTGTTGTTTTT
>VMOF01000084.1:0-13950 GCA_011764245.1 Trialeurodes vaporariorum
GAAAAAGATCAGGGTAAGGGCTAAAAATACCTGACAGCTCCTCTTCCTGTATCCTTTTCTAGTTCGTTTTCCTTTTGCGAGCAAAATGAGAGAAAACGCAAAGTTCTTGAATGGCGCATCTTTGAATTTGTCTTTCTCTCTCTCACAGGTCTTTAAAAGATCTTTCATTTAAAAAAAAAGTTTGTTTTAATATCTCTAACTCTTCAAAAGTTTGGCTGAAAAATCGTTTAACCTTTGACCGTCTGCCCTCTCGGTTCTAAGGGGGCTAAAATAAAAAACTGGCCTTTTTTAGACTTCCTGCAAATAGCTCTATCAGCCCTGAAAAAATGAAGGCAAATAATTTGCAGCCCATTCCTTATGGGAGGACGAAACAACTTCTTTGTTTAAACAAAAGTCCAGTTGATCCATTTGATCAATATATTAGTAAAAAAAAAACTCTAGACACTGATGGAAGGTGATGAAAAAACTTGCGCCACATGTGAAAAAAAAAAAAAAAAAAAATGAAATCAAACAAGAGACAGAAACAACCAACAATTAAACCTAAACACAGAGGGCACTGAATAAATGCAAGACAAGGATAAAATAAAAAAAACAAAATTCAAATTCTTACTTTCAGGGAGCTCTGTAAAAGGTTCTACTTTCACTTGGATCCAACCGGGTATCACAGTCAATTTGTTTAATTTGTCCGGTCTGAAAAAATTAACAATAAAAATTAAAAAGCAAATAAAAACAATTTTTTTTAACTGAGCTGCGGAGTAACACAATGCAGCGTT
Source organism: Trialeurodes vaporariorum (assembly GCA_011764245.1). NCBI lineage: Eukaryota > Metazoa > Arthropoda > Insecta > Hemiptera > Aleyrodidae > Trialeurodes > Trialeurodes vaporariorum. Next base: position 774 of record VMOF01000084.1, read on the forward strand.
GCACTTTATTACTCTGGTACATCCTATCTAGTAGAGGACATGGAAAATTCAACAGTGGAATGCACAAAAAGCACGGGCAAGCTGTTTCTCCGATTATTGTTACCTTGGATTTGCTCTAGCATAAACTCTTTTGATGTCAAATTAATGATAATCTTTGCCGTATGCACAAAAACGCCCTTCTAAGAATGCTTGAAGTAATAATGATTTAGGGGTGCAAAATGTACCAAAAAGTTGGACGTTTCACATGATCCGAGATTTTTTCCTCACCGAATTTTCAAAAAATTTGCTCACAAAAATGTGAAAAGTGATACTTTTTTTTGCCCTTTCTTTCTTCCTTTCTTCTTTCAATACTGTATACCGTATGTACGCAAAACAACCGGTATTTTCAAAATGTTTACACAATTTTCCGGGAAAATCTTGTTGTCATTATATTTAAGAAAAAACAATAAAAACAAATATCCTCAAAATCCCAAAAATGTCCTCTTTTTCACGCGATCCGCAGATTGCTAGATTGGGCACATTTTACACCCCTTTTAATGATTTATTGAATACTTTTGTGTCCAGATCGGAAGCTGAAAATTGATAGATTCATTAATTAATTCAAAATATGAATCGCCTAGCTCTTGTTTTGATTTCATTTAGAAAATTTCAACGAATAATTTGTATGATTTTTTTTTAAGACAGAAACTTTGTACTCACTTCCTGTATTCAGCTAAAATTTTGATTATTTCATCGTCATTCAATCGTCCTGGATCTTGTCGGTACAATGCAGGGAAATCGGATGATGTATCCAATTCGTTGCTGTAGAGTCTAAAAATAGGTCGCGCACTCCACACGAATGGCATCCTGTACTTTCCTAGTCTGTAACAAAATTATAATTTCAATCATGATAAAAATCAATGTTTTCCTCTAAGTTGAAGACAATTTTGACATTAGTCCAAGGTCCAAGACAGGAACATACCATAGCAATACTGTAGTGTTTTTTTTTATTTAATAATTTATTGGTACAAAGAAACACGCAGCATGTTATCGGACACGTTCTGTTACAATTATAATGGAATTATTAAACTTAATTCAACTGCAATGCTGCTGACATGTATTCTACCAAAGAGTAGGACGCTCCAAAGTGGCCTTACTCACCAAAACTCCCGCCATTCAGGCTTCTGTAAACAAAACAGAGGCGCCGAGCAGATACCCCTAGCTAGCTGAAACTGCACTTAAGCATTACTTCAACTCGCTTATGACTTGAACCTTACTGCTTACTGCTTGTGCGTCGAGTCCTACTGGACAAAATCTTTTAACAAAAATGAGCTAGAATGGTAAGCTGTGCTCAGCAAATTTCATTCACATTCTTGTATCTTTTGATTATAAAACACTAAACAAACGCAAACAGCTCTTGGGTACCATGACAGCAGTTTTAGACAGCAGTTTAGCAGTTTAGCGACTGCAGTTTTTAATCCTTTATTTGGGCAGCAGTAAGTTGAACTTCTGTAATGGACGCCTAAATTCATAATTTTGTAAACTATAATTGGAGCGGAAGGAGTTAAGTTTCAAAAAATATTCAAGCATTAGCACAACACTATTCTTCACTTTGATGGAAACATCATACCTTTGGCAAGACGATTTCAAAGTTCTATGGACTTTCAGACCTAGACGAGGATCTTTGGCACTTCTTAAGTAAGAGTCTGCAGTCTGACAAACCCCTCCTTGTAAGATTTTATCTATCCTTAAAACGAGATAAATTTCCGCATGGGGTTTACTGACGCTCATGATGGCCTGAAAAGATAGGAAATGAAAATTCATTAGACATGGACACTAAGAACGGCGATACCAAACCAGAAACCAGTAAACAACCAGCAAACAGATCGGAAACTACTAAAATTGATTGGTTAAATGAAATGTATGGGAAACTATGTTTTCAGTAGTGTGTGCCAAGATATATTAATACCAGGTCAGTCCAGTAGCAACAAGGCGTGGTTAGCACGTTCCGTTGCACAACGTCTCCCCGAGTTGCTGCAAATCTATCCCCCGGGTTGCTTAGCATCGCTGCCCCGAGTTGTGTGGTTCACTTGGATCAACAGCTGTTATGCGGAATACGACGGTGACTGCACTCGCAACGCGGGGGAATTTTGGAATGGTCTGCCTACTGGACTGACCTTGGGAAGTCGACTGCTATTATTTAACTGGCCAACTGTACATTTATGGTTTGTTTGATTCACACACACACACCATTCTCCAGCTCTTTCTTTCTTGCTTGGACCCTCAATACAGCTGTTCCTCATGAAGTTTCACAGTAAAAAATGAGACATTTTCGGCTGGATTTTATTTATTTATTTATCACGATTAGTGCATATTGCCCCCCCTTAGAGGGGCTGATACAAGTCAAGAGTTCACAGTGCTTACAGAGTTTCTAGTTGCATAAGACATACAAATAAAACTTACAGTTCGTTGTTGCTGAATCCACAATTTTGGAGCAAAATCTTCTGGTAACACTGATTCATTAACGTCTGAATTTATTTCGGACATCAAAGCTTGCATTTGCGAGCTATTAACGTCAAAATGGAAGTCTTCGCTCAGCTTCCGTCCTTCTTTGGCATCGTACAAAGCTAAAGTGGTGAAATAGGGTTCGACCTGGAGGACAAAATTTGTCAATTTGATTAGTGTAATAGGGTACTGTGCACTTTACCTCAGCGTAGAGTTTGAAAAGTTTTGCGGTTGCAAATCCCGGCAAAATTTGTGAAACAATTATTTAATGATTAATACTCGAACCCTCTTTTAGCAGTCTGGTTGCAAAAATGCAAAGCAATAAAACGCGAAATCGGGCTTCTTTTAAATTTGCTGGCAAAAGCACCCAAATTGCACGAAATAACAGTGACGGACCATGGAAATTCGTAAAAATCCATAAAAATGCAAAAAAAAAAAAAAAATGTAGAAATCCGCAAAAAGGCATGGAAATTGCCATGATACACAAGATGATTTGATACTAATTATCGTGAAAGTTCGTTGTGTGAAACCTTGGTCCTGCCCCCAAAAAAATTCCACTTAGCGAAAGTTCCACTTAGGAAATTGCGGTCAGAGTATGGGAGGTTTCACAGTACTGAAAAAAAATTCCACTTGGCGACATATTCCACTTAGAGGACGTTCCACACAACAAACTTTCACTGTAGAAAGAAAGAAGACTTATTGAGGAAACTAACCTGACACAGACTGTCTTTTTCTCCATTTATCGGAGCTTGCAGTCGGAATTTTAGTGTTTCACATCTGACGACAAACCGAAGTCCAAACTGCTCTTTGTAGGGCTCCACTTGATTGTCTTGAGATGAAGGCATGCTTCCTGATTTTACATGCTAAAAGAACAGAAATTGTTAAATAAAAATCAAAGACTACCCAAATAGTTATGCAGGGTTAAAACTCAAAAGGAAAATGCGAATCATCAAACTTTCTCCGTCTAATTTTATTTTGAGCTTACAGGCAACCTACTCATGTTCCCCCCCCCTTTTTTTTTTTTTTTTTTTTTTTTTTTTTTTTTTTTTTTTTAGCGCTACACAGGAACGGAAATGGAAATCAGTCCTGTCGAGCACACTGGTAAGGAAAGGGTAAAAACGGACTAGGCACTCACCTCCTTCTTACAAGAGAGATTTGATCAAATAACACAAACCGTAGTTTTACCAAAGATATGTTACCTCGCTGGATGCCTTGAAAGATGCTACAGATGTAAGAGTATTTAAAAAGTAGCGTTAGTTTATGTTCTAACTTTTGGTTCTATTACTTGGTCTCCCTTCTCTCCAAAGTATATTAACGCTGTTGAAGCAGTTCAAAGGCAATTTCTTAGGTTTCCCTTAGAGGTGTTCGAGTCTTGAAATTTTCGGTCGAGTCGAGTAAAGTCGAGTTTTGCCTATTTTTCTGAGTTTTGAGCTCAAGTTCGAGCTGTCGCAATATTGCAAAACAGCAAAATAAGTTCACTAAAACTGAAAGGCCAAAAAGAGCTGAAAACACCAATACTGCTTGTTAAAAGTATCATTCATTATTCAAAAAGTAAGGGAGGAAAAGGGAAGACAAAAGTTCAATCTTTCGACCAAGGACTTTTATCATACCTATAGTCAAAGATTGATACTGCTTTGGTTGGAGGAAATTAACCCATTAATTGCGATGCCATTTTTATTATTTTATTTTTTTAACTTCATGCAACCTGTAAAATTATTCATAGGTTGGTAGCATCAGTTGCCAAGGACATTCTCATCCAATACACGTGGCGCTACCTATCGGGAATTAGCGGAAACACAGTAGAACAGTACAGCGACTGCGCCGATGAGCCCGCTCGTCAACGCTGCCGTTGCCCGGGGCGTGCTTGACGAAACGTTTCGTCAAGGCATGGCAATGGGTTAAGTAGTTGACATTGAGATTGTTAAAGCTTTGCTACCATCTTTTTCTTTGCTTTGAATTTCTCAAATTCTTTGAAATTCTTCGAGCTATGTCCTCTACCCTTAATTTTGGAGCAGAGTTGTGGATTTTGCGTTGTAAAGTTTCACAGACTGTCGAATCTTCGCAAAATGAGCGGTAAGAGATGCACAAATTCAGGGTGGATGGAACGAATTTCATGAACTCCGATTTATAACACGAAATTATGATTTTCGAAGGCACAGACTTTTTTTTTCTTTTTTTTTTTTCAAACTTTAAAAAAAAAAAAAAAAAAAATTGAAAATGACTCGAATTTTTTTCCCGTTCGAGTCGAGCTTTAAAGTATCTGAAAACTCAAAAATCAAGTATTTTTCAGGTACTTGAACACCTTTGGTTTCTCTCTTTTAAATCGGGCCAGCCAATACCGTTTTATGTTCATGATCTCACTGATATTTCTTATTAAGTTTAGTCTTCCTACTGTTAAATCTTTACATAATTACTTTGACGTTTTGTTTGTTTTTAAAGTTTTATCTGGTTTTATTAATTTTCAGGATTTAACCCATCTTTTTCAATTCTGAGTGGTCCCTTTTCATTTTAGAAATGATAATCCTTTGGTTGTCCCTCTGGCCGGTAACAATCTTTGTTTTTTCTCAGTTTTAGTTAGGCTTATGGTTATGAGATCCTGGAATGTCCTGCCCCAATTTATTACATCTTCTGATTCCCTTTTTCATTTTAAGTTTTTTGCTCAGTGACTGAAAAATATGACTCATATTTTTGAATATTTTTAATCTTGGATTTTGTTCTGTTCTGTTTCTGTATTTTTCTTGTGTTGGGCAGTTGCCCGTTAGCTACATTAAATTAATAAATAAATGCATAAGTAGTAAAGTAGTAGTAAAGTCCAGCCGCCCAAACACAGTGGTTCGTTATGCTGATATTTCACAGCAAACAACTGGACTGTATAAAAAAAGAAGGGGTTGGAAAGACAAAGAAAGTATTCTCAAAATAAAGGTTAGGAAAGAGGAGAGTAACGGCAATCTGCCAGGGACTCTCATAATTGGGAAGGAAGTACTTAAAGCACGCAAGGAGGTAAAGTGCTCTAAATATATTTTTTCTCTCTCTTTTCTCACATTAAATATTACTACACTTGCTGTTTCTGCTTCGTTTCTCTTTCCATTTGTGAAACTCCAATTTTTTTTTTTTTTTTTTTTTTAAATACTAGGGGGCTTCGCACTGTGGGCCAGTTCAAAAATTTAGCACGCCAAAATTAATAACTTGAAAACCACTTGTGATATCTCCATGAAAATTGGTACATGGGGGTTTTTCAAGGTGCTGATTCCGATTTTTTACTCGAAATTTTATTAAAAAAAATCTTTACATAATTTTTTTCAAAATAAAAAAAAAAAATTGAAAAAATTCGTTGAAAGTCAGTGCCAGGTGGTTTTTTAATGTGCTAATTGTGATTTCCTATTCATAAATCTGTACAAAAAATTCCTTAACAATTTTCAACATCATTTAAATAAAAAAATTTCAAAATTTTTCAAAATTTTAAATTTACTCACAAAGAGAGTCAAAATAGTTTAAGGAAATATCACATCATAAAAAGGCAACAGGCAGCTCATAAAGCCTTTAAATAATATCACAAAATAATAAATATCAAAGTTACCTGACACGTAAGTTGGAAATACTATCATACATTTTTAGTGATAATGATAGAAAACTTACTATCTTAAAAAAAGTAGAATGTAGGAAAAATAATTGAAAAAAAAAATCACCATCATTATTATATTATTAGTTCCTATTATTTTCATTAATTAATTAAATAGTTAATTAGTCTTCTCCTGCCCCGCCTCCTCCGTTAAGACGAGAATAGACGTCACATCATACGGCTCTTTACATTTTGTTTTGTGTACCCACACGAAATTGCGTACATTCGGCAACGTCACATTTTAACCGAATAGTATCTATCTTGATTATTTATAAAATAAATGTACAAAACATTCCATCTCAGCCCTCGGGTGAGGTAAGGCGACCAACGCATCTTCATTTGATTGATTGAACCACAGGTTCTTACATCTGGAATCGAAAGATGCATTTTTTGCATTCATTTCACCCTTGCCTAATTATATGCGACTAAAAATCGATTTGTTTCCATTCTTTCCGATGGAATGAAGCAATTTTTCAAGAAATTTTGCAATGAAAAAAAGACCTAACGATCTTTAAGCGTAGAACTTCAATAGAACATATAATTTAGAGTGCCCTCCCCCTCCCCCACCCCACCCCCCACATTTGGGGTTGTATCCCCTAACTGATAACTTAAATTTGATCCTAACATATTTTGTTTACATTAGAAATACAACATATTTATATTTACTGCAAAATTCAACTCAAAATCTTCTTTATTTGATCTAAAATTGTATTTTTGCGCATCATAATGAAACCTCGTGTTTTCAGTTTGATGGAACATGCTGACGAAAAAAATTGAAAAAACATACTTGTACCTATTTGTTCCTATTGGGACCTGTTTTGGCGTGATCTTTGGGGTATAAAGAACTCGGAACAGCAATAAAACTCGTGGCATTTTGTGGCTTTTGTTTTTGCGGGTCCAAAGAAGATGAAATAATTATGTTTTTTTTTCTTAAATAAGAGCCTTTTTTACCATGCAATTTTATAGACACCATTTTATCTAATGATAATTACAACTATACTAAAAAACTCGCCTTTTTATGTAGATTTTGTCAGCATATACAGAAATTGTGTGCAGGCAACGCTGGTGGTAGAAAACAAACCAAAACGCAAACACTTTCTGCATGCACACGCTGCCGACGACGCGACGGTCACGAGTAGCAACATTTCTCCCTTCAATTAGTCATCGATATCGTGATAAAATAAATAAAAGGCATTGATCTACGGCATCAGTGGAAGCTAAAGAACATTTTAACCAACCTCCCGCACCACAAAAAAAATGTCGCCAAATTGACTTTTGGCGCGCTAACTTTTTGAACTGGCCCATAGTGCTTCGCCCCCTCGCCGCTCCGTGGCCCAACCCCCGGAGGCGCTTCGCGCCTATATTGCGGCGCTGCGCGCCGTTAGAAATGAACATGCAAAACTATGATAATGGTATAAAGTTAAGAAAACAGCACAGAAGGAGGGGGTGCGTAGGGGGTTGGATTCAAGGGTCCGCTGCGGCGCGCCGATCGGGCTGGCGGAGGAGGCTCTCCCATCTCTCGGCTCATTTACCCCCCGTCGCCACGTCTGTCAGCAATTAGTCACGGCACTTCCTGGCACACACAGAAATGGACAAAATCTGAGATTTTAGAGAATCCCGAAGTTATTTTGAAAGAATGTGCGAAAGAATGTGTGAAAGAATGTGTGGAATGTGTGAAAGAATGTCCCTTAGATTTTTATACTATAGTAAGATTTTCTCTATCCAACTATAAATAAATAAATTAACTTACAGGCATAAAAGGATAAACACTAAAAAGTCTCCGACGGTTATCTTTCCGAGCATTCCCAATTGATACATCTGTTTCCCTGGCATACTTCATCAACTGCGGATTAACACTCTGCTCAAGTCCTTTCAACGTACCATAATGTGGCTGAGGGGATGCCACCGGTGTGCTTGATGCTAGAAGAGAAACAAAATAGAGAAAAGCATCTTACAGATTGAATTTTACAATAAAATTTCTAAAAAGTCTTTGTTATCAAATTTCCAAGTCGCAATAAATTTTGTTGCGATTCAGCTCAAACAAATGGAGAATTCGTTAAAATTTAAGGAAAATGTGATTGAATGAAACTTCGGCTAAATTCTAGAATAGTTGGCGCGTTTAAAAGTCCTAATTTAGCAAAATTTTTGTTCAACCCCAAACTTTTCTAATCACCACAGATTTTGTTATGATTGTAAGCTTAGAAAATTGAGCAAAAAATTACACGTGCCCCATGAGCTTGATATTTTTGATTTTTGGTCTCAGAAAAAAATCATGAGCCATCAAACAAAAATCTGTGGTTGCTATCAAGCGAAACAAAATCTTACTACAAAGTGGAGTGGAACCATCTGAAAACTAGGCTCCATGGAAAAATTTAAAACCAATTAAATTTTTTTAAATAAAAAAAAAATAAATACTTATTAATATTATTATTATTTTTGAAAATGTATTTTTTTTAAAATGTTTTAAATTGTTTTGGAAATAATAACTGACAATTGAAAGCCTCTCACACATTACGAACATTAAAATAGCGAGATTCTTGAGTTTTTTGCTACATATAAATTCTGCTGTTTTCTGTATAAGAAATGCGTTCTCAATGTTGCTCTTCTTGCTGGTATTAGATTAAAATAAAATATTAAATACAAAATAATTGTGAAAGCTCAAATCTTACTTCGTTCCAGAGAGGCAGCACGCTTCTCTTCTTGAGCCTTTATCTGCTGGATTACCAGCTGTAATTTTGAAATCCAATCTAACAATTCAATCTCCGAGTCAGCAGCTAGACAGTATGACTTATGACCTGCCGTCATGTGCAGTTCAAAACAATACCGGCCCCGCTTCACATTCTGAGAATTAAAGAAAAGACAGAATGAGATTAAAAGACAAAGTGGTAAAATATAAACTAGAGACCACACACTTACTGATTGTGCGGTGACTAACTTTTTTTTCACGGATTCAACAGAATACCATAAGGAGCAACTTCCAACAGGACCATACGTGTGCTGGTGAAAATTCAGAGCTTCGCTCTCATTCGCTACTGACCTGAATTTGTATTTACCGACAACTTTCTTGAGTTTCCTTCAATAAAGTCCGTACATATTATCTATAGGTGTTTATTTTTTACATTTTTAGCCTCTTGAAAATCTGGGGTGCGTATTATCTACAAGTAAATATGGTATGTAGTGTGAGACTCTGAAATACCTGAAAACCTTAAAATTTCGCAAATTGGTCGAGAAATAAAATACTGAAAATTTCTATCAGGACATTTTCTTTTGAAAGCCATAGTACATATTTCAAACGGCACTTTTTCAGTTAAGGAAGTTTCGAGGCAAAGTTAAAAAACAAGTTTAAATTCAACTCTCACTGTGGGCTTTTGGCTATTTAATTGCAATACAACTTTCTTCAATTCGAGAGAGAAAAGACAAATAAACTGATGATTCAACTTACTCTCACTACTTCCGTGCAAAAGTCCATCACAATAGTTGCCTTTGCTTCACCCTTCTTATCATCTTTATGTAGTTCCAAAATATAAGTTCCGTCTACTTCTTGCCTGCAATGAGTAAGGTTGAAATTACAATTTAGTTGATATGCATGATATTAAAGGCAAAAAGTAGAGCTTAGAAAACGTTTCTATAATTTTTTCCAAATTTTGATGTTATTTTTTACCGATTCCGAAGTTCAGATGGACCACTTGAGTATGTATGCAATGCTTACATTTTGCACCCCAAACAAACGGGATGTACATTGAATTAAATGTCATCTTTCTTGCTTACTACCAGTGGTGCAGCATGCAATTGGCAACGTTGTTCTTAAACCCATTACAAATATCGAATTATTGGGTCTTTGACGAACGCCGAACACCCTCGCATTGGACCTTTTACAAGGGTTTAAATAGACAGAATACAACATTGCCAAATTGCACGCTACGCCACTGCTTAATACACAGCATAGAGCTTTTCTGTTGGTACCACCGTGTTCTTTACAGTAAAATCTGAAAGGACCAACCTTCAAATTTACGGTTCAAAAACTAAATGCAGCAATCTTACTGTTCTAATTCCTAGGTTATGTTCTTATATTTGGGGAGCAAAACGTACTTAGTGCATACATACACGGATGGTGCATCTAAAGTTTGAGCTAACGTTTTCTCATTAAGGTAATTCTTCAATGTTTAATGCCAATTTCTGCCACCAGAGCACTACCATTCGTTTAATGTGAAATTACAGGACGATAGTAATTTGTATTTGAGAAAACAGAGTGTCAGTTACTAGCTAATCATCTGTGTTTGTCTCTGCAAAGTATCTTGTCAATAACTTCAAAAATAGGGCTGAAAGTACCAAAAAATGAAATATTGCATATCGATTCTAGCATCTTGTATGGTCTCATCGTTATTTTCGTAGCATTTTACATTCCAATCGATAGTCCATTTCTCAACAGAAAAACCTTGCAAGAGCTGTATTGTCTGATTCTCGGTTTTGATTCCTAGTTACGTGTTACGTCTGAGCTCACTGCTTTCAACCTCGTTTTCATTTTGTTATCATTAAATTCATAGGTTGAGATTGAGTAATTGCGGTCAATGAATGAAATTCCTCCTGCAGAGAAAGAAAGAACTTTGAACAGACAAATGAGAAGGAAACAAAAGTACCTTAAAAAACAAAATCTGCGTTTGAAAGACTTTGAGCCGATATTCACAAACATCCTGTCACTTCCCACTTCTGGGCCCTTCATCAGGTAACCTTGCTTTGTCAACCCACTGGTTCTCGTTACAGGACACTAAAATAAAAGAAAGATATAAATCATTTACAAATACAAATAAATTATTGTTAATACTTATTGGGAATCTTAATTGGGCTGTGTTTTTAATTTAGTTGTTTGGTCTCCACCTATTTGGATAGTTAAAATTGTAATATTTATTGTGATGTTTTGTTCACACAGTTATTTTGGTTGGTTATGTTGGTTCTTCCACTCAACACAAGCGATTCTTAGTGAGTAGTGTAATATCGTTTTGTGTTTATTAGGTGCTGTTACATAGCAAAGCACAATTTGTAATATTTATTGTGATATTTTGTTCACACAGTTATTTTGGTTGGTTATGTTGGTTCTTCTACTCAACACAAGTGATTCTTAGTGAGTAGTGTAATATCGTTTTGTGTTGATTAGGTGATTAGGTGTGACATAGCAAAGCACCTTATGCTATCGTTGCTGTCCGTATGCATGTGACACTCGTTTAGATTTCCAGGCAAAAAAAGGTAAATTTAAAATAATTCGATTTTCATTAATTTTATCTGTACATTTATTCTTAGGATGATTCCAGGCCAAACTTCCCAGATTTCTATCTAATGGATAGCGCCACTAGTCACTTGTGGGTAAAAAGTTTTGTTTTTGGCATTTTAAATTGAAATCATGATTTTCAGTTAAAAATGCATAAAGATCAACTTACATCATCAACTTGATCAAAATCCGTGTCAACTTCATAGACCTCGTCTTTCAACTCGTCCGATTTCAAGATTCTGCAAAGACAAAACAACAGTTGATGAAATAACAAAGAAAATCAGCTTGAGATAAATCAGTTGTAACTGATTTATTACGCAGACACAAGCAACAAAAACATAAGAAGACATTATAGCTGTATAAATGTACCTTTAATTTTGATGGAAAATAAAAAAGTAGTCTTCATAAAAAAAATATTGTGGAAAAATAAGGTGACATTGTCAAGTTATGTACCTGAGAATAATTAAAATAGTAGCATTAAAATTAGCATTAAAAAAGCATTAAAATAGTGCCTAGGGATGCGAACCGTTCCGGAATTCAGAACCTGTTCCGGTTCAAAATTATCTGATAAATTTAGAACCGGTCCTGGTTCCGGTTCTAGAACCGGTTCCAGAACTGGGTTCCGATTTCTGGTTCTTTTTTCTTTATTTTTCCCCAAAGTAATACTTCCAAGCAGGAAAAACCTTTAGGGCTTTTGCGCAGTGAATAAGGTTTATTGTTTAATATCACTCCACATGAAAATAACAAGAGAAAAACTTTGATTCTTGCAATTTGAGGATAAACTTTAGGTGAAAATACTTACTTCAAAATTCAATTCTTTTTGAAAAAGTTAAGTTTATGAAAAAGAAAATCATGGCTGATTTTGTCGGTATTTTACATAACTTTTAGGGAATTCGAAGGTACTATGGTACAGGAATGCTATGTATCAATACTTTGACAGTTTTATAGTGTTTAGTTGGCTTCTGGCTTACGTCACCCACGGCAGTTTTATCAATCTCACTCATTTAGAGGCTGCAGTTAAAGATAGAGCTAAATACCGAAAAAATACCAAAATCAGTACCGCACAACCCTAGCTACCAGAGAAATTTGGTAGCCCGGGACAGGAGCTAAAGAGCCGCAAACTTTCAATTTTTTGTTTTTTTCTGGATGGTGTCTTCAGTTAACCCGCCATCAGTCGCGCGGGGTCGAAAACGACCCCAGGGGTCAGAAAAATGCAATTTTGTCCATGAAAATTTTAAAGTTTTAGCTCGTCCGTTTCAGTACCTTCCTTCAAGGGTTTGGACTACCCACCCTGTTAGTATGAACTTAATTCAATCATTCGTTTTGAAGCACGGACGCGTCAAAGTTGCTTGGGGTCGTTTTCGACCCCGCGCGACTACTCACGTTCATAAAATGTGACCGAGTGAACATAACGTAAATGTGGATTCTGTGCGGTGTTTACACTTGCGGGATGTGATTGCCGTTAGTTTTTTACTTTTCTATACTTACTACAGTACTTTCAGCAAATCTAATGTTGGCTCTCACTGGTTTTTTTCTAAATTGCTCGTTTATCCCAATTTCTTACGTCTTAATTTTTACCTAAATCAGTGCGCTGCCGCTTGCGATCTGGCAGCACTGCGTTTTGTCAATTTAAACCCGTGCAAAGTGTCGATTCGAGGGAATGCACTGCGCGCCTCCATTAGTTTGACTTTTTTTATGCATTTGAATCCACGAAATGCGGCGTTGCCAGATTACAAGCGACGCCACTTATCATAAATGTTTTTGTTTTTTTCCGCGAAAGTTTTATTATATCACATGGGGCGGGGAAATGG
>VMOF01000085.1:0-13911 GCA_011764245.1 Trialeurodes vaporariorum
ACCCAGGTTCAGATCTCTCGCATAAACGAGGCTATTATATTTTGCTCACTTCTTTTTTTTGTAAGTCTTTTTACTTGTTAGCTGCTCTTTTTGCTGCTGTTGTTGATCACAATATACGGAAAAAAATAGATTTGTAAAATCGGTAAAATGAAGCAAATGATTAATGATTATTTTACCAGCCATTGTTTGGTTTTACAATATTTTTAGCTATAAGTTTATTTTTTGAATTGTAAATTTTGCCTAGGTTTTATTAATTTTATAATTTGGATCGTAAAATTCACAATCCAAAACATTGTGACTTTATTTACAATTAGTATAACTGTCACACCATGAAAGTTTTACAAATTCCAAAATTCACAATGTTTTGGATTCTAAAACTTACAAATACAATTCACATTAAAAATTATACAATGAGAATTCGAAAATTAATAAAATTTAAGCAAAACTTACCGTTCAAATCGTAAAGTCCGCAATAAGTGCAGTAGATTTTACTAAAAATAACAAGTAAATTTAGTATTTGCTTTATTCTACTGATTTTATAAAACCAAATTGCCTTTATACAAAGTAGTAATTTCATTTTTTTCACTGTATGCAGAATCGTGTGAAAATCACATTGAAAGCATAAAAAAGTCTTAAAATCCACTCAGTCCTTAACCACAAAAAGCGTTTTAAGAGAAATACAAGATGAATTTCAAATGAGAGGGCCGAAATGTGGGGGAGTCAAAGAGATGTTTTAACCGTGGGACGCAAGCGAACCCCACCCTTTCTTTCCTCGAGACGAAAGTGAGATACACCTCCTAAGTTTCCATGGAAGAGCGCAAAAAGTCCGATTATCAGACAGGCCGACATTTTTGAGACGAACGTACCTAATTGGACATTATCTACAATCAAGGATGCTACTCGAAGAATTTTTTAATTATATTTCTTAGCCGTGGTCGCTCAAAAGAGATTGGAAGTTTAATTTTAAGGACAGCAGAGGGCGCGCCCGGCCTGCGGGAGCATGAACGTTTTAATTTTTAAAGAATTTCAACGATACTCATTCATCATTGTAAAGCTTTTTCAACCTCGCGGAGAGAGGGAGAGAGAGAGAGAGAGAGAGAAAGAGAGAGAGAGAGAGAGAGACAGAGACAGAGACAGAGACAGAGAGAGACAGAACAAGACAGAGACAGAGAGAGAAAAGAGAAGAGCAGAAGAGAGAGAGAGAGAGAGCGAGAAGAGAGAGAGAGAGAGAAGAGAAGAGAAGAAAGAGAAGAGGAGCAGAGAAGAGAGAAAGAGAGAGAAGAGACGAGACAAGGGCGAGAGAGACAGAACAGGGGCAGAAGAGAGACAGAAGAGAACAGAAAAGAGAAGAGAGAGAGAGGAGAGAGAGAGAGGGTTCCGCCAAGAAATTTGCTCTTTCCGGCTTTGGCAAAAAGAATGTTTGTTATTAAACATCTTTAAGTGAAGCGGACTGATAGACGGGAAAGAAAACTTCCTTCAGATACAAGAGGTAAATTTCTCTTGTTCCGAAGATCAAAAGTATCTTTGTATAAACTTATCGGACTTTCTTTCCTAAGGACTTGTGACTCGCCACACTGCCATAAAAGTACACAAAGCTAACCATTCTCAGAGTTTGATGGGAAACTGAGGTATGCGCGTTTTTATCTTTGAAAATTAGAAAAGCTTATTTCTTGGCTTAAGAGCAGAATGAAGTCATTATCTTGGGTATTGGACAGGTACCAGCGCTCAACGAGCCGATCTTTGAAATCATTTAATAAAACTGGCAGACTGGATAAATGAAGCGCTGCTATTATGGTCCCTTTAAAGTGTTTTTCAAAAAGAAGATATCTAAAAACTACAATTTAAACCATGACGCGCGTACAAACAATTTATTCAACCAATGTGTGCTTGTGTTGCTGTCCAATTTTGAATATATGACGTGAACATATTTTTTGAAAGACGTCTTTCTGAACTTTAGGAATTCGCCGTATTACATTAAGAGGTGGTTTGAGAAGTGTGGCACACCTAGATCACTAATCTTTGGCAAATAGTCAATTTCCATTCCTTCAAATCAAAACAAAACTTGCCTGCGACCTTTTTGAATTCAAAGCGTTTATCAATAGAATGCCAATGGGGCTCTTGCAAATTTTTGCTGTAGGGGATTGAAGAAGTGATTCTTACATAAAAACCTGTAATAATGACGACGAGTACACTAAAAAATCACAAAATTCGCTCTCAGAATCGGGCTTAATGGCGGTTCGACGCAGGTATCATGGGAGATTCCTATCTAAATTGAGACATATCTCTGTGTTTCCTTAGAGAAAGTGACATAATAGACAGGAATCTCCCATAATACCTGCGTTGAAGCGCCATTGCGATCTTGCCGTTGAGGCAGTTATGTGAGTTTATTACTGAATTTTAGACTTTCTCAGTGTGATTTTCGTGATTTTCGCTGGTTTTTACATCAGATTGGATTCTTCATAAGCTCACAGCAAAAGTTTGCAAGAGCCCCATTGCCAACGCTCAGAATCATTTTCGTTCATTTTCATACATGTAATATGCCGGAATAAGTTGAAAGAATATTGGTCTAGGTGCGCCTTCATTTCTGAAACGATCTCTAACGTCTTCGCAAAGTACCCATATAGGTATAAACATCATTGAGACTTTGTTGGACATCCAGCCATTGACATTTAAACGAGAGTATACCCTCATTCCTTTTCATGAGCGGGCGCAGAAAGTCTTTCTTTCTCTATTTCCATTTAAGAACATGTGATAGAAAAGGATAGCAAAGGGGAACATCATGTGACTTTAGCCCCTATCTCCGTCCTTTTCTAACACACGCGTTCAAATGGAAAGAGGGATAGAGAAAGACAAATCTCCTTTATCCGCCCATGTTCCTTTGAGCCATAGATCCAACGATACATTCACTCACAACTAACATTCAAGATTTCTGAGATACCATCTTTCTGCATATGGCAGCAGTATTATGTATTACGTCAGTCATGCGTTTGTGATCAATAAAAAAGAATTTTCTATTTACAGGAGTCCTTTTTCCTCGCTCCTTAATACTCCCTCCTTTTTTTTTTTCCTGTTTGAAATCCTCCATTCTGAAATTATAAACTCGCGTCATTTACAACGCGCATGCATACAGCCCGCGAGTTTGCTTTTCCATCCGCTCAACTTATCTCTCTTTTTAAATACTTATTACCATTCATCATCTGATTCAAAGCAAGCGGGAGTTCGCCTTCACACACGGCGAGCTTCTTTGGAGTGGAAGCAGAGAAGTTGAGTTTGAGGCTATGAATGAGAGGGGGTAGGGGGTGCGGGCACGGGTATGCCACGGGTTTTGCCAGGCCTCTGCAAAAGGGGGGGGGGGGGGGGAGAAAAAATGTCTGCTGAAAGTGAGAGTCGAGGAAGAGGAGAGGAGAGGGGGGGAGGAAAAAATATGTCAAGCACATGAGTCACAAATGACTCCAGCAAACGGAACCGGGAGTACAGGCTTGGGGCTCTATGGTTTCGAACGAATGCTTCCCTTTTTTTTCAGATGTTTAATAAATGAGGACATTTAGCCTTGCCTTTAGAGAGAGACAGAGAGAGAGAGGAAGAGAGAGAGATAGAGAGAGAGAGGAAGAGAGAAAAGAGGAGAGGAGAGAGAGAGAGAAGAGAAAAGGGGAGAGGGGAGGAGAGGGGAGAGAGAGAGAGGAGAAAGAGAGATAGGGGAAGAGAGAGAGATAGAGAGCGAGGAGAGAGGGGAGAAAAGAGAGAGAGAGAGCTACGAAGACCGTTTAAGGAACAGAGGCTGGTGGGGGAAGAGGTGAAGAGAGGGACGAAGAGAGAGAGAGAGAAAGGGAGGGAGAGAGAGAGAAAAAGGGGAGAGAGAGAGAGAGAGAGAGAGAGAGAGAGAAAGGGAGAGAGAAAGAGAGAGAGAGAGCGTGCTACGAAGACCGTTTAAGGAACAGAGGCTGGTGAGGGAAGAGGTGAAGAGAGGGACGAAGAGAGAGAGAGAGAGAGAGAGAGAGAGAGAGAGAGAGAGAGAGGAGAGAGAGAGAGAGGGGAGGGGGGGTGAGGTGGGGTGGGTGGAAGGAGGGAGTGGGTGAAAGGTGAAAGACATTAGTTCTCGTTGAAGAAAACGCTGAGTTTCGGATGACAGTCTCAGAGCTTTTTCGTTGACTGATGACTAATCGGAGATCGGGGCTCCGCCTTGACATTTTAGCTCCTTGTCGGCGTTTTGTTTTGCTTCTTGTACAAAGTTCGTCGATGAAAGTTTGAGGCAGATTCAAAACAGCCATCGCCGTGAGCTCCTTGACTTCACTTTGTTGGACCGTCGAAAGAGAGTTCGTCGTCGGATTTTTTATTTTTCATTTTCTACTGTTTATCAGCCATTCTTCGATTTTCGGATATTTACAGTTAGCACGTTCTAAGTAACGTCACACAACTTTTTTAAGAAAGGTCTTCCTATTCAGAGACTCTTTAATTTTCCCGTGCGTCTACTTTTTTCAATACCCTATCAAATTGTCTAAAAAAAAGTTTTTTGTGACGAAGGGCGAGTCGCAAGCTTTCCGTAAAAAACTGAAAATCAGTCCAACAGGAAATCCTTATTACTCTATATAAATGAATTTATTAAAAATCTAGTATACAGGGTGTCCCAAAATTCATAGTAAATATTTTCACCACGTATTTTTGAGGTCAAAATAAGACTTTTTTTTCCTATAAACATGGGTCCGAAATTGTAGTCTTTCCGAGTTACAATGTTGCAAAGTTTCCGAAAAACAAATTGAAAAATTGTCATAACTCCCTCGTGAATTGTTCAGAATGCTCGTAAATAGGTATTCTAATGTAATTTTGGGCGCTCTTGCCGATTTTGGCCGTGAAAATGCTGGATGCAAAAATTTGAGGGGGGTTTCGGGGGTTTTTCTTGATTTTTATCACTTTTTTTGGCCAAATTATGTGAAAATATGCTTTCGGTTTCATTAAACCCAAAAACGATTCGCATTATTCAAAAGTTCGTAAAAAAAATATGCGTTTTTGGTCCTTACAAGTTTTTCTATTTCGCAAACCATTTCCGAGTAAATCGTCCCTGAAGTTGGAGAAGACGGCCAAGAATTGACAAAATCAAAGAAAAGGCGTTTATCGGCCGACTTCTCCAACTTCAGGGACGATTTTCTCGGAAATGGTTTGCGAAATAGAAAAACTTGTAAGGACCAAAAACGCATATTTTTTTACGAACTTTTGAATAATGCGAATCGTTTTTGGGTTTAATGAAACCGAAAGCATGTTTTCACATAATTTTGCCGAAAAAAGTGAGAAAAATCAAGAAAAACCCCCAAAACCCACCTCAAATTTTTGCATACAGCATTTTCACGGGTAAAATCGGAAAGAGCGCCTAAAATTACATCAGAGAACCTATTTACGAGCATTCAGAACAATTCACGAGGGAGTTAAGAAAATTTTTCAATTTGTTTTTCGGAAATTTTGCAACACTGTAACTCGAAAAGACTAAAATTTCGGACCCATGTTTATAGGGAAAAAAAGTCTTATTTTGACCCCGAAAATACGTGGTAAAAATATTTACTATGAATTTTGGGACACCCTGTATAATCCGTTATTTATTTATTTATTTATTTATTTATTTATTTATTTATTTATTTATTTTTTTATTGTTTCTGTATTTTCTCATTTTCTGTTTACATATATTGTAAAAAAAAAAAAAAAAAAAAAAATCAAATTACTTGTATGATAGCCGCAATCGGCTTTATTTAACAATGAAGAATTATTATTATTATTATTATACTGCGTGCTCCTTGCAAACATAACTGAGACAGCTCTATAAGATAAAGTCGAAAATCGGACAAAATCCGCGAAACCCTGTTCGAATACCCTTCGTAGCCACCTATATTCAACATCTGTAGAAATCAACGTTAACCCAGAGCAAAATATTGAGAGGCTATCACTATTCATCATTGAGATATTGTTTGAAGTTTGAAGTTTTGGTCCTCGGAGAAGAGTGATATCTGGCAACACTGCATCTTGCCCATTTGAACGCATGAAAAAGATTGGTCTAATTGATGATGCATGGTGAACACTCTGACCTGGTATTAGACCTTTTTCATAATGGTTTAAATCGACGAAATGCAACGTTGCTAGATTGCACGCTTCGACGCTTCGTCACTGTGTATGTGAGGGCCGCAGTGGCGTAGCATGCAATTCGGCAACGTTGTATTATTTCCATTTAAACCCGCGATAAAAGGTCGAATGCGTAGGTGTTCACCGAACACCCTATCATTCGACCTTTTTCATGGGTTTAAATGGACGAACGGCAACGTTGCCAAATAGCACGCTACGCCACTGCTGAGGGCGTAATCTATATCAGCGAACACTTAGAGTGTATTGATTTCAACCGAAAACTCACTCTATCATACTGTGCTATGCAAAGTTTTGACCCATTTCACAAGCGCCACTTCTTCTATGAATTCAAATTAAAATGTAAACTTAGATTTCAAATGAAATAGAGCACGCTCTCTCACAGATTTGGCATCCTCATCTTGTGCCAAGAGAACGAATTTCCTTGAGATGAAGTTCGCCTTGCAAGCGAAGTTCAAAAGAGGGGCTCGAAGAAGAATTAGAGAACTAGGCAGAGAGAGGGAGAGAGAGAGAGAGAGAGAGAGAGAGAGAGAGAGAGAGAGAGAGAGAGCGCTAAATCGTTAAAAAGACTCAAGAATCGGAGGAGTAGGTGACTTGGTCTGGCCGTGGAATGGAGTGTGGTATGGTGAAGTTGAGTTTGAGTGGTATTCTCAGAAAGGAAGGGCGTGGTGGGGATTTTTTTTTTTTTTTTTTTTAAATGGGGTTTGAACCAATTCGAAGGGGGTGTCGTCGAATGGGACGACTTTAATAAATGATACATTTTAATGAGGGATGACGCCATGAACCATACCTAGACGTTATTCTCGCCTCATTTCGTCTATACAACGACACCGCATTATACACGTGCGATGCAAAGCTGCCGTTTCGCTGTGTAATCAATGCTATTTTTTCTATTCACCGATGATTCCACCACTTGAGAAAATATTACACTGTTCAGTTCAGTGTGTGACTGTAATGCACGAAAATACTCTGATCTGTAATCTTTTCTTAATCGGTGGAAACTGTTAATTAATTAAAATATCCGCAAGTTTTTTTAAAGTCATCGACGCCTCCACCGGATGAGAAAAGATTACAGATGCGAGTATTTTAGTTCATTACAGTAATACACTGAACTGAACTGTGTAATCTTTTCTCAACCGGTGAAATCATATAGTTGAATTGAAAAATAGCATTAATTATACGCAAAACGGCAGCCCTGGACTGCTATGCTTTCGCACTTGCTATTATAATGCGACATTGAGCAGGCAGTCGAGTAACTCGACGTTAATTCTTGAGACCTTTAAGTAATTAAGTTTCATAGTATACACATATATGCAAATTTATTACGGTTTGACTTCAAAATAGTTTGGACATTTGATACTATCGATATGTTTATAATATTATGAGCTTTTTTCAACAAAATGTTTAGTGCAAATATCAAAAGCTAAGCTTTAGAGCGAAGGATGGAGATAAGTTATTTTTCAATTTCAATCTTTTAGGTTGATTTTTGTTTGTTTGTTTTTATTCATCTGTCAGAAGAAATAAAATATACTTTTCCTACTATTTGTAATATGTATAGGGATATTATAAGTAATAATAGTTTTTCTTAACATTGGCTTAAGTAACTAACAGGGTACAGGATGACAAGTAACAAAGTTGATCCCATTATACTCGTAATATCTAACAAGGAGGTATGTGTTGAGGTTGGAATGAATGTAATTAGACCTAAGTAGTTCGACAATTTCTCAAAAGCTATTCAAATTAATACGACCAGACTCCAAATAAAATTGCGTTTTTGTAAATCGAAATATCCCTTCCCTGGTAAAAGTTTTTCATTGGTGACCAATAAAACGGTTCCAATTTTCCAGTGATCAATGAATTTTTCATTGGTGACCAATCTAATTTCATTGGTGACCAATGTAATTTCATTGGTCACAAATGAAAAGTTCATCGGTCACTGGAGAATTGGAACAGTTTTATTGGTCACCAATGAAAAACTTTTACCAGGGTTTTTATTAAAAACGCAGCTGCAGAAAAAAGCATTACAAAGCCAAGGATGTCCCTATGACCCTCTATAACACTGGGAGCAAAAGTTTGCAACAGACCCATTGCAATAAAAAGTATGCACGAAAGTGAATGACTTTGATCTGTAAAGTCCTGTACAAGTTCATTAATTAATCCTCCACCAAAGCAACCGGATCCAAACATGAATATTTATTTACCCCGCGATTTTTAATTAGTTTCAGAGAGTTTCTCAGTTTAGTTTTTTTTCTTCTAACTTCCTCCTCAAAATGCGGGATCATCTTTCCTCGCCCTTGTCACAAGGAAGAATCGAGACTATATTTACCAACTTTTTCATCTTTTGATTTCATTTTTGCACATTTCAATTATGAAGGAAGTTTGCAGACTCGCTTTTCTAAATTCAACCCTTTCAGTGCTGAATAATGAAAAAGCAGTTGCACAAATCTTAGACCTTTAATCATGGGCGGCGCGTGGGGTCAAAAAATAAGGGGGCTAAAAATCAACAATTTTTTTTCCCTTTCTTTTTTCTTTCTTTCTTCACCTTTTTCAAAATAACGTTTGACGCAGGCGGGGGGGGGAGGGGGGTAAATAACCATTTTGTCTTTTGAAACACATGTAATTTTGACTTGAAAGGGGTTAAAATTTAAAAATACTGAACATTTGGACTAAATACAGACACTCGAAACAATTTGGATAGGAAAACTTTTGAAGATTATAAACAAAAGGCGACAGTCTCGTTTCCTTAGTAACTTCTGAATGAAGCAAACCGATGGCAATGAGCAATTGATAACGTTTTTTCATTCTCCTTTTTCTCTTTTTCTTTCTTTTTCCTCTTTCCCTTTTTTTCTCGTTCAAAAATTTTTTTTAGTCCCTCGTTCCCAAAAAAGTGGGGGGGGGGCTATAGCCCCAATAGCCCCTTATGCGCGCCGCCTATGCCTTTAATAGAAAATTGAAATACTTTCCCTCATATTATTTATTTCATGAGGTACCTATGTATTAATTTTTTTTGAAATTTTATGAGTATAATATCTGCAAACGGAACGTCCTTATTTATAGAACCATGAAGCAAAAAGGTTAATTCCAATGATGCCAAGAAGTAACCCGCCCAGAAAGTTGCCTTAAGCAATTATCTTGGTACTCACGCAATTTCCTTTTTCAAATTTTCACATTTCTTTATCAACTTCTTTGTTAATTTCAAAAATGTGATTTGGTGTTTCGCGAGCTCAGTGGCGTCACGTGCAATCTGGCTACACTGTATTTAGGCCGTTAAAATCCATGGAAAGGGTCGAAACATTGGGGTTGCACAGTGCTCTCCCTCATATCGATATTTTACATGGGATCAAATGGACGAAATGCTGCGTTGCCAGATTGTACGTGACGCCACTGCGTGAGCTTTACCGAAAAAACAGCAGATGCGACGTGCCCGTGCGCTGTTTTGGATCAACGGTTTAACCATAAGTATAGTCTAATGGTAAAATTATTTGCAAACCCTCATTTTAATTCGAGTGAAGGATAATTCAGTTTTTTTTTTATCCTTCATCATAGTCCCAATGAGAGATAGATATCAAATGGAGACTCCCCCACCCCCCCCCCCCCCCCATGTACGCCGTAAGACTGCTATATTTTTCTCCCGAGGGAGGATTTTGGGTCAAAGAAGGTTTCATCAAGTTTTTAAAATGTTTGTTCCTACAAATAATTTGATTTACGCCCAAATGCGCTAGGGTCTGTCAGGAAAAGGCTATATTTTTGTGAAAAGAGCATTTTAAAAACTTTAAAAAAGAGGTTAGAGTTTGACCATATACATATGCCATATAATGGAGTAAATTATAATTGATGTAAACTTGGACTGTTACGTGGTGTAAATGTAAAAATAATAAAACTAAAGCTGTACGATGTAATTCTCATGTACATTTTGATTGGCTATTTAACTACGCATATTAAGAAAACTATCGGTACTATTTTTTCAACCAGCTCTATTTTTCATCCATACATTTATGCTATTATATATACAGGGTGACTGTAAAAAAAATCCCCTCTCAGAAGTTAGGGTGGTCGCCAAGCTTCTTCTATTTTTACAGTACGATTTCAATGCAAGCCTCAAGATTCAAGTTATTTATTTGTACTATGACTTTCAAAAGAAAGTGAGCTCTGGTCGAAATTTTTACTCCTTCACTCCTTCGGTAAGCTTAATTTGAGCAATTTTATGACTTTCAAGAGTACAAGGACTAATCAGTATGCCCATTTTTAGAATACGTCTTGAAAAATCATAAAGTCTTGGAAAAAATTAACAATGAGAATTTTGACTATAATAGGTACTTCCTTTTGAAAACCATAATACTCATTTGCATATTTTTACTTTCGAGTCGACTCCATCGCAGGTTTGTGTGGAAATAGTCCCTCGAATGGTAATAACCCCCTTCATTTTCTCGAGCTGCAACAATCCCAACTTCTGGTTGGGGACTTCTTCTAGAGTCACCCTGTATATCTGCTGCTCTACTTACTTCTTTCAAAGTCTCGTTAAATTTTATAATTGAATGGAAGAATTAAAATTGATCGAAATCATCACAATTAACACTGTTTTTAGTCAACTTTATCACGATTATTTTTTCTCATAACAAATGATGATTAGTTTATCATTTGACGTTTTTCCCGGCTTACAAACCAACGCTTTACGCACACCGAGTGATGCTGATGATTGCTGAGTCAGCTACAAAGGGATTTGTTGATGTGCCACGCCGCGTCTTACGGCCAGCAGTGTTGCCGATTATGGCAGAAATTATCCAAATTTTACATCAAGTCAAATGAGACGAATATCGGATATTTATCTGAAGAATGGCAACACTTGGCCCATCAAATACAAAACTACTTGCCGATCAGCGGTGGTCATTACTTATTGAGTAAACTTAGAGGAGCGATCGATCCTTCGGCATTTTGCGCGAATCTCGAGGGATGTCGTCTTCATCCCCGACTCGACTGTCCAAGCAGTATTATTGCGCACCATCTTTTCACCTTCTGTTTCGGTCGAACCGTCTCCTTCCCGTCTTACAGTGGGACAGAATATGGAATTTCCCGGACGTATAAGGTATGGGGATCTTGCCAACTTTTGCTACAAGCGATTGAATAGTTAATTCTTGAGTAAAATACAGCGAGAACAAGGAAAAGCGCATGAAAAATTTACGAAATTCACCCACTAACTCACAAAATGACTTTATAAAGTTTATAAAGTAATGACGGAGCTACTCAGCTGTAAGTAAATTGTTGGTGATTACTAAACTGAGAGAAATCACTTCTTTAAAAAAAAAGGAAACACGTTTACTTGTGACAATTTCTTGCGCGAAGTAAAGTTCTGATTGCATGAAGGAGAATCACTGTCACAACCAGAAATCTTTTACTTGTTGCAGCAGCCATTTTCTTTGGGTCAAAAGAATTCCCCCTTTTGTCAATATTTCACTGCCTAGTTCCTTTAAAACGAAATAAATACACCTTGGATTATCAACAAAAGAATTCTCTCTGTGTATATAATTTGAGGATTTTCTCTGTGCTTTTTTACAGACATAGTGGCATATTGAGTAAGAATCTCCTGTGATACCTGCATATCTCCGCCATCTTTGCTTTTAAATGGTAGAACTACGCAGTTGTCATGGGGTATTCCTTTCTAACTTTGTAATTTTCTCTATAGAGAGACACGCACCGTGGAGGAAAGTCTAATATTTGAACTTATCTCCCATCCATGGCAAAAATATGGTCCACACAGATCCAAAAGATCCATGACCAATTCCCTAAACAAAGTATGAATATGTATGGATCCATGATCCATTTCCATCTGTAAGGATATCAACACGTATACCCATACGGATCCCATATGGATCTTTACATATCAAAACTCAATTTTTGGAAATTGGTTATGAGCCTTATGGACCTGCATGGACCTTTTTTGCCACATATGGTACTTATGCGCAGCTCCGCCACAATGCCTTTACTTTAAAAAGTTATTATTTGAGTCTCTGAATGAATATCGCGTAAGTTTTGAATGCGTGCTCGTCGTAATTTTCACTGAATTTTACTCAATGATCATCTATCAAATTGAGTTCATATCAAAAGTTAGCAAGAGCTCCATTTAGCGAAGAAAAATCAAGATTTTATGATCAGCGAGTATAGCAAAAGCAAAATGACTTACAAATGCGGGACATTATGCATTTCAGAGCTTCTTAATATTAAAAAAGGATGGTTTCTGCTAGAAATTATCAACACAAAAGTCTTTTATAAAAAAAAAAAAAAAAAAAAAAAAAAAAAAAAAAAAAAAAACCTTTTCATGTCTAGAAAAATCCATATGTTGACTCAATGTACGATTAGTCAGTTCGGTCATTTGGAGAGGTGCGGTCTCGGAGAAACTCTATTAGAATGATGCAAGGGAACGGATTGCGGTGCAATTGCATCAGTTCGGATTACGCAGATCGAGGTCCAATTAAATATTCCAGAATGTTTTGGAGGCTCCATAGGCATCCGTTATTCGGGTCTTGGTCGATTCGCGGACCAAAAACCAGAGCCAGATTAAACATAAGGCTGACTAGGCTGGAGCTTACGGTGCAAGATTTTTAGGGGCGCAAAATTTTTAGGGACAACTCTTATTAAGGCGAAAAGTACTTGCAGAGAAAAAAGCAAGAGAGAAAGAAAGAAAGAAAGAAAGAAACGTCAATAAATTTCCTTCCATCCACTTAACCATCATTTTTATCACGATTTCTCGCAATTTTCTATCATTTACCCCTCCCCCATTTTTTTGTATTATTTTTATTAGATACAAAGAATTTGCATACTAGTGGCATTATTTCCAATTTTTTTCATTTTCTCCTCATTTCAACTTTATGCTAGCTAAAATCATCGAATACCTACTGGGGGCACTGGACAAATAAAAAGTTCGATAACCTGCATTTAAGCATTGAACTGAACATTTTATTCTGAAATAGGATTAAGGGGGGGGGGATAAAAGAGCTAAACATTTCTTTCGACCATAATATTTGCTGCTATTAAACGGTTGAATATGGTCTGAGGAGTCGAGGTACGGTGGGTGATGGATGTTCGGGGGAGGGGGGGGGGGTTGTCCCTTGAAAGGGGTTGCCGCACGTAAACAGTTAACCTATAGGGCGCCAGGTAGGGCTAATTCGGCTCTGCGAAACACAAAGGGACAAAACGTGAAAATTCTAGGAACATTGCACAGCATTTGAAACACGAATGAGTGACACGTTGCAAACTTTTGCTTTAACTTTAAAGCGATTCTATTCTGGTGTAAAGCCACTTGAAAAAATTTCGTTGGGAGCATCAAAAAGTTCCAAAATTGACTTCTAAAAACTCAATAAATTCTCATTTAATGACAAATTCAAGATGGCGATCAAATGAGCGGGTCGAAACGGGGTATAGTCTCATCTAATCGCAACTCATATTTCTATGCTAAGGGAAATAATGTATTGCAGAGAAATAAGCTGCAACCAAAAAGGGACGCCCTATTGTGACCAGCGCATTTGACTGTCAGTTTGGATTTATCTTGAAACGCCTTTTGCGGCTCACGCTTCGGTTCAAACCAGTGGCATCCCTGGTAAAAATAATCAGCTAAATGTCATCATGTTGACAGTCAGCATGAGAATTGAGACCTGAAGTTATGTTGACGTCAATAATGTCAACATGTCAGCATAATCTATGTTGACGTCAACATGACGTCAGGTCTCAAATCTCATGCTAACTGTCAACAAGCTGATTCTTTTTACCAGGGGTCGTTTGCAGTTTAGCAACATTGAA
>VMOF01000086.1:0-13855 GCA_011764245.1 Trialeurodes vaporariorum
GATATTTTGCTGGGTTAGCGGGGCACATTCAAATAATCATGGCCGACTGTCATCACAGCTGACTTCATAAACAAATGAACAGTAAACACTGACGGCGTCTGTTCGAACTCTTACTTCTCAATATCCCCAATTCCTCTTAAAAGGTTGTGAAATGTACGGGATTCGATATTTGTGCCGAAAAATTATCAAAATTAAACAATAACACGCAGAAGTTCCAAGGATGATGATTGAAGTTTGAATCATACTTATAGAATTAAGACTCAATCAGTGGATTTTGAAGGTTCTTGAAGTATTCATCGGTTACTTCGGGCAAAGCTTCTATACCATATGGTCCATATTGTTATAGCAAAACACCAACTAATCATAATTTTGTTAAAATCTCAAGAAAGACGGAGCAAATAATAGACGGTGGAACGAACATTTTGTTGGGCTTATTTTGTTCAGTCAGATTATAATTCACGCCCTAGAGGTTTTGATTCCGCAAGTTGTAATTTTGTTAGAAGACTTAAGTTTCGCTTCGAGTAGGGGGTCTGGTCTTCTCCTCCTGTAGCATAGGCGGATCCAGCAATCTGGCAATTGCGCATTATTCCCATTTGAATGTATGATAAACAATCGATTCTTGAAGGGGCCATGGCCCCGTGACTAATCGATTATTTTCCATGCAATCAAATGATACGAATACACTGTTTGCTGGATCCGCCTATGTCCTGTAGGGTTTTAGAATTCACCAAAGAGTCGCACTGATGTAAGAAAGATTACAAGACTCAATTTTGCGGTATATTTAATACCGGCAAACCACAAAAATAATGCTACATCCATCATCAGATGTTGGAGGTACTATATAGTCTCATCCAATGGTGTCAAAGGTCAACCAGCAAAAAGAACTTCTCGAATCACACTGCACGGAAAAAAAGACTGGTAAAATTGACCATCTGCATAGCTGATTCTGGAGTATGCTATGAAGTATCAAGTATGGTAAATGCAACGTACCTTGTGATGAAATGTACCAACCGGTTATCTTAATTTACCACAAGGTACGTTGCATTTATCATGTGATGGTAAAATTTATCAGACTTAATAGCAGACTCAAAAATCAGCTATGTAGATGGTAAAATTTACCTGTCTTTTTTTCCCCGTGTGTATTCAAAGAACTGTATCCTAGAGGTAGTTTCAGAAGTGTAGGCTCACCTAGACCGACAATCTTTGGAATTTGTCAACATTATTTCTGCTATTACTCGATGGTAATGAATGAAAATGAAATCGAGTGTTCACTTTCCATTTAGGAACGTTTTAATAGCAAAAGAAGAAAGTCAGAGGCAAGTTCGGTTTTAATTTGAAGGAACTAAAGTTGAAAATTCGACAAAGATTATAGTTCAGGTGCGCCTACACCTCTGAAACGAGCTCTACCGATGACCCAAATGGCAACCGTGCTCAGGAGAACAGGTCGCAACTGCAGGCGGCCATCGGAGAAATGTAAGGGGTTAGGTAAGGTGAAGTGAAGTGAGAGGACGGGCGAGCGAGGGGTTAAAAGTTTAGGAGCCTCGGGACAGAGGGGTTGTGGGAGGGTAAAAGTTGCGGGGGGGGGTCGCAGGAGTTGTGGAGTCAAACGGATGTAATAACCCTGGCTAATTACTTTCCTCATCGTTATCGCTTCGGGTTGATATTTATTAATCTTTCCGTGGCTAGTGACCTGGAATGCCCGCCGGGTGTGGGGGGGGGGAGGAGGAGGAGGGAAGAAAAAAATGAAAGGAGGGAAAAATCAGCGTCGCGTCGTCAAGACGGGGGACGGGGACTATGAGAGGGTACCGAGGGGGGGAGGGGGGAGGGGCTAGGGGGTCGCATGCCTCTGGTTAGTTTTGCAAATCTACTCGCAGCAAGCAGAAGGTTGGCGAGCGTTCGGAGAATTGTGGGGGGGGGTGAATGGTGAAGCGAGAAGGGGGGAGGGGGGAGGGGAAAGGGAAAGGGGTACGAGGCAGAGGAAAATAGAGCCCAAGGCACATGATGTTTAATGAAGTTAGAGAGAAAACTTTGCAAGAATTTTAAAGAAATTATTTGAGCGCCATCCGGTGCTGGGGGGGGGGGGGCTGGTGCGTACAGAAACCATTTAACTTTTGGTCGTTGAACGAGTCTTACCGACTGAGACTGATTGTGAGAGGCTGGGCAATTTAAAGGCCTTTGCACACGCTCAAAGTAGGATCGTCAAAATCATAGCCGTAGCCAGGACATTGTCTTTCTCTCTCTTAGCCCATTTGAATGCATGTGTTAGAAAAGGATGGATATAGGGACTGTCACGTGACTTCAGCCCATGTCTTTGTCCTTTTCTAACACATGCGTTTAAATGGGCTATAAGAGAGAAAGACAATATCCTAGCTACGACTGTGGTCAAAATGGCATCGATGAGCCAATACCGTCTATACTCAAACCCAATGAGCTATAACTTTAGAGTGGCACATCAAGGAACGTTCCGCTAGTTCATTGTTGTCACCTAGGGGCGCCACCATCTTGCCGTAAAAATCGATTTTGAGGTTAAGTTTTGTAGGTTGTTTCCGGTCGTTTCGTAAACAAACTCGGGCATCGCCGGAAACGGCCTTCAAAATTTAACCTCAAACCTTGGAATCTGCCGTCCAAATTCCCGCCAAATTCCGAACGACCTACAAAATTTAACCTCAAACCTCGGAATCTGCCGTCCAAATTCCGCTTTTTTCCCGGGATTCCTTCTACCCTGTGTGGCACAAGGTGGACCAGCCCGCTGCCACTCTAAAGTTATAGCTCATTGCTCAAACCAGGTTGCTCTTTTGAGGTTAGGGTCATCGTGGTGTGGTGTAGATTTACACGTACTCCTCTGGGAGTTGAGAGTAAAACTGTGATAATGGAAATTGAACCCAACTTTCCAGTTCTTAAACCTTTTCCAACGACTCGAAAAGTTTGTTGGAGTTCAATGAGCCAAATCAAAATCCTCAGAGAATAAACTTATAATTTAAAAAAAAAAAAAAAAAAAAAAAAAAAAAAAAAAAAAAAAAAAAAAAAAAAAAAAAAAAAAAAAAAAAATGAATATGGGTCATTCTACAGTAAAGTGGACATGATACGCAAAAATTGAAATTTAAAAATTAGTGCAGTCTTGTTTTGGATTAAAATGCAACCAGAGACGAAAATATTATCTAAATCTAATAAGGTCAAACGTGTTGATGTTATACAGCAGGTTTGATGTGTATTTTCAATGACGAAATCCCACGCGTCCCACCCGTTACAAAACCTAGCTGTCCCACCCGTTACGCTACTTTTTAATTTTTTTAGAGAAAAATAATTTAGTAAATGAAAAAAACTTTATGTTGGATCAAAGCTTAAACCCTCACCGTTAACATATATTTTTTCCCAAATTTTTATCTTTTCAAAACTCACAGAGTTTCAACTTTTTCTGAAGTGATTCAAAAACCTTGTCCATTTTCTGTCCCACCCGTTACACCCTTATTTTGCTCTTTTCGCAGCTTTGGATAGACTTTTTTTAAAGTTTGAAAATCGTATCACTATCTAGAAGTTAAGACCTTTCTGTTGGTGGCATAGTTTTTCATTTAAACGATTAAAAAGTTGAAAAAAAAATACTTCAAAGTCGTCTGAATGTCCCACCCGTTACAAAATAATGACCCATAGAATGACTATCTCCAGGTGTTCTCCATCATTTTTTAAACACGTGTTTTACGATGAATCTCATCGTGCGGAAACTAATGCGTCGAAGCAAGTATCTAAACATATGAAAACCTACACTGCTCGTATTTACCTTGGGCGCATACAATTTTATTCGCTTTTCGTGATGATCTCGTCGCATTTGAATCATTATGTTTCTTTTAAAAAAAGCTATCGAATGTCAGACCTCTTTTATACGGTTTTATTTGCCATTCCAGCGGTTGCATCAAATTTCATTACGCTGCAGACCGCTCGAAATGGGGTAATTTTTTAATCCTCCGGAATGTTCCATCGGTACAGAAAAGATTATAGACCAATCAATTTGTTCAGAAAATTTTGCTAAATCGACTCGGCGTATTAATTGCGTCATGTCAATTTTGCACAGTTTTGGAGATAAACGGCCCGGAAAGAAAACCCCGTGTTAATTTCCATGAGGCCAAAAAAAGTTTGGACCCACGCTCACATCCAATCAGAGGCCAGCCCGCGTTTCTGATCCCTTATTTGCGTTGACCACGCAGGCCTTCTATTCAATAGGGCTGTCACTTTTGCTACAAGCGATTTAATAGTCGATTCTGGTGTAAAAACCTCCAAAAAATAACGATGGCAGCGCTAAAAACTTCCGAAATTCACTCCTATACTCGATAAACGCTTTTTATTTGCGCGGGCGTAATGGTGGCAGAGGGTAGTAACAATGGGAGATTCCCATCTAACAATACTGTAACTCCATCAAGAAGGGACCAATAAGAGACGACTTTCATTTGACACCGGTGTCACAAGGTGCCACAGTACCATTCATCGGATGTGGATCACTATACTCTGATGACTAATTATTACTCTGTGAAGCATCCTTGTCAGCATGGAAAGAGTGACGAAATTAAGATAGGAATCTTCTATTGTTTATGCCCTCGCCCTTCGGCCACCATTACGCCCTCGCAAATAAAATCGTTTATTGAGTTTAAGATTGGATTTCGGAAGTTTTTAGTGCTGCCATTGTTATTTGTAGAGGTTTTTACAGCAGAATCGACTGTTAGATCGCTTATAGCAAAAGTGTGCAACAGCCCCGTTGCGACTCTTGTTTACTCTTTGGTCTGAGGCGTTGCAGAGCATCGATGAGCACCGACCACCGAGCACATTGGCACCAATGGCATCGGCATCTGCTTGGCGGCGGGCGAGCATGAACGATGACTGCTTTTAGTGTCGCCTGAGGCACAGGACTAACGCATATATTCACGACTCATGTACTCATGTAGCCGGTAAAATAATAATGCATTTGCTACGGGGGCACTTGTGCTGAAATCGGAATATCCTCCCTCAAGACTTGTTTCGTTCCGTTTGTTTCTCTCTCTCTCTCCCTCCTTTCTCTTTCTCTGTCTCTTATACACTGCGGTTTGACCTATTTCAGAAGCACAATTTATCGCAATGCTATCTTCCTCCCTGCTGTAACTTTCCGCGGCGACCAAACATCCGCTCGTTTGATTATTTATCCACATTTGTATTCATTGAACGCGGGAAACCCACTAATGCATTTTTATGATCTTATTCACTCCTACATTTTCAAGACAAAACCTTTGGATATGGCAAAGCTGCGGATTCCTCGAAGAAAAATAATTGTAAGACCGCAAGATGGATTGCCTGCGTGAAGATGAACCCTAGAGTTCCGGACTTTTCATTTACTGAGGAATCTAATGTTTTTGTTTTTTCTCTCATCTGACACAGGTTCGGATATAATTTCATGAATAGCGTATTGTTTTAGTGCCATATTTTATCTTGGTCATTTGCTTCCGAGAATTTACTGTCGCAGAAAAGCAGAAATATCTGATAAAAGCACAGCTTCTTAGTTTTCGTATATAGAGAGGGAGAAATTCTTCTTTGTACTGTGACCACTGGCGCAACCAGGATCTCTTCCATCTCTCTCATTTCCCGTTTGAATGTATAAGTAGGAAAAGCACAGAAAAAGGGGGTTTTATCCCGCTGTCCATCCTTGTCTAACATACGTTTTGTAATGGAGAAAAGAGATAGATGAAGAAACTCTCGGTGCGCTACTGACCGTGACGTTCAAAAGAAAGTATCTTGGTAGAAATTTTTATTCTTCCATTCCTCGACCGTAGGCGGATCCAGCAATCTGGCAACAGTGTATTCGTCCCATTTGATTGCATGGCAAATAATCGATTAGTCACGGGGCCATGGCCCCTTCAAGAATCGATTGTTCACCATACATTCAAATGGGAATAATGCGGAGTTGCCAGATTGCTGGATCCGCCTATGTGACCTCGACCAGTTTCAAAGTTTTTGGCAGTTTTCAGGTATTTCAGAGACTAACAGTATTGTTTTTGAAAATATGCCTTAAAAATCTAAAACTCTTTGAAAAATAATGGACATCATAATCAAGGAAGGATTTTATTTCGAAGGTCACATAATGCAACTTTACTATTAATCTCTTAAGAATCCCTACTTTTCCTCTTTACTCAATTTAGTCAGATGTGTATTACAGCGTGTCTTTTTTTAGCACTTTACTATAGTACGCTCTCTTTCAATGGGGATCTTGCAAACTTTTGCTACAGGTGGTTTAAAGAGTTGATTCTTGCGTAGAAGACCTGGAAAAATGACGATGAGTACTCTGAAAAATCACAATATTCACTCTCACAATCAGAATCGGGCTCAATGGCGGAGCTACGCAGGTGTCATGGGAGATTCCTATATCTAATTTGACATTTGAGACATATCTGCGTTTCCGTAGAGGAAGTGACAAATTAATTAGACAGGAATCTCCCATGCATAATACCTGCGTTGCTCCGCCATTGTGATCTTGCCGTTACAACTGTTTTCTGAGTTTATTACTGAATTTTAGACTTCTTCAAGTGATTTGCATGATTTTTGCTGGTTTTTACATTAGATGTAACTATTGAATTGCTTATAGCATAAGTTTGCATGAGTCCCATTATTGATAATCTAGGATGTGATCAGGAATATTTCCGTATTTTGCAATAGCGTGCGTAGGACGCTCCTGATTAGCTAGAAATGGTTCTGTTGACTTTGGCGTTTGGTGTCCCCCGAAAAGTATCGAACCTTAAATCTTCACCCGAACCTGAAAAAAAAAAAAAAAAAAAAAAAAAAAAAAAAAACGCTTCAGTATAGTGTACCGCGGAAACTGGAATTTTATCATTTCGTCCATTCAAACCCGTCGAAAAGATCGAATCCACGAGTGCCCTCTCATTCAGCCGAGATGTCGATCTTTTCTGTTGGTTTCTACGGACGAAATGCAACGCCGCGTTTCGCCGAACGCCACGCTGCCGTTGCGTGAATCATTCTGTTATCAACCGCATCCTTTCCGCGCTCCGTCTAGCTCCCTCTACGCGTCCCCTCCCCCCTCCCCTCCGTCCATCCCTCCCCCCGAGCTTTCGAGCTTTCAATCGGCCTAGAAGAGCGATCCTTGTTGCCCAGCCAGCCGAAACGATCGAAGTGCTCCGCGGGGTCACAGACTCGCGGGAACGAATTCAAAAGCTCTAATGCTTCTGCGGCAAAGGTTCGCGGAAAACCCTCTCGCTAGACCCCCCCCGTCCCCCGCCCCCTGCCCCCCACCCACCCACTGCTTCTCCGTCGCTACTCCACCTTCGAAGTTAAAAAGAAAAATTTTGTAAAATGGGGGAAAAAGTTTTTAGTTCTCTCCATTTTTTCCCGCCCTGCAACCCTCGTCGCCAAAACTGCTCGGTAATCGACGACGACCTCCCCCCCCCCCCCCCGCTCCTCCTTGGGCCTCTTTTCGCGAACTCTTCTCTCTCTCTCTCTTCTCTCTCCTTTTCCTCCTCTCTCCTTTCTCTCTCTCTCTTCTCTCTCTCTCTCTTCTCTCTCTCTCTCTCTCTCCCCTCTCTCTCTCTCTCTCTCTTCTCTCTCTCTATCTCTCTCTCTTATCTCTCTCTCTCTCTCTCTCTCTCTCTCTCTCTCTCTCTCTCCTCCTCTCTCTCTCTTTCTCTCTCTCTCCCCCTCTCTCTCTCTTTTTTCTCTCTTTCGGCGTACTTATTTTATCCTCTCTTCCATACCGCTCGAGCCCGCAAGTTTTCGCGAGTCGCCGTATTTTACTGGGGTAAATACGAGTCTCCCTGACTCGAATCCGAAAAACGAAAAATGGCGCACACTTCTCCGAACATGGATTTTTCCCTTTCCCAAAAATTTCCTTTTCAGAATTCAGACGAATCGACACAGAGCGTAATTTATTTACCATAGCAATGGGTCTGTTGTACACTTCGGCTACAGCGTTTTAAAGTATCAATTCGTATGTAAAAAGCCGTGGAAATAACAATGGCAGCATCAGAAAACACCAAAATTCATTAATAAACTCACAAATTCCGAAAAACACGAGACACTATTCACCCCTGTATCTTTCCACCACGTGCACGATATTTGCGAAATTAGCGCGGCACATTCAAATAATCACGGCCGACTGTCATCACAGCTGACTTCATAACAAATACAGTAAACACGGACAGCATCTGTTTGAATTCTTATGTCTCAATCATCAACTCCTCACAAAAGATTAAAAAAGGTACGGACCTAATTTGTGTCGAAAACTTATCAAAATGAAACAATAACACACAGGAGTTCCAAGATGATGATTGAAATTGGAATCATCTCTGAAACTCCTTTGTGTTATTGTTTCATTTTGATAAGTTTTCGACCATATGTCGTTCCGTAATTTCTTAATCTTTTGTGAGGAATTGAGGATATGAGACGTAAGAATTCAAACAGACGCCGTCCGTGTTTACTGTTTATTTGTTTATGAAGTCAGCTGTGATGACAGTCGGCTGTGATTATTTGAATGTGCCGCGCTAATTTCGCGAAATATCGTGCACGTGGTGGAAAGATACAGGCGTGAATAGTGTTCGTGTATTTTCGCAGTTTGTGAGTTTATTAGGATAAATGTTGGTGTTTTCTGATACTGCCATTGTCATTTTTACAGCAAATTACGTATGAATTGATACTTTAAAAAACACTCTAGCCGAAGTGTGCAACAGACCCATTACGAGCAATAACGAGAGGCAAAATTTACGCGGAGAAAAAAAAAACTGCACAAAATGAACAAAATGTAAGTACTATGAGGAAATGAGACGTTTGTTTACTTTCTAACCACATTAATTGCCATCGGCATCTTTTGGTTCTCGTGGTGTATGCATGCAGGGTATAATTAATAGCATACTCACAGTTCAGTTCAGTCCAGTTCAGTGGATGACTGAAATCACGGAATACTCGCATATGAATCTTTGCACAACCGGTGGCGTCGTCGATGACTTTAATAAACTTGCGTTTATTGTATTTTATTAATTTACGCCGCTTGCACGAATAAGAAAAGATACAGATGAGAGTATTCTGCAATAGTCATACACTGAAATAAGTGTGTAATATTTGTCAACCGGTGACTCATCGTAAATTGAAGAATGGCCATTAATTACTGGTCAACGGGAGCTGTGCATCATAGCCAGCAGGATATTGTCTTTCTCTCTCTTAGCCATTTCAGATGTGTTAGAAAGCATGAAAGAGGCTGAATACTGACAGCCCCTATATCCAATCTTTTCTCAACACATGCGTTAATGGCTTTAGAGAGAGAAGACAATCCTGGCTATTTGCTATGTTTAAGGGTATAGCCGTAGCACGAATATGTCTTTCTCTCTCTTAGCCATTTACACGCATTTTGTAGAAAGACAGAAAGAGGGGCTGAAGTCACGTGACAGCCCGAATATCCATCCTTTTCTAACACAAGTGTTTAAATGGGCTAAGAGAGAGAAAGACAATATCCTGGCTACGGCTATGTGTGCACTCATTACACAGAATATGTATTTTAACCGCCATCTTAGGCCTTCCCTAAAACGCATTTTGTTAGTTTATGAGAGGATTTAGAGACTATATTTGATGATCTAATTGTGAATTTTTACAAGATTCCACAGCTTAATCAACCCTCATTGGCGGATACAGGGTATTGTCTTTCTCTCTCTCTCTCCCCTTCCATTTGAACTTATGTGTTAGGAAAGGATAGCAGAGGGGGCCATCACGTGACTTTGGCCCCCTCTTCTGTCCTTTTCTAATACATGCATTCAAATGGGAGGAGAGAGAGAAAGACAATTCCCTGTATCCGCCCATGTCAATCCTCCTTTCCTCCTTATTGTTGCAGCATAAGTTTTCAACCAGTGGCGTAGCATGCATTATGGCAACGTTGGAATTTTCTCATTTAAACCCAAGTAAAGTATCGAATCGAGGGATTGCACCGTGCACCTCCAATAGTTCGACCTTTCTCGTGCGTTTAAATGAAGAGAATGCAGCGTTGCCACACTGCACGCGACGCCACTGTATATGCAACAGATCCATTGTTAGTTTTCCTCCTCTAAAATATGGCACCGCGTTGCATAGGCGGATCCAGCAATCTGGCAACTGCGCATTCCTTTCATTTGAATGTATGCTTAACAATCGATTCTTGGAGGGGCTACAGCCCCATGAAAAATCGATTATTTTTCACGCAAACAAATGGGGAGAATACACTGTTGTCAGATTGCTGGATCCGCCAATGCCGCGTTGACCGTTGTCATCGCATCGCACTGTGCGGCAACCCGCAACGGCCGGATTAGAATTCATCCGAAGTTTTTCGTCGGCGGATTAAAGATGTCGGGTCGTTCGCGTTCAATTCCGTCTTCATAAAACAATTAATTCATTGCGACCCGTGAAGCTTCCCCCCCCCCGAACGGTGCGGTGGTGGGGGGGGGGGGTTATTGCACGGTTCTGAGGAACGCCCCCTCATTTTCAGGTAGTCTCTAAATGTTTTTTCATTTGTCATCCTCCCCTCTTTTGTCGAGTGTTTCATTCATGATTTAGAACCCCCGTCACCCGTTCAAATGGAGTGAATACCTCATTCGGTCCCCTCTCGAATTTGTATGTAAGTATACGCTCACGATCGGCATCGCAGTGTAACAAAGTTCTAGCGAAGACAAAGGTATCCGGTCTGGATATGCAATACGCGATACACCTAAGTCATAAATTTGCCGAACGGTATTGTGTGCGTCGCGTATTGCATATGTACTGACGAGACCTGACCATTTTCTCTTGCTTTAAAGTTTAAACCACCCACACTGAAAAAAAAGGTGCTGAATTTATCTCTCTTTTTAGTTAAAAGTATGGAAACCACTTTAAAATTGTTAGTTTGATTGTTTAGATTAGTTAAATTAACACGGTAACGGAGTTAAGTTAACTATTTTAAACAGTCAAACTAACAGTTTTTAACCAATGTCCATACTTTTAACTAAAAAAAAAGAGTTAAATTCAGCACTTTTTTTTCAGTGCAGTGATGACTCGTGCAGTTTGGCAACAATGCCTTCCCTCCATTTGATTCTATATGAACCGTTTCATATCTGGTGTATATTTCGATGTACATGTGAATAACATAGAATCTTATGGAAAAAATGAAAATATGATAGGTACATCGTTTTTATGAGTGCCCAGATCAGCTGTGATTGGCAAAAATCCGTTCCTGAACGAAAAGTATTTTCAGGTTTGAAAGGGTTAAACAATCGATTCGATAGTGAAGCTTCATCAACAATCGATTGTCGCTCGTAAATTCAAATGTAGGAAAAAACATTGTTGCCAAATTGCACGAGCAGCTTCTGGAACGGAGTTCCTGAACAAAAAATATTTTCAGGTGTGAAAGGGTTAAACAATCGATTCGATATAGTGAAGCTCCATCAACAATCGATTGTCGCACATAAATTCACACGGAAAAAACTACGGCGAAAATAACCATACGGATAGCTGATTTTGGCACCTGCTAGATGTTATGGTAATTTTAACCAGAAGTATACTATGTTTTGACTAGGTACTAGGTGATGTTACCAGGTTGCATGTCGAATTTACTCGAAGTATCGGTGAATAAACCATACTTCTGGTCAAGTTTACCATAACATCTAGCAGGTGCCAAAATCAGGTATCCGTATGGTTATTTTCACTAATCTTTTTTTTCCGTGCAAATGTAGGAAAAACATTGTTGCCAAATTGCACGAACAGCTTCTGGAACGGAGTGGAAAAACTACGAATTCCTGTATCCGCCATCGCGTGTTAATTTTGTGGCCTAATCTGACAACGAAGCCCTCAAAGTGCAAGAAACTGCTGTGACTCAAACGATAAGAACGAGAACAACAATTGAGACCGTTTCCGGCGACAGGGCCCGTAAAAAATTGAGGTGCGCTCTTTCGTTGAAATCGGCTGTATGGTTACTATGAGGTTTTTTTTTTTTTTTTTTTCTGAAGAGAGCACCTGATGTTTTGTGGAGTCCTTTTGTCGCGGGAAACCGCCTCAATTTAAAAAAAATACGATGATCCTCGGTTGGCGGGAATCCTTGTTGCAGATAACGAAGGCTGTCGACGTAACGAAGTCAGGTTAATTAAGCAGTTCCGGTTCCGCAGAAACTGCAGCGGATGAGAGAACTTTCTCAGAGAGACGGATACGACACACAAAAGGAAGGAAAAGGGGGGCAGGGGTATAGAGAGGGCGGTAAGGCGAGGGCGGGGGAGGGAGGGGGAGGGTAGGATAAAAAAAAATTCGCGGAGCCTCCCTCCCTCCCTCCCCCCCTCCCTCCCTCCCTCCCTGCCTCCCCTTTCCTCCCCAAAAGCAGGAATCAAGAGCTGCAAAAGCTGCAAGAAAATAGTTAGAGTTGGAACAGCAGGGGCTGTTGGGAGTGGTTGGGAGGGGTGGGGTGGGTCGGTGTGGAAGGGAATGATGTGTGGTGGTGGGGGGATGGAGAGAGGGGGAGGGGGGAGTCAGAGTGTGAGGGTACGATGACAGAACAGAGGCAGAGAAGGATATCTTGAAAACGAGGCCCGCGGGAGGGAATTAAGACGAAACAAGACTTTCGTTAGACTGCAGCACCGGAGCACAATGGTTTTATATGCGAACTATAACCAGAGCTGCCGTTGTTGTGTGTATGCTTAATGGCATTTTCAATTCACTGATGATTTCCTCGGTTGAGGAAAGATTGCACAGTTCAGTTCAGTGTATGGTTGTACTGCTAACAGCAGTTCTTATGGTATAGCGCCCGAATGACAGGAATTGGCACAAAACACTGAAGCAGTGAAGAACGCCTGTGAAATGTTGAGATTTGAAGCATTCGGTGGAAGCAATTTCGGGCTATTTCCTTTTGAAAAGAGGCGAAATTTCAGGCGGGGGGAGGGGGGTGTGCCCACTGCCCCCCCCTCTCGTGGATTTGCCACTGCTCTGAAAGTTCATCTAAATGAACAAGAATCATGATTTTGACTTGTAGATATCTAAACAACGAGTCAAGTACTTTAATAATTTTAAAGCTTGAAATCATTCAGATTAATTACATGGTTTTTGCAAGAAAATGTCGACACTTGAACGTCTTTAAAGGAAAAATAATAATTTTTAATTCCCGGAAAAATTATTTGGTCGATCAACTGTCCACCATTGAATCAGTCCTTGGACTACTCATTTGAAATACCTACGCTCGATATGCCTATAGTTTAAAAAAAAAAAAAAAAAAAAAAAAAAAAAAAGGTTTCCTCTTCCTGTTTTTTGTTTTATGTGTATCGAATATATATTAAATTGATTTGATTCTAATTCACACATTTTTATTTGTTTTAGGTAAGTGTCTCGCCATGTTTATAAACCTGAAAGTCACGTACGTATATATCACAAATCAAATTCCTTCTCAAGTATTGCTAATTTTGTCCAAACGTGGATCCAGCAATCTGGCAACTGTGGATTTCCTCCCATTTTAGTGTATGTAAAACGATCGATTAGTAAAAAGGGCCGTGGCCCCCTTTAAGAATCGATTGTTTCTCATACGTTTAAATGGAAAAAACTATATGGTTGCCAAATCGCTGGATCCATCCGTGATTTTGTACTACTAGTCCAGGCAACGGGGAGCTAATATGGACCCTAGCTTGCAAAGTTTGCGGACTTATATCAGAGAGTCGATTTTTATGTATTTTGGGTCGCTGAATCCGAATCTGAACTTTGCGTACAAATCAGAGGGGCGGAAAGGCCGCCATTTTTCAAAATGGCGGTCAAAATCACATTTTTTTGCCTTATTTTTCTCATAACTCGCGTAATATTGGTCAAATGCAAAAAATACCTTGGTACAAAGTTAAAGTTCGTCCAATTTACAACAAAAAAGTGTTGGGTC
>VMOF01000087.1:0-2500 GCA_011764245.1 Trialeurodes vaporariorum
CGTAGAAATATCGGTCTATGAAAGGAGCCTCGGAGTTCGAATTAAGTTGTTGAAAGGGTGACTGAGACTGAGGATTGAAAGGAAGTAATGAGATAATGAACGTGGTTGAAGCAACATATTATATAGTGGCGTAGCAAAATAAAATCCTCCCCCTCACTTATGAGAAACACCAGGGGGAGAAGAGATTCGTCCCGGGCCCATCAAGCTCAATGAGACAAGCAGGATAATTGGTTACATGCTAATTTACAAACACGGGGCAAATAAAGTAATGAGAGGAGAGAGTTAGGCAGCTCGCATTACACGTGAGGCCAAGCCATCCATGCGAGTTGCCACAGACTCTGCATGCATGCGTTTGCTCTCTCCCAAGTATACCTATCCATATCTCCCGTGCCCCGCCGAACTGTGGTCTTATGAGACTGTCAAAAAAGGGCCAAAAATCAGAAAGTACTACGACTTTCAAAAGAAAGTACCCGGGCCGAAAGTTTTACTCTTTTAAGGGGAGTCAGATGTGCCTATCTAAACAATGTAAAACATGGTCATGTTCATGTACCTTTTTCTTAGGATCTAGTACCGATTTTCAAAGACTTTGGATCATTTGAAAGGTCTCATCTTCCTACAAAAACAGACGGGGTGTTTTTGAAAATTTCAAAAATCCAAGTTCAGAAAAATGTTTGAATTTTTTTTTACCAAAATTTACACAAATTTTGACTTCAAGAGGACACAGTGGGGAAAATAAAAAAAAAAAAAAAAAAATGAGAAACCCTCCCGTCTATTCGTGTAAGAAAACAAGACGATGGGGCAGTTGCAAGGGTCTAAAACGTTCTGTTTTTTAAGACAAAAATTATAGTACTCGATGAGCTGAGAACAATGGTGCCTTTGGTTTTTTCACAAGCGTCCCGGTTTTGGAGATACATAGGTGTAAAATTGTAAAAAATCGTGTGTGTAGTGACGTCACTACGCGGAATTCCCATTTAAAACAATGTATTTTGGGCGAAAATCTCATCTCCGGAACATTGGGACTTAATTAGATACCAAAGGCATTTTTGTTCTCAGCTCATCAAGTACTTTCATTTTCTTTATAAAAAACACAACATTTCAGACCCTTGCAACTGCCCCATTCTGACAAGCCCAAGTTATTGAAAATAGGTCCGGTAGATCCTGAGAAAAAGGTACACAAGTGCCAAAAAATGACAAAAACCTAATTCCTGTAAAAAGAGGCTTATAAAAAAGGTAAGGGATGAATATTCTATTAAAACGCGTGTAATTGCAAAAAACGTTATGAATACTAAAATGGGTATATAACATTGGGGCTAGTCACCAGAATTGAAAAAAAAAACTTAGTCTCAAAATGAGGCTAAAACTATAAAGAAAAATAATTTTTGAAAAACAAAATTTCGTCAAAATCGCCTAATTTTCACACCCGACTCCCCTTAAACGTCGGCAGCCTTTCAACAATTTTGCAGTTTTTAAAATGTTAAAAGACAAATCAGAATGCCCAGTGGCGTAGCGTGCAATTTGGCAACGTTGTATTTTGTCCATTTAAATCTATGTAAAAGATCGAATGCAAAGGTGTTCACCGAACACCCGACACTTCGATCTTTTGCATGAGTTTAAATGGACGAACTGCATCGTTGCCGAATTGCACGCTACGCCACTGAGAATGCCCCTTTCAGAGTACAGCTTGAAAAGTTGAAACTTCTATTGGAAACGATACAGGGAATTGCAACAATAAAATTTTCGGTCATGGTGTGCTTTCTTTTGTAAATCATAGTACATAGGCTGCCCGAAACATAATGCAACGGTCGACTTCTTGAGCAAACGAAAAAAGCTAGTAAGTTTTGGTTGACAGATTCGTATAGACGGTGTAAATATACCAATAAAATGAGACCTTGTTCAGCTCATTCGGTCAAAAATTGATCCAACTACCCGGTCTCTCCCGAGGCACCTCGCACGAGCGCCTTCAGGATTTTAGGGTATTTTATGCAAAGAAAAAAAACGAGTGACAGTTAAGTGCGTGTATTGGAAGAAATTAACAAAAAAGCTTTTCCTACTTTGATTTACACATTCGATTACTCTTCGTGCATCGGAAGACTCCATATCTTTTTCCTACCTTCTCAAATTATCGTAGGAAAAGCTTTCTTGTTAATTTCTTCTGATAAACGCACTTAACTGTCACTCGTTTTTTTCTTCCCAAACAATACCCTAAAATCTTGAAGGCGCTCGTGCGAGGTGCCTTGGGAAAACCAATGAGCTATAACTTTAGAGTGGCACATCAAGGAACGTTCCACTGGTTCATTGTTGTCACCTAAGGCGCCGCCATCTTGCCGTAAAAATCGATTTTGAGGTTAAGTTTTGTAGGTTGTTTCCGGTCGTTTCGTAAACAAACTCGGGCATCGCCGGAAACGGCCTTCAAAATTTAACCTCAAACCTTGGAATCTGGCGTCCAAATTCCCGCCAAATTCCGAACGACCTACAAAATTTAACCTCAAACCTTGGAATC
>VMOF01000087.1:7500-13845 GCA_011764245.1 Trialeurodes vaporariorum
CTAACCAATCAGGTTGCCCCATCTAAGGATGGAAGCTGTTGTTCTCATTTGAAACTATCTATACTGTTGTCAAGTCCAATCTTTCTTGGGACAGTCTATATTAACCCTTTCATACGCGGTGTAAATTTCAATGTACATCCGAATAACATAGAAGCTTATGGAGAAAATGAAAATATGATGTGCATATCGTTTTACATGAAACAATTTCGCCCAGATCAGCTATGACGGTCAAAAATCCGTTCCTGAACAAAAATTACTGTCAGGTTAGAAAGGGTTAAGGACCAAATTTTGGCCATTTTGTCATTATCCACGAGTTTCACATAACGCTGTATAGCAAAAGTTGCAACAGACCCATTCTACTAGAAATCACCAGAATTTTCCTGCATGAATTTCAGAATTTCTCAGAATTTCTCACCAGTAACCTTATAATTTTATTGAATTCTGACCGTTTTCAGGAGAAAGCTTTTCTTTTCGTGATGGATAAAACTCCAAATTACGGCTCTTTTATTTCTTTTCTTAAAGGAAATTTACGCATTCAACTTATAAGACAGTGGCGTAGACAAGGATTCTGGGGCCCTCCCGCCAATTATTTTTAGGGGCCCCTCTACTGTCACTCCAAGATAGGGGGTTCAGCCCCCCTCCCCCCCCGCGTAGGACCTGAGATCTGGGGTGTTTCCCCGACAAATTTTGGAGATTAGATTTTCTCAAACGTAACTTCAGGCAATATTCATCTAAGAATTAATGCTCACACAATTCATGCTTATCCCTTAACATCCTGATTTAATTTTTTTTCGATTTTATTTAAATTATTGTAAATTTGTGTTACTTATATATCCAATAAACAGGGAAAAATAATAAAAAAAATATTGCATAAGCGATTTTGTCAAAAATTTGAAAAAAACTGCCAGTACCATATTAGCACGCTAGGATGTCGCGGGGTCAAAATCGACTAGTTTCAAAATACTTTTGAAAACAAATGATCCCGTTTGGTACCGCTAGGATGATAAGGGTTATAGTTATCGGTTTTATTTCCTTCCTTCTTCTTGTTTTCGTATCGAAGAACTTAAAACACAGAACGGAAACTCTAATTCATTTTGAAACATTCTTTACTTCAGGCCGCCATGTTCGAAAGTGAGCATCTTCGGCAGTCTTCGGAAGATCTTC
The DNA here is from genome assembly GCA_011764245.1 of Trialeurodes vaporariorum. Lineage (NCBI taxonomy): Eukaryota > Metazoa > Arthropoda > Insecta > Hemiptera > Aleyrodidae > Trialeurodes > Trialeurodes vaporariorum. Next base: position 8,665 of record VMOF01000087.1, read on the forward strand.
GGCAACTGGCCGAGTTTTGATTGGTTGTATAGCCTGAAAAAGCATGTCCGCCATCTTGAGAAGTGAGTGGGAATAGTTGCCAGTTTGTGCCAGTAAATTCCAAATTTTGTTTCCATTGGCTCTTATGGGAGTTTCCGTTCTGATTAGAGTATTCTGTGCTTAAAACTCGCGACTTTTTTTCTGGAAAAGTATTTCCGTAAGAAAACGCTTAAACAGTGTTGGAAGACGGAAGATACTTACAAACAAAAAACGAAGGAGGAATGCTATTTCAATAATGAAAAAACTTTCCTTTCTTTACTTTGACATGTTTTCCCTTTCATCAGGCCCGGGGCCCCAACATCGTCGGTCTTCAGGGGCCCTCACAGCCTGGGGGCCCACCCGCCTGGCGGGGTCCGCGGGGGCCTTATCTACGCCACTGTTATAAGATCATCAGAATTCTCCTAAAAATGCCAGAATTTCTCACCGAAAAACTTATGATTATATAGAATCTGGCAATTTTCAGGAGAAAGCTTTTCTTTTCGTGAGGATACAACTCCAAATTACGGCTCTTTTTTTTCTTTACTTGAGGGAAATTTACGCATTCTACTTGAAATCAACAGAATTCCCTTAAAAATGCTTGAATTTATCACCGAGAAACTTATGATTATGTAGAATCTGGCAATTTTCAAGAGAAAGCTTTTCTTCGTGATGGATCAAAACCCAAGTTAAGGCTCTTGTTTTTTTTTTTTTTTTTTTTTTTTTTCCCTCCCTTTTTTTTGAGGGAAAGTTACGCATACACGCAGAAAAAGGAAACTCTCTCTCCGAAATCGGTACATAGGTTTGCGCCCGAAAGTTCGGGTAAATTCGTGCGACCCACCGTATCCGCGCGTACGAGCGATTCCGATTCGACGCGCCACGCCACGCGACGTTGGGTGCGCGCGCGGTGCGGTGTGAAGGTATGGGATCCGGTAACCATGGCGACCAAACCGAGGGCGCGAGGGATGGAAGCGACGCGGCCGCGACCGACGCAACGCGAGGAGTCGGAGCGGAGCTTGAGGCGTCCTCGATACGAGAAAATCCGAGAATGGAGGTGCAACAGACATCGATTCCACCTCCTCGCCCTCTGACTGCGCAGCGAGCATGCGCAATACGAGATTTCGGACCAACCAGAGAAACAATAGACCGGTGGGTGGGCTACGAGCGAGTGAGCGGCTGGCGCGGTGGTTATAAGAGCGAGAGAGGAAAAGAAATGAGGGGGAGGACAGTCGGTGAAGAGAGGGCGGGGAGGGGTCAAAAAAAAAGAGAGGAAGAAAGAGGAATATAAAAACAAAAACAAAAAAAAAAAAAAAATAAAAAAAAAAAAAAAAAACAAAGTACGACGAAAACAAACTCATCTCGCAGTATAAATACTTGTGAACCAGTAATTTAACGTACCCGACGGGGTTTTGATGGCGCGGCGGGGTTATCCAACCAACCCTTTCATTTATTCTTGATCCTCCTTTTTTTCTTTTTTTTTTCCACCCTCCCTTCTTCTCCTGCTTATCCTCCATTATCTTATCTCGTTTCTCATCTTATCTGATTCCTTCAATTTTCGTTTATCAGCTCGTCTTATGCTATGGGAACTTTATGCCAACCTTCCGTTCGAAAAGAATCACGAAATGTGTCCCCCACTGCTCACACATTGATTAGGCAGGGGCAGGGTATGCAATAAGCAACGCACACTAAAACCGAATTCACAGATATGTTGCGTATTGTGTTTAATGTGTATCCATTGTCTCTGCTGCACTATGGTCTGAGATCGGTAAATTGGCCGAAATTCAGTGGACAAAAAAAGTCATCGAAAATCATCAATATCGACCTTTTCAGCTGAATTTCAAACTTTCCACTGACTGTTCTAGGTTTAAACTAGTTGCTAAAGATGTTTTCTATGAATAAATTTGTTCTGGAAAGTGAATAAATGATAAATTTATGCAAAATTTACTTTCTGATTTTTGCCCACTTTTTGACGATCTTAGATCAAAGTGCGCTGGCACCAGTTGCGGATCGTGAAATGCGACATATCGACGTTAACTCCATTTGAAACTATGGAAAAGTATCGATTTCTCCGGGGTTCAATTGCACCCCCTGACGATCGATACTTTTCTACAGTTTTAAATGGAGTAGACATCGAAGTATCGCATTTCACGAGCTGCCACAGGCTGGCACTCCGACTTTCAAAAGAAAGTATCCTGGTGACAATTTTCTTTTCTCCATTTCTCGGCCAGTTTTAAAGAATTTTGCAGTTTTCAAATATTTCAGAGTCAAACAAAATTGCCTTTTGAAAGTATGCCTTAAAAAATCTAAAACTTTGAAAAATAATAGACAACATAACCAAAGACCGTTTCAATGAGAGAACTTTCTCTTGAAGGTCATAGGGCGTAGGTTGATTGTTGAAGGGAAATCGTGATTTCAGGCTTATTACAACCCATGCACATCTTCGATTCAGACTCCTTCTACGATTCTAAATGTTTTGTTTCTTTCAAAAGCTTCAACAAAAGACAAGAAAATGAGTTTGAACTAAAAAAATTGATATGCTCGACTAAAGATCTGCTAACTCATGTTGTTTTGTTTTTTGTTTTTGTTTTTTTTGTTTTTTGTTTTTTTTGCCAAAAATGTAATTTGCGTTGTGCGTAAACGTTTTTCTTTGCAAAACAATGTAAATGTGTTCCTTAAAACAAACAAGGTATACCTATACTTGAGTTTGAAAAAGTCGACACTGATACAAAATATTTAGAGAGAAATTTTAAAGTTACCACTGACCGCTTGAAAATATTCCCAGACTAGTACTCAAAAATGTTTCATTTCTGTACGGTCAATGGTTGATACTTAAACGAACAAAATAACAAAAAAAAAAAAAACAAAATAAAAAACAAAATATAAACAAAACAAAATCCTATTACTATTCGAATACTTATACGCATTTCTTTCTCGAAAGAGCCATTTCCGTTTTAAATTTTTGAAAAATGTTTGGAAAAAATTGGAAAACCTTGCTGAATGTGTCGAAGATTTAACCCTTTCTTGGATAATGGTACACATGTGTACCAGTTTATGTAACATGTGATTCAATGGAATTTAAATGGACATTTTTCAAAAAGTTGTGTGACCCATCAAAGTTCTTAAAAAAGTGTCCTCTTTCGAACGGTCTAAATAAATCTCAAAAAAACTCAAAACCCAAAATGCGTGCATGAAAGGGTTTTAATATGTTCTGGAAATCCCCAAGAAATGAAATGAAAAAAAAGGCGATAACACCCAAACATGTAGTGCAAGATCGAAACGGAATTTCCTGATCAATCGAAACATGGCGGAATTTCGTTCGATCAAAAGGTAACAAATTCAAAGTCTCCTTCATTCGCTTGAAAATGCAATCAAATATTCAAATAGTTAATAGATTTCTTTCGATCGATCAAAACTAATTTCGAACTACCAAGGTTTCATTCGATCGAAATCTTTTTGAACCTTGATAGTTCGAACTTATTTTCGATCGAAACTTCGATAGTCTGATGTTCCGATCGATTAAATAATTCTAAACTTTTCGATCGAACGCATAATTGAGTAATGAGAATTGAAGCAGTTTGAGTAATGGGAATTGGGAGTGAATCATTTTCTAACACATGCATGGTAGATACAAACAGACTGGTTTCAGTAGAGCGAGCGATATATCGTTTCGATTGCCGTTCGACGCTAACTCTAGTTCCCAAAAACTCGAATTCAAATGCATTTTCCTCATGAGCGCATTTTTGAACGGAAATTAAGGCTATTAAATCCAGTGGCGGCGCGTGCAATCTGGCAACAACGGATTCTCTCCATTTAAACCTATGTAAAACAATCGATCATCAGGAGGTGCAATTGCACCCCCAATATATCGATACTTTTGCATAAGTTTAAATGGAGAATCAGCATGGTTGCCAAATTGCACGTATAAATCCAACGAGCTATAGCGATAGAGGGGGCCATACATGTTATAAGTCCTATCTCAAAGTGTGACAGCATGGACGAGTTGGAATCTGGTTTGTTTGCCTCACTTTTTTTAACCTTAAATCAAACATTGTAATTAAACCGGGTTGGTTTTAAACGAAAGTGTAAGTGATTTAGAGTGGCTATCTGGACACGGATTTCCAGTACAACTAATAAGCTAGGTGAGAAAGGTTTGCTTTTTTTCTGTCATGTGCCAGTTTCTTTATCGTGCAAATCCATCCAGAGGAAACACAAACAGCTATATCGATGACTGTGTCAAAACAGCCACTCTAAAACACTTGCAATTTTGTTTTAACCAATTTCAAATGCATTTGTCTCAATATTTTTTTTTTTTTTTTTTTAATGTAAAAGTTAAAAAAAGTGAGGCAAACAAACCGAGCCTGCGTGAAAAACGTCCAAAAGAGCTTACCAAAACGTTTCTGAAACGTGTCAGGAAGAATTTCAAAGTTTTAAAAAAATTTCGGGCATCATTTACAGAACCAAATTTTGAATTTCATGGAAGTGGAACAGAATTCACATCATTTTAAAAACTTTAAAGGGAATTAAACCACTTGAAAAAAAAAACAGAGGAAATATTTGTTGCAATTTTTAAATTTAGAACAGCTGTTTTTGTTTCTCCTAAACATTCAACTTGGTGAGCTTGTTTGGTTTTTGCAGTAATATTATGGGGTTTCAAGTGAAGATTGTCGAAAAATTTGATGCACGCATGACAAAATCTATAACATAAGCGATTCGCTCAACTTTAAAGTCTAAGGAAGCAATTCAGGAATGTAAGCAGAGAAACTTTCATTGACTTGATTCGACTTCGAGCGCGACGTTCTTTTTTTCCGCAGACAGAGTGACAGTTGTGAGGCAAAAAAGAAACATCGTACTTAAGTAAAAACGGCCCACTCTTTACAAAGACAATAATTGTCCTTGTAAAATTACATTGTCCTTGTTGATTATTACTCTGAAAATCTGAAATGTTATCAGATTCCCCCCCCCCCCAGCTAATAGATGCAAAAAGAATTATCATAACCATTATATTTTAAAAAATCTAAAATAATTTCTATATTCCGGAACGAAAAAAAAAAAAAAAAAAAAAGATATAAAGTTTCGAAAAATTACAAGGACAATAATTGTCCTTGTAAAATTACATTGTCCTTGTTAATTATTACTCTGAAAATCTGAAATGTTATCAGATTTTTT